>VZRI01006827.1:185877-263798 GCA_013397515.1 Upupa epops
TAGCGGCGGGTGAGCTTTGAGCACTTGAGGAAAGGCTGAGGAAAGGCCTCCAGAACAGTGAAAAGAGTGTGTTGTGAGGCTGCATCCTGTCGGGAAGGAGCAGCGCGTCGAGTGGGAAGTTTCTCTAGGGACAGGCCAAGAAATAGGACAACGATGGGTAACGCGGTGGCAGCGTTACGGGAACGGGGTCCCACACTTGTATGACAGACTCTTCTAGGGGTTGCTCAGCGGTAGGACAAGGGACAGTGGCCACAAACTGGAACACAAGAGGTTCCATCTAAACATAAGGAAGAACGTTTTTACGGTGACGGTAACAGCACTGGAACAAACTGCCCAGAGAAGTCCTTTGAATGTCTCCTTTGGACACATTCAAAACCCATCTGGACGTGTTCTGGTGGGATCTGCTCTGTTAGCAGCTGCTCTGGCACGGGGTTGGAGGAGATAATCCCTAGGGGTCTCTTTTTAAGTCTTACCATTCTGTGATTGTATGAACGCAGTAAGATAGCATCTAATACCTGGAAGTTTACATGAAGTTAAGGCCAATCCAGAAGAGCAGGTACCTAGTGACACTAGTCAAGCTTGAGGAAGTGCACTGGTGAGGGTTATTGCCGTTTGTCAAAACCGAAGGTCCTTAAATCAGGCAAGTATCCTCCAGCAGTTAAATTCCAGTCTAATGAATAGTTACATGCTCAATTCAGGAAGTCTGCAGATACAGTGTACAGCTTGTGTATATGAGGCCTTATTAGATCACTTAGGTCTTCTAAGATTTTTGAAGAGCTGTGTGGCTAGTTTAACCCCACAGATTGTTACCAACTGTACATTTACTCTGTTAGGGATCTATACAGTTGTACTTAGATTTCTGTATCATTTTAAGGCTGCTGCTCTACATTCCTTTTTCAAAACTGTTAGGAAAAACAGTGCCTGCCTGAAGAATTGAAAGTCTAACAACACGCTTTAAAAACCACCAAATTCTTTTCTGTTATCTGTACCATTTAGCCCAAAATTATACATACAATCAAGAAAAACAGTAGCATTCCTACTAACAGACCCTGATAGCTGCCTCCAGGAGCTCACCTGGAGCACAGAAAGAATTTAGCTAGCTCCAAACACCTCTACTGAGAAAACACACTTTACTCACCCAGTCCATGTTCCCTAGCAATTAATTTCTTTACTGTTGGGAGTAAAAAAACAGGCCACATAAACTTGTATGTTAATTCAGCCACCAAGAATAGTCATGACACATCTGACAACACTGCTAGACATAGATCTGCCTCATCCAAAACATCCTACACTGTAATTACTAATAATGAGCAAGACATGATTGTCTTGAACTTTTTTGTGTAAGAGCTGTTGCTGTAAGTCTAAAACAGTAAAGTCACTTCACCTAATGCTGAATAATGTTAAGCCCAGTGCATGTGTTTCCATACTAGGTAACTTACTTCTCTCCATGTTCTTCAAGTTCTCTCAAAATGATTTTGGATCCAGCCCCCTGCCTTGCACATTGTTGCTCGTAGGTGACTGTCAAAACTCTCCTTTATCTGGTGGCGAGTGTTTGTGTAACAATCAGGCATAGTATCACAAGCAGCTTAGACTGGTCATTTTATCATCTAACCTCTTCGCTTTATCAGTGAAAGGCTGCAGTAATGCCATGCCTTTACATGGACAGTGAGAGAGAGAACTGTGCTAGGTTTCTGCTAATTCAGTTGACTCAATCAAACTGCTCTGCAGCCCAGGACTCCTAAAACTGCCCATTTAGTTTTCGGCCTGATCAGGTTCCTCAACTACCTGTACCCAGCTGCTATAATGGCAATACCAGCACAAAGGCTGGATTACAGGTCGAAACACCAGGAAAAGCAAACACAGACTGACACATACTAAAGCAGTGCACTAGGCTGCAGAAATAAGGCATCAAAGACAATGGGATAAAGCATTTCTGCATTAAAGATACAGTGAACTTGTCTCTGTTAACTCCTGCCATCTGGGTGACAGCATTATAGCTACAACAAAAGGTACAGCACGAACCACAGGCTGTTTTTTAAGTTCCTAGTATTTGACTCCAAGACCTTTTCACTGCTGGTGAGGGTCTGAGAAGAAAACCAAGGCAAGCTTTTTGCCAGTAGGCTTGCATTTGCCAGCTGCACATCTGCATGTATACTGGAAACTGGTTACAGGCCCTTCAGAAAGTAAAGAGATGCTGTCACATGTTTAAACTGTTCCCATGACAGGTGTCACAACATGGAGCTGTTTTGGTAGTGTAGATGTTCCATTTGCTGACTCATCCACAGTTGTTTTCCTTAACAGCCTCAAGCATCAGCAGCACTGGACTCACATCTTGCAGTCTCAAATAAAAGGGTGAATGTGAATGAATTGTAGTAAGTTATTTTAGCTTGGCTTTGCTAGGTATGACAACATTAATATTGTACAATTATTTTTTTACACAAGTGACCTCTTTACCTGGCATTAGCACTCCTTTATGAACCAACTGGTTACAGTTACACAGTACTGCGTTGATGTCACCCATCTTTGTACAGGATGCACTGCTTCTGCATAAGCAGTTCCAGATAATTTTTCTAACCTATAAACTGAGAATGATAGTATCAAACCAGATCTTTCCTTCTCAGCAAAGGATTAGATGCTTTTCCCTGGATTTATATATAGAGACATTTAATCCTGCAAATAGTTATTACTGTAATTTCTGTGCAAACCAACTCCAGATGAAGTATGTGTGAGTAAAATTATATTAAGAATAAGGACCATGTCACGAACCTGAGAAGTTGGATTATTCACTTCCCTAGTACACTCTAAAAAAAGAAATACAGATGAGGGATAATAATGACCAACCTGTAATTAAGATACAGAAGTCACATTCCTAAAGGAAAAGATGTTAGTGTTGTCTATACTGCAAGACCTGCACTGTACCTTAAGTCCACTGAACTTACTCAGTTTTAGAGAGAGCTCAAATGCTACCTGGTAAAAAAAAAAAATGGCACCAAAAGCTTTGGTGCCATTTGTCATCTGGTACTTTGAGTGTTTATAATAAAAGACCTATGAACTTGCCTATTTGTGATGTTGTAACCACAGCCACCTGAAACATTCCCAGTGGCAGAAAAAACCCCTTGGCTTCAAGTAATTGGCTGTTTAGTAAGAGAAATCATTGAAATATGGCCATTGCTTGCTGCTAGGTGAAGTATTTAATGTACAAAACTACTGTAATGCTTCATGGTGTAGAAGATTTAGGTGTTGCTCAGGTGTCCATTATGTAAATTCAACCTTAAAGTATATTTTAAGGACAATTTAAGACACAGAAATATAAAGTTCAATTAATTTTGTTGTCAGGAAGTTTAAAAGACATTCAGATGAGCAGGTCTGCTAAACAGCATACTACTTATACGAGAAGGATGAGCCAAAATATGTCACAAGTTTCAAAAAGAGCTGGACCATTAAGTTTCCACTTGAAGTTAAGCTTTAATCTGTAGCTTCTATCCAATGTCACTTAGGATTGACTTCTACGCAGATGTATTCCTGCTGCGTGGAACACGAAACACATGCCAACCAGCAGATGTCCCCAAAATCAAAATAATCACATGAAAGCTTTAGACATCAGAACTTGCCAAGGGATGAAGCACTAGAGGCCATGAATATTCTTGCTGTTCATTTATATTCTTGTGAAAAACTGGAGTTCTGCAACAAAGAATACTTGACTGCTGACACAAAGTACCTTTACAGTCACAGAAAAATTGTTTGGATACCAGTTCACTTTGTGAGATATAGTACCTATTGACTGATAATCATCTGTTGAAATCTTGATTTCCAAAAGCAGTCTGTTTTTAACCTTCAGTAGCATCCCACTGCCTCCACCCTTCTATCACCTAAAACACATTTTCTTGGAAGTCTAGAAAAGGCAAAATTTCTTTAAAAAACAGTATCAATTGTTTTGACTTTCCTGTCTCCAAACTTCAAAACGGCATGGCTTTGACATACCAAATTGCCTTTATACTTCTCTAACAAATGATTTTAAAGCTAAGGAGCTTGCAATCAGTTGTATCAGCAAGACACTGATTAGTGGTGAAGAGTAGAGTCAGGTTATTAAGAGGTACAGGAGACAGACTATAAGCCACTTGTTTTAGCTGTGCCTTTCCTCCCTAAAGCCACAAGAAATCTAACCTTCCTTTCTTCCCTGAAGGGGCTGGCTTTTTGCTCAAAGATTCCTGTTCCTCCAAGATGTTTTATAATAGTTGTACTTACGTTTTATGTCCATGGATAAAGTAAATGCTTCAGTCCTCAACCCTACACTCAGAAAACTGAAGTAAATGGGTAATTTCCACCTCCAGCCATGCTGTCTGATGACAAGAATGCCAAATTTCTGATGGTGTCACTTACATGTGTATTTGCTTGTTAAGGGGGCTTAAAAGGAATTCTACCTTAACAGTTAGAACAATCAAGCACTATTTAACACAACTACAAACACATTCAAACACACTGCACAAAATTAGATGAACTAGCATTGAAAGTTTATCCACTTTTTTTATATTTATATATATATATTTGTATAAAAAAAGAAATTAACACCAAAATGTACATATTTGCAAATCTCACTTTACACAGGTAAAGACAGTGTTATGTTTTCTATTCACAGGATTACATCAGTATTTTTACAGTTTAAAAATATTGAGTATATAGATGCAAAATAAAATACCTGAATGAGCCTCAAGATATCATACTGTCGGCATGACTGTCATGGCACAATGAAGTCCATTACTCCCAGACAAATTACTCCGTAAACACTACAAATAAATACTGCATGAAACTAGAAAATGCTCTGATATATGACATAGACATGCCAAAAGTATTTATAAATGCTTTGTTGTCTGAGACTTCTTTACGAGGTGGATCATATCACGTTAGTGCACCACAGAAATACTCATTTAAAATGAAATTAATTAAGAAACTTCAATTATCCAAATTTTAACAGAATCTGAAATTTAATTAGTGCATATTCTTTATGCACGGAAAACTTCTTAAAGCAGAGAGATGTCAAAAGACTGGTAGTGTAGCTTATGTCTCTTGCGAAAGATAAGAGGCAGTGTTTCATGTCTTGACTCCTATGTATGGTCCTAATATTACATGTTTTTATTAAGGAAAATCCCTTAGAGGTTAAATCCTGGTTTACTGTTTTCATAAACACAAAGTTCATTTTTTCTAATAACTTGTTTATGTTTTTAAAGTTGTGATCACCCAACTGTAACAATATTAAAACTGACATGTATAAACCTTGAGTAACAGAAAAAGTAAAGGTCATGGAGACAGACTGATTGCAACTACATACCAAGATTTTTTTTTTAGTATTTTTTAAATTATTATTAAAAAATTCTTGTAAACATTATTGGAGTATGAGACTACTAAACAGTACTTTTAAATCAAAAAAGTTACATAACCTGTCATTAAAATAGATTTTTCTATATTAAATAGACTAATTTTGGCATCAATATCAAGCCTTTAATTTTAGGATAACTGTACTCAAAATATTTGGGAACAAATATTACAAGCACTCTGCTAACACCTACCACTGACAGTGGCAATTCTATGTTAAAAATAAATTTTATTTTGCATACAACTAGAAACAGAGTAAAAGTTTTAATAATGAAAAAATTCTGGATCTACAAGTAGATTAAGGCAGTGTGTTTTGTCCTGGAACAGAACAGGATGCAATGGGCTATCAAAATTATGAGACTGACTGTAAAGATTTATACAGCAATAATAGTATCACACTTGTAGTTAGTTTCAGGGTGGGTTCATGTGTTTTGTTTTCAAGAACTTTTGATGATTTCAATGCAAGAGAAAACTGCTAATCAGATTTTGAGATATTCAAAAGAATCCGTCCATGTCTACCTTAATTAGTCTTCTTTTTTTTTCCAGTTCAGAAGAAAGGAATGTGGCTCCCATTAAAGCCAGTTTTATTCCACACCTAGCTCAAGTGCATATCATTACATCACATCAGATGCCATAACTGTATCAGTTGGACAGTACCCTGATAGTGACAACTGCAGACCGCATAATAAGAAATTACACGAGAGATGGCTTTAAAAAAAAAGCCACATTTTCCTAATCATCTTTACCTATAGCAAACCAGATTATTTACACAGAAGTCTTCATTATTTACACATTGACTACACAAGTAACACAAGACCTATTAGTTAAGCACCAGTGCTGACTTAAGGAGTAATACCTGCAAGTCAGAATATTAGTATTCCCTTTCAGAAAGGGAATAATATTACTAAAAACTTTCAGAAGATTCCTTTTTGCATATGGGTTGTATTCAAAACACTTTTCATGTCCAACTTCCACATTTGAAGGAGATTACTAATAGCAGCAGTTTTTTAATAAAAAATGTAAGTGTCATGGACAGCTTTCACAGCATAATCGCTTCAGATCTTTTAAAATATAAAGATCATAAAATATGGATTCTAAGGTTTTACCAAGAGTTCATTCAATTGAATTTATATAATAATAAATGGTTGAAAGAGACTCAGTTTCTGTGTGCAAACATCCAGCAGTGGCAGAATCCCACAGATAATTGAAGGGCAGGTGTTGTCCTAAGATCAATGAGTTATACCAGTCATGTCACCTTGGCTTACAGTAACCATAAGGACACCGAAGAATCAGACTGTCATGACTAGGTAAGACGTGAGTGCTATAGTATTCCACCAAACTTCCCACATTCAAAAACATGATGTCTGAATCCAGGTAAAACTTGGAATCCTGTTGTAGAAAAAAAACATATGTAATCATTGACAGTCATTTTTCCAGCTTGATGATTGTAAAAAACCCCAAACTATCATCATCAGAGCTAAGAAGTGCTTTCAAACAAGCCACTCCTTTGCAAACTAGTCACTTACACAACTAAGTCCAAATTAAACTCAGGAATTTAATATTCCTTCCTTTAGGATTCGATGAGCTAAAACATAGACATGAGCATTTACAGCTAGTTTACCTTTTGCACAGTACAGCAACTAGAAAGCCTAGATCTGAGAGCAGGTATTTGTAAATCAGCTCATTTCTACTTTTATAAATTTAGAATTGTCAGCTCAAATATATACCTATACACATGCACACTTTACACAGGTGTATACACTAACTTCATACATGCACATACTTACACAGGCAGAAAGAATGCAGCTACTAACCTTTTCAAAAATTCTGTAGTTTCTCACTTTTTCTGCAGATTCATCCCATACAACCAATACCTTCAAGAATAAAAATGCGACATATTCAGTCTGTGCTAATATACACTCCAAAGTCAATGTATTGTTCAGGAATTAGCTAAAAGCTAGCCTAAAAATAGATCCAATACATAGAAGTTATAATAGTAATTGTCTCAGATTTTCTTGCTCTTAGCATAACTGTTAGGTGCTCTATCATACCAAAGATACACTATTCTCAATCAATAAGGGTTTTAGGAGGTAGATTCAGCAATTACAAGTTACCTTTCCAGGCTTAGTAGAGGAGTTCCTAATACAGTACAATCCGTTCTGTGGTTGTCCCCGTGGGCTACTAGCTTTAAAGGTCCTAAAGATAACATAGCAATTAAACATATTAGCACTTTCTTACTCAGATAGGCAAAATGCCTCGATTATTAAAATTCTTATTACAAATCCCTATTTTGGCTGCAATAATTTACAGTACATCACACCTGAATTTCACTGTTCTAGAATCTGAACCATCAGTACAGCATAGAAGATCTAGTATTCCGTCCCATATAGCATCTTAGCAGAACAACCTTCTCCATATAAGAGTAAAATCTCTTTGCAAGTTCCATGCATTTTCAGTTGCTATGCGGGCACTGAACTAACAATCTTCTTTCTAAAGGAAATAAAATGTTTTTATTGTGTTTTTAAATACTGCATCCATCAAAATGATCTTTGCACTGATGGCTCAGTGCAGACTTTTGCAGAAATAGTTGCTTATAAGTCCTAAGTCATATATTACCTTTCAACTTCAAAAGATTCAGAGGTATTCAGAAATACTGATACAGGCAGCCCAACCTGTAAAAAAGTATGAAGAAAAACCTATTAAGTCAATGACAACTCAAAATGCTCAAAACTTGTTATGCAAATAAGCTACAGCCATCAGTACCTTATTTCTTCCTCCTTTATATCCACTATTAAAATCCAGAATTAATCAAGGCATTCATTCCTTAAAATTCAGACCTCAAACAAAAACCACATACAGCACTGTATTTTCAGAAAGTTCCTTTTATCCTGAAATAATGCATTTTACATGTTCCCAAAAGTATACATGAACAAGAAAATAAACCTCTTTAAGAATAGATTGTCTGCTTGATCTTACTTTTTCATAATCATCATCAGCATAATCATCAGATTGGTTTGGCTTGGATGGTAGTGCTGGTTTTTCAAATGAGAAGCTTCTAAAACTCTGTCCATCTGGTGGTGATCTCCTGTCAGAAACAGAACAAAACCTGAAGGACATATCCTCAGATGTTGATCAAATGCACAGAAACCAGTGAAAGAATACACATACATGGTACAGCCCAAACATCTTGGTGGCTTTCCACCAGACTCACTCCAGTATATGTGTCTTCCTTGTACTGTCTTTAAAAAGTTTATTGCTTGTTTGTCAGAGCTACTAAAAATCCAATGGACAAAAATATTTTCATCTGACTTGCCATCATAATTAGTTCCACATCCCTTACTAAAGATAAAATTGATAGGAAATGCATTTCATTTTATATCTCCAAAGGCCTAAAACTTTGCAGTGCATTGAGGTTCTGACATAAAGCCTTCCTGTTCACTGCAATCAAAGCATCATTATTGTATCAAAAGATATAATAATACCTTTAAGACACAACTAAATGCAAATTAACCAAACATTTTTGCTATAGATTTTTTAAACTTTCTGAAGTTTTTCAGAAGCCAGACTCACTGCAAACTTTTTAAATAACAAAGAGAGGTAGAAAAAGCAAAACACTAACAAAGAGGGATCACGCAGGGAAGAGACACAAATGTCGATGTGAATTTTAGAATCAAAGAATGAGAGAATGGTAGGGATTGGAAGGAACTTCTGGAGATCATCTAGTTCAATCTCCCTGTCAGATCAGGATCACCTAGAGTAGATCACATAGGAATACAGGTTTTGAATGTCTCCATAACCTTTCTGGGCAGCCTGTTTCAGTACTGTTACCCTCACCGTAAATTTTTCCTATATTCTAATTTATGCCCATTGCCTCTTGTCCTGTCACTGGGCACCACCAAGAAGAGTCTGGTCCAATCATCCTACCACTCATCCTTTAGATACTTGTAAATATTTATTCCCCCCTCAGTCTCCTTCTCTCCAGACTAAAACAGACTCAGCTCTCTCAACCTCTCCTCATAAGGAAGAGGCTCCAGGCCCCTGATCATCTTAATTGCTCTGTGCAGGACTCTCTCTAGTAGCTCCCTGTCCTTCTTGAACCAAGGACCTCAGAACTGGATGCAGTACTCCAAATGTAGCCTAACCATGACAGAGTAGAGGAGGAGGAGAACCAACCACAGCCACAGCCTTAATGCACTCCAAAAGAACATTGGCCTTTTTGGCCCAAGGCCTCATTGCTGGCTCATGGTCAGCCTGTGGTTTACCAGAATCCCTAGGTCCTTTGCCCAGAGCCGCTTTCAAGCAGGTGAGAAATGTTGGTCAACTAGTTACCTAACACACAATGTAAAAATGTAATAGTGCATTGTATTTTCATGCTTACTGTAACTGAGGACATGAAGACTTTTCTGGTTTAGGCTTGATTCCAGGGGGCTGGTGGCTTGGCACAGGTGGCTTTGGGAGCACTGGTGGCACAAACAGTCCAGGTTTGCCATGTTCTCTTGGCACTTTGGGTTCTACTGGTTTTTCAGTCAACTGTGACAGCTTGGGTTTATTGCTTGGTAGTGGAGGAGGATTTCGAGGTGAAAGATTTAAAGTTTTTAGCTTCTCACATCCTTCTGAAGTAGCAAGAACTTGAGTTAGAGGCTGAGGATCTAGAAGCAACGAGCAAGATTCTTTGACACACACAGTCTTTTTGAAAAGAGGTAGAGGGGGCACAGGGGGCATCTGTTCACTTAGTCTCCAGTTTGAGGACTGAACCTTTGGATTAGTTTCAGCTCGGCACTGTAAGTGAGGTTCTTTCATGTTTAAGAGGTCCTCTAGTTTGATATCAGGTAAGCTTCTTTTAGGAGGTGGTGGTGGTACTGGCACAGTAGATTTACCAGCAAAAGAATTTGCCCTTGATTCTGAATAGGCAGCTTTTCTGACATGAGGAACCGGTGGAGGTGGATAGGCTGGAGGCATAACCATATCTACAAAAAGAAAACGTCAAAAAAAATTACATACTGGGGGGAACAGAGTGTGTCAAGAAATGAGGCTTTTCAAATTTATTTTCTATTTATTTCATTGGTATTTGGTCTGATGATACTCAAAAGGCTGGAAAACTTTAAAGTAGTCAACTTTAACTACACTTCTGAAAGTTGTGTGTAGTAAACTCCTTTAATTTTTATTCAGCTATGATTACTTAAAGATTTTCCTTTGCTAAAAGTAAAGAAAGCAATATTAGAAATATTACTCCTCATCCAGATGGATGACTAGTTACACATCCTTCCAGGGCAGGAGGCCTACAAGGAAACATGCCCTTAAAGGCATGTAACATGTTCTGTACGACGTTACTGCTGTTCCTAGAAACGTAAATACCTCTCAAGATTAGATAGCTGTGCATGACTTCAGTTATTTTACCACCTACATTGCTTTGCATATGACCAAGCCAAAATAATCAGAGTGGCTTAGCTTGGAAAGGACCTCAGAGATCATCTAGTTTCAACATCTCTCACTAGACCAGGCTGCCTAGACCCATCCAACCTGGTCTTGAACACCTTCCAGGAAAGGGAGGTGTCCAGAATCTACCTGGGTAACCTGTTCCTTACCGCCCTCACAGTGGTATTCTAGGTAACTATTGCCTTCACCAGGAGCCTTTCGTGAAGAGAATAAAAGAAATCACATACCATCTTTCACTATGTCAGAAGTGTCTGGCTGCAAATAAGACTCTTCCTCTTCCTCCTGGTCGTAATCTGAACATAAAAATCTATGTGTCAGAATTTGGTAAGTACTCTTGGAGCCATGAAAGAGTACTGAACACTTCTTGCTTTTTAATAAAAAATACTTCTAGTTAATTTCAGAAGTTGAAAAATAAATAGGAAAACATTTGATCTACCACCCTGTTTAGAATAAGTGTTTTCTTAATTTTTTTTGTCATACTATCACTTACAAGAGTGGGAGATAAATTACATGCCACATGAACCTTTCTCCATCTTTCAAGATAAAATTTACTTTCTGGTGACACTTCCTAGTGTTCCAGTGTTTGAGAAAAACAGAGACCCTACCACATAGATGCATTATCAAAACCACTTAAAATAAACAACCCCGAAACCTAGCAAACTTGTAAGATTTTACAATACAGAAGCCTAAGCAAGCCTAGTGGTCTAACAACAATGAATGATTTCGCCTTGCTCTGTCAACAAAAACAAAAAAGCACCACAACAAATGGCTTCAATGTTTTAAATGATTTCTTTAAGTATGTCAGGATAATGAACACATGAAAACCTTTCTAGGCAGTAATTTCTCATCATTGGTAGGAGCCTCAAGGACAGCATGTGCTATCTACCCAGAGAAATGCACTAAATAAAGGTTAAAATATCTGATAAAAATCAGTTAGTCCTACTTTTACTACTTTGAATTCCTACTAGGCCTCTCAACATAATTCATATTGCATACAACTCTTCCTTCCCATACACACACTAGTACTAAAGAACAACACTGCATTAAATGCTGGTGAGGGCTTTTTCCCCTGCTTTGCAGCAACTGAACTGCTCCAATCAAACCTACCCACAGGAATCTCAAAGGACTGATGCAAAAAGGCCTAGGTGAAAAAACTGTTGAACCTTGAGGCAAGGCTTCTGGGTGTTGGATTTCACTAACACATTTCTCTATAAGGAATTCAGAAGCTGAATGGATGCCTGTCTGATGGGCTTTCTCAAACGTCCTCACTTCTAATTAAAAATAGACTCAGCCTGAACTGCTTCCTGTGAAACCACTAGAACAGTTCACAGACATCAAACTTTGAATAAAAAAAGGCTGTGCTAAGAGTAAAATTTTCAGAGCTTTACTTAAAAAAAGTTACTCAGAGTAATTGAAGAATGTTCTCTTCTGCATTTCACAGAGGTCACAGAATCACAGAATGTTAGGGATTGGAAGGAAACTTGCAAGAATCATCTAGTCCAATCCTGCCAGAGCAGGATCACCTAGTTCAAGTTGCACAGGAACATGTCCAGGTGGGTTTTAAACATCTGCAGAGAAGGAGACTCCACAACCTCCTTGGGCAGGCTGTTCCAGCACTCTGTCACCCTCACTGTGAAGAAGTTTCTTCTCAGATTTATCGGGAACCTCCTACATTCCAGCTTACACCCATTGCCCCTTGTCCTATCATTGACACTGAGAAGAGTGTGTCTTCTTCCTCCTGACACGCCCCCTTTACATATTTATAAACATTAATGAGGCCACCCCTCAGTCTCCTTTTTTTCCAAGTTAAAGAGACCCAGCTCCTTCAGCCTTTCCTCATAAGGGAGACGTTTCACTCCCTTAATTATCTTTGTGGCTCTGAGCTGGACATTCTCCAGCAGCTCTGTGTCCTTCTTGAACTGAGGGCCCCAGAACTGGACACAATATTACAGATGCGGTCTCACCAGGGCAGAGTGGGAGAACTTCTCTCAATCTACTAACCACTCTCCATCTAATCCACCCCAGGGTGCCATTGGCCTTCTTGGCGACAAGGGACATTGCTGCTCATGGTCATCCACCAGGTCCACCAGGACCCTAGGTCCCCTTCTCCTGTACTGCTCTCCAACAGGTCAGTTCCCAACCTATACTGGCACCTGGGGCTGTTCTTGCCCAGATGCAAGACTCTACACTTGCCCTTGTTATATTCCATTACATTTCTCCCACCTGTCTAGGTCCCACTGAATGGCACCACAGCTCCCTGGTGTGTCAGCCACTCCTCCCAGCTTTGTGTCACCAGCAAACTTGCTGACAGTGCACTCTAATCCCTCATCCAACGTTATCATCATTAACAAATGTATTAAATAGTACAGTTCCCAGTACCAACCCTAGGTCCATCTGATGCCTCCTGAACTGGAGGGACAATCAATTGTTTCATACTAAACAGATTACAAATGCAACAACATCCCAGTGTGGGTGACTGCTTGCTTTGCAGGACAAATCAATTAGTTTCTTTGTTCCACAATGTTTTACTGCATTGTCACTGCAGGATTCCAGAACATACTTTTAAATTGACAGATATCCTATTTTTATAATTATATTCAGTTGTCATCAATAACATTTATCTTAATAAAAAACACTTTGCATAACTGCACTGTGACCTACAGACACAAAAGTTTTCTCTTGCTATAAAGTCTCCAACTTGCTGTCTCAATAAAATTTCCATATAGTATTATTAAAATCAGGCACCTCCTTGAAAGATCTGAATTTTAGTTACCAAAGCTTTATCTGCTTCTGATTTACAATTACACACATTGTAAAAATAAAATTTATAATTGTAAATTTTATCAATTTGCTTACTCTATGGGAGTAACTCCTGCAAAATCCATAATAAATAAATACGCAAATGCATCTTATTTAGCAATGTTTAAATTTGTCACCTTCATTATCTGCTGAATGATGAGAATACTTGATATCAATGGGACGTTCTACTGAGCCGTAGAAACTGTCTGCATCAGAACCAGAGTCACTGCAAAAGAAAAGACAAAGTACCTTCGACATCACTTTGTTGCAAGTTTTGGGACTATCAACATGACTGTTAGCAGAACTACAGCACTAGACAGAAAGGCTAGAAAAGGAGGAGCAGTCTATTTTCCAGCTAGAGATGTTGCCTCTCTAATTCTGAAATTTTCATCTCTCTTACACAAATCTGACATTTCCTGTTCTCTTAGTAAAAGAAATTACTTTTTGCCTTGGTATTCTTTATGCATTAGGGAAATGTTTCATTCTCTAACCTTACTGCATCTGTTATTATTTAACAGTAAATCACTTGTAGGTGCAAAACGTTTAAAGCACCACTGTCAAAAGCTAGTGCAAAAGGGATAAAAAGCAAAATGATAATTAAGGCCTTGTACCTGAATTCTGTTATTGTTTCTTTCTTCTCATGGTAGTGATCAATTTCTTTCCTCAAGGACAGCATCCAATTCTAAATAACAGTAAAAATACAACATTCAGCATGCCCAGCTTTAAATCACTACCTGAAGATGCAGTTATCTGTCTGCAGTAAGACAAGAGTAACTGTGCAAGGAACCCACACTGAAATACTACTTAGCCCTGATTTTATATTAAGGAAGACCTATTGGTCAAATGTTTGAAGTATCTTAAATGCAATAACAATGTATTAAACTTGCACATTTCAAGCTGTTATTCTATAGCCAGGTACTTGTTCATAATGTATTTCTGTGCGAGTTATTTCACCAAACCATTTCCATACTTTATCAAAGGTTTAACACACAAATATATTTTCCTTACTAAAGATAAAAAGAGGAATATAGCAAAAACCATGCCAGCTAGTACGTCAACTTAGTCATTCCCTAAATTACAACTTGAACTAACCATACCTGAAGTTAGGTTAGTATTTCCAGAGGAGCCCAAAGAACTAAGTATACAAACTTAAGGGACAGTGGTGTGTCCAGTTCATTTAGATTTTAGAAGGTCTAGAATTCACTTTCTGCTTCAAAGAAAATTATATTGCAAAGGAAGAATTAAGTTACCTTCCTTTCATCTTCAGAAGAAGCTGAAAAAAACCACGTCCTGTGCTTCTTGCTAATGTGAACTAACTTGAAAGGAAACACGTTGCTTGACGTTGTCTCCTCAGCTGCCCGCATAACCCTGAGAAACAGAACAACTAATACATAAAAAAACTTAATCTATAAACTTAATTCTGCTACGCAAGTCAACACTCTGGCAGAAAGCAGTTTTCCTGGCCAGTTTTACCTTACAAGAAATAGCTCTACAGTCCATAAAAAAAGAACACCAGAAAAATCCTCATATTCGTAGTACTCTTCCATTAAAGTGGTAGAAAAGACAGCCTAAGAGCACTAGTTAAATCGCTAGCCAGACCTATTAATACAGGAGGCCACAAAAATTACCAGAGGAACAGTACACCTTTCCTCTGAAGAAAGGCTGAGAGACTTGGGATTGTTCAGCCTCAAGAGAAGGCTCTGGGGAGAACTTACTCTGGCCTTTTGGTATTCAAATAGGGCTTGTAATAAAGATGAGGACAGACATTTTGATAGGGGCTGCTGTGACACAACAATGGGTAATGGCTCTAAACTAAAAGAAAGGAGATAAAAAAAGGGTAGAGCCTAGACATAAGGAAAATATTTCTTACAATGAGGGTGCTGAAAAAAGCTGCCAAGAAAGGTAGTAGATGTCTCATCCCTGGAAACATTCCAGACTGGATGAAGCTCTGGACAACCTAATGTAGTTGGAGATGTCCCTGCTCACTGCTGGGGGGGGTTTAACTAGATGATATTTAAAAATCTCTTCCAACTCAAACTATTCCATGATTCTATAACTCAATGTTTCACTTGTTAATTAGGACAATTCATTAAGACCATGGAAGAAGCCTCACACCATTACAAGATATATTTAGGATATCTGTGATCCTTACTGCAGAAAGACACAGAGGAGAAATCAAAACACAGCTTTCTGACAAAAATAAAAAATTAATATTAAAAGTTATTTTTCCACTTTTCCCTTATGAACACTTTTTCTTGCACTTTCAAAATTATTTCAAAACTAGTATAATCCAACCTATTTCATAAGATATGAAATATTTCATTAGATATGCTGCTTCGTATTTTTTTCTCGGGGAGTCTCAAATGAGGAAATCTCTTACTCACAAAGACTTGTTGTAAATACTTGCTATAAAGCTTTGAAACAAGTAAGACAGAATCACAGAATAAACGACTAAAATCCTAAGACTGTGGATAACCAAAAAGCAGTATTTCTAAGATTTATTCAGTATTAGCATTAGAGAAATAGAATTAAATTTTTTACAACAATTATTGGGCCTTTCTTAACTTTTAACCTGCCGATTTCCTTATATAATACAGTATTTCCATAAGTCCTTAAGATTTAGTAAATGTTTGTAAACATAGAAAATAAGATTCTCAGAGACACTTCACTTTTACAGAATGTCAACTACAAAACTTCAGAACTAAGAAATTTTTAGAATCCCAACCCAACTTCTAAGGTGGAGATTGCAGTTGTCTACATCTTCACAGTTCAAAACAAAGCCTCAAAAAGACTGCAAGTTATTTCACTAAAGTAAAGCTAATAAGGAAGTTAATGTGAAAAACACGTATGGTACAGCTGATAGGGATATTAGCAATAGGCATCACTGTATATCTCGAGTCACTAGTGAACTCGTAACTTTCTCATTATCTGTCTGCTCTTAATAAAGGCTACTGAAAGAAAACTTCAAAGTAAATGTTCAAGGGAGTCTTAGAGTTACTTATTTTCACATAGCCTTAGGCTATGCACTTGCAAAGCACCAGAAGCATCACATACACAATTTGAACGAAATATATCTCTTGGAATATGACATCAGCACTTCACCAATACAACAGATGTAGGTGCATTTAATACTGTTAGAAATCAAAGTCACAGCCCTCTGCATTAAATAAAAGAAGCTTGGGTGTAAGAAAGTTCCTTTGCACTCACCTGTTGTAACCATTCAAAGAAAATGCACCCTGTGGAGAGGCAGATGTGCTGCTCTTAAAGTAGTAAATACATCCCTCATGTATAATTACAAATCTCAATGGCCCTGAAAAAGGTAAAGAAAACAACATGAGCAGAACATAAATCCAAAGACTGTAAATTAACTAGAACATCTTACCTTGACTAGAATTCTTGTTTAAGATGTTGCTATTAATTGATGTTTTTTAATCATCATAAAAGAGCGCCAAGTGATTATGTGGCGGCTTGCTGATGAAAAGTCACATAGTAAAGCTGTCCATTCTGAGAGACAGCTGATCTGACAACTTTAACAGAAACCTAAAAGACTGCAGGTCTGACTTCTACCTGTGCTCCCTTACTACAGGAATAAGCTTAACAGAATGTAATCTAAAACAAAACAGAAGGAAGGTTGTAAATACATATCTATGTCCATACCAAAACCATGACAATGTGACAAGCCCAAAAACTGTCAATAAACAGTGGGTTTCCCCTGTTTTTTTGTTTTTAAAAGGAGCCAACACACCTTTCTTTGTTACTTAAGGCAGTAATCTTTGTCCTTAACTACTATATAGGTACAGTTTAAACAGGGACAGCAAATGAATACCATATAAATAATACTTTGAGTTTATTTTTTTTCTGTGTAAACAGATTCTGATCCCACAAGCAATTACATAAGCTTAAGATTGGCAGAGACAAAATTTCCATTTTACAAGAGCAGTAGGAGAAAAAAAAAAGCTAACCAGTCATTTATTTTAGAAATAAATACTTGAAATTGATACATAACCTGATAATCTGTTTCTGTATTTAAAATCCTACTCATGAAGGGCTCGGCAAAAAATTTAACCAAGCAGAAGTAAACCAAACAAACCACCATCTAAAATTTACAGTTAAAGGAAGTATCAGTCTTTCATACTTATATTCTGGTAAAAATGTAATCCAGTGTAGACAGTGTAGTGGAAGAACAGTTTCCTTAAACAGTCTGCTAACATCAAATGGCAAGCTTTCCAAACATTTCACTTAGTTAATACCTCATCCAACTTACACTTCAAGATCTGTAGCTGGGTGCCTCCTTTTTTATGAAGATACCCTGATTTGGTGACTCCTCCAGGCATTGTCAGAAGGTTCTGTGCTCCAATTGCCTTCATTGGGACTGGCCAAACCTGCTCCTGCAAGGCCATTGTTCTGCAATTTAGAATTATTAAAAAAGGTTTAAAATTGAGATTTTACCTTAAGAAGTGAATAGCGAGACACAATGCTTGCCTCTTCAAACAAGTTTTCCAAAGAGCTAACATGGTTCAGCACTCAAGTATGCAGCACAGACAGGCGTTCACAGATTCCAGGAAGTTTGTAATGTATAAAAACCACGGTGCAAAAAGTCCCGATTTATTTTTATATAGCTCTCAAAAGTGATTAGCAGTTATTGAAACAATGGAAGAGTGCTTAGCAAATATTATATAAGTATTTATTTTCTTAAAATGCCTAGTCAGGCAGGTGACTAGGGAAAAAAAAAAAATCAGTTTGTTCTCCAAAGTTCTATGCCACAGTGTAATTTCTCCATAAAATGAAGGAATCAAGAGTCAGTTTTAGTAACTGCATTATCTAATAGCTTACTCTTTCTATTTACATGTTTTATTCAGAACAAAAACATTAGTATGTAATCTTACATTGGGTATCATCCTATCCAAATGAAATTCATCTGAGATTGCTGCAGGTTTCAATTTAATTTATACATCAGTTAATAATACCACCACACTCCAGCAAAAGCATCTTTGCAACTACCATTATTTCTGCTGTCATCTGAAGAAAATAATTTTTTGGTAAACTGGTTAAGTGGCAATTTCTTCTGATACATCACTATGAGGCCTTCCTTTCTTCAACTTAATACAAAAATCATGCATGAACTGAAGTCTGACCTAGACTTAAAGAGATCTGTTATCCTCAGGTGTAGGGCTAGAGAGTTGTGCTGGTAAGAGGCAAACTAATGAAATTTCAGTTAGTTTCTGATTAAGGAATGATGGTTTAGTATGGAAAAGCTTTTAGTAGAGCACTCAAATCTATTGGATCCAGTTTGCTTCTCTTTCACCTAGAGGAACAGTAAAGGAAGTAAAAAATGCAGCTCAGTACAGACATTTTTCTTGATTTAACTCTAGGATTAGTTGCAATGCCACCCAACAGCTTCAAGTTCATCATGGGTCTTCAAATCCTGTGTATGGTTACTACAAAGAACAGGAGGAGTAAGGACTTGGGTATCTTTCCTAGCCTTTGGTGTGAAACTCTTTCAGTGTTATGTACTACAGTTGAAAACGTATCAGAACAGACAGAGTTAAAACTTCTCAGAGAGGTTATCCAAAACTACCAGTAAGTTGAGATTTCTAGGAAGCCACTGACAAACACTGGGGACAAGGCTATTCCACACTGAGTAAAGACAGAAAACAAATATTTGACCAGGTAACATTGGCCTTCTGTACAGGAATAGCCTAGTTAGATTGCTCATTAAAGCATGCCTAGATGGAGCATGTTCTGCACCTGAAGAGTCAGAATATTAGGCAGACAGGAAAATAAATAAGTAACGTAAGCAGAAGAAAAAAACTCCAGTTGACCAGTGTGATGAGAATAGGATTTAACAAAACGGAAAAGACAGCAGAGTATCAGGTTCCACTTCCTCTACTTACAATCATTTCTTACTTCTGACTATTTACTAGAAAAACAGTCCTGAGACCCAATGTCTGAACTTCCCCATCCCAGCTAAGTGAAGAAAAGGAGATGCAGTTCAAATCCATTCAACCAAGGGCACATTATACAAGCTAAAGAGCCTGCCCAAACAGCTCACCAGGCTTTTCAACAGATTTAGAGTGTTCTCTGCCTATTTTCTGAATCTCATTGTGGCTCATAGCTCCCTCCCATTGCATCTGCAGGCTCCTGAAGCACTTTCAACTGCAGACATATAGGGACTTGGGTATTCTGAATTGAATGTTTGAGTGAGGCTTCCAAAACCCATTTCAGTACTTCAAATCTAGTTCCAAGCAGTTTTGGTTTTTTTACAAAACAAGTCTGGAAGACACCAGATATTTTGCATCAAGCTACTGGGAGAAATTTGTCAAAACAACGTAAATGCAGGATCTTTATTGCATGCAGTCCCTTCTATGGAGCCAACAATGAAGTTAATAGAAAGAGCCCTCCAAGCACAACCAGATCCAAGCCATGCTCTCTTCCTGATGCTGGCCTTCATTTACAAACAGAAGGTAGCATTATGTGCTGTTTTGTGTAAGCTTCTACCAATAACTACACACTTTATTCTTCTTTCCACTCACCAAGGTACAAAATGCATACTTTTAAGTTTTCCATCAAGGCCCAAACCCCATTTTAAGTGACTACTCAATCAGCCTTCTCCCATGCTGAAACCTGAACTGAACCCCCTAAACCAGAAGTGGATGGCAGCAGGCAGCTTAGGGCCTTGCATCACTATTACTCAGATGATCCCCATGACAATTCTACACTTATGAGAGAGATGATAGGCAGGAAAAATTGTGGAACAGTAGATTATAGGATTTGATTCATCATTCAAGTGGTTTTGGAAGAAAGCACAGTGCAGTTGCATTCTTGACCATGACTCAGAGTTTATACAATTACTCCTGGAATTACTTGTTACATACAAACCACTCTGCCAGACTAAAAGCCAAAGCAATCTGCATTATTGGGACAGTCAGTTCAAGTCTATCACATGAGTGTACTTCTCCCAAACAGCATCAGAACAAGCTGAGTTTTATTTTTAAGCATGGTGAAGGTTACAACAACACGAAAAAAGTAAAATTACATAGTTCCTCGTGTAACTCGGCTAATGCCAGTCTAATGCAGTTCTTCTGAATCATAACAACACTGTTACCAAGTTCAAACTTGTGAAGTAGTTTTAACCTATCCCCTCAGGCAGCATATCTAGAATAGATAGATTGGAGGCTAGAACATAACTTTACAGGCTAAAAGTCTCTATGTGAGTAAAAATAAAATTCTGCCACAGTCAAAATCTGGATTATATTATATTGGTACTCAGCCCAATTAAGTCAAATACAAACCAATTGAACTAAGGATCCTGGTAGAACCCCAAGTCCTCAGTTCTTGCTTAACTTCAGCAGAACATATGGTAGATGTGATTGTTTTCCCATCTTGCAGTATACAAGCATAAAAACGGCATTATCCCAATCTCTGAAACTACAACTGCCAAAAGTTCTATTACAAGTCCTCATTTGTTATAATAATATTTATGGTTTGTCCTGGAGCCTAGTTCGGCCATGCTAAAAACAAATAAAAGGTCAACCTCCAAAGCTGCAGCAAAATACTACACTCTATCTGAATTTGTAACAAGTAATCTATCTCATAACCTCTAGTCTTTAAATTCTATTTTGAATGTAAAACCTAGCAAAACAAGATGCTAGTTTCCTTCTGAATATATAACTTGCATATAACATTATATATAGCATATAACTTACAGAAACAAAAGCTGTTCTCATATAATGCAGAGGGAGACTGAAGCTTAACCAAAAACGAGGCAGTATTACATGCACCAAAATTGTAAAATAAAAGCTTCCCCAATGTGATCTCAACAACTCTAAGCAAAAACCAGTTCTTGAATTCTACCATTTCAGCTTTAACCATCCATTCTTAAAACTGCTTCATGCAAAATTTTCACATCTTGTTTCCATTTATTAGCCATTCTCCAGTCTTTCTGAAGTGTTCCTTCATATCTCTGTTATGGTTTTGGTTACACATTCCATTTTTTAACACTTCTAGCAGCCCCTTTCACAATAGTGTCTCAGAAGACTTACTAGACTAGTGCAGCACAAATGCTGTGAAGTCAAATAAATCTTAGGCGACAACAAGAACAGAGCTAAGCCTGACTGAGATACTGAGTTCTAAGGAAGTTTGCTCCAATTAACATGCTTCAACTCGATTTTCTTTTCAGGCTAACACTTTCAGCCAACACTTACCTGCTATCTACCCCCTTCTAAACTTTACCCTTTAATTTTCTGTATGAACTAAAAGTATTTTACCTCATAGGGCATATTGTATTCTTAACTTTAATCTGCTCTCTACCTAAAAGAAAAAAGATGACAGAAATACAAGCCATGCATACACACTAACCTGGTGACTGTGCCTGATCGACACATAGTTTTTCTGCTGACAGTTTCATTAAATGATTGTTTCCTTTGTGATGACAGAGCCATTAATAACTTACGACCCTTCTCAGGCATGGCAGGAACATCTCTGCGCTTCTCCGTTTTCTGTATTCTAAGGTTCACAGTGGCAGTGATCGCTGCTGTACACTCAACACACAAAAGAAACCCAGCCCCAGCGGCTTGTGCATCTGCGCTGCGCGGTGGCCAAAGGGGACGCCTAGGCAATGACTTGTTTCCTTTGTTACTTCCTGTTTCCCCCACTCTTAGTCAGCAGTCCGCTCGCTGTCAAATTTCCCTCCTTCCCAGAGATGTTATAAATCAAGCCCTACATACTTCAGACCTCTGTCAGACAGCAAGCAAGAGGAGCTTTTCCAGGGCTCATTCGTTTCCTACCCACCTTTCCCATAGGAGAAAAAGTCTTCCTCCCCCGCCCCGCCTTACAACATACTCAGCTCTAGGCAGCAGCAGAGAGGCTGCTCAGAAATGCTGCCTGTGTTCTGAAGTGTCTGTGCTTCAGGTACTTGCACTGCACCACAGAACTATGGAAAGTATTTCATCTGTGTTCCTTCTCTCCATAGCTAGAGCTTGTCCTTCCCTCCTCAAGCCAAGAAATTAAAAACAGACATTCTGAAATACTTTGCAGCATATATGCGCTTTAGAGCAAGGCTTGCCTGTGCGCTTGATGCTACATACACCACAAAAGAAAGTGAAGTTTCCAAAGTGCTTGCACCACATGGGCTACAGTTTTGCAGGACAAGTATCACCAACTGGAGCTCTTAAAACGATCCAAGTATTCCAGTGACTTTGTAATTAAACACCACCCCAGGGCTAAAACATTCAAATAAAAAAAAAAAAAATCCACCTCACAACTTTCCTAATGATAGACAAAGCCAACATAATTAACTATGCCTTGTAAAGCTAAGAATGCCAGGGGAAATGGGCACGAACTTGTACTCCAAAACAGAAGGAAGAAGTTTCCATAACATTTCAGATACTGGCTGTATTGCCCAGAAGAATCCCTCTCAGTCTTCACCACAGGGCACCCATTAGCCCTTCTTCCATATCCAGGCTATATAAGAAGAGGAAACAAATCATGGTATCACACAAGCTGTGCCTGCATATCAACACAAAATTCTAATGTTCTTTGATAAAAGCCAATACCCAAATGTGGCATTAGCTTAATGAATACATTTTTCACACAAGACATATATAAAGAGGACTAAATCTCAGCAGTTTGTGAAGTAAATTCAACTTGCATTATCTGCTACAATATCAGTGACCAATTTAGCCTTTAAAACCATTGTGTTTTAAAGTTTAAAGTAATCTTTCCTCCTCCAGCTCTCTTGCTATCTAAGCACAATATTCAAAGCTTGCACTGCTATTTTTGCAACTTTTACCTCAGGAAAGAAGCTATGATCAAACTGACAGTTTTTGAGTATATGGAACACTGGAAAAAAATACCAGCTCCTCTTTCCCATTTCTGGTCTGACACACCTGTATCTTTGTTTTCCTCTCCAAACAGTGCAACTATAATTCTTTAGATTCTGCAATCCCACTTTAATTAAGCATCTTTGGTCCAACACATGTTCCTTCGGCACACTTCCACTCAAACCTTTCTGATGCTCTCCCTGTCTTCACCTAAGCAACTCAAATACAAAGTTTTTTCATTTCAAGTTCCAAGATCCCATTTTAATTTTTCTGGTGATTTCCAACACTATCAAGATGGCTAGAGAGTTACAACAGAAGCTGTTTCACACTTGCCCACACACAAGCTGGTGTTCCACTGAAGAACAAAAAAATTACATAAAAATGTAGATGCCTCAGAGGTTTAGAAGAATGAAAATTTAACTTAGCTTTCTTAATGAAACATTAATCAGAAGTGTTGTGTTTCAAAATTGCAAATAGAACCTGAGGCATGAAATCTTTCAGGATTTGTAAATCAAGGATCTCTTCACATCAGGGAAGTGAAAGAGTACTAAATATATTCATCTTCCTTCTTCACACAGAATTCTGTCTTACAAGGAAATCTGGTATGCTGTTTTTAGACCACTGATCTTTGTTCGCCTCCACAAAATCAGTGGTAAGAAGCAGCCTTGAACCAAGCTACTGTAGGAGAATTTCACTCAAAAAGGAGTTACTTCATTTCTTGAACATTGTAAGATTTCATTCATATGGCCTTAAAAGTAAGAACCAAGGCATAAGGAACTAACAATTGGAATTTGTTGCAGCAGGTCCACTGTGTGAAGAAGTCAGCTGAATATTTCTGTCATCATTAGGAACAGCTCTTGCTCTAATCAAAAGCAATCCTACTTATCTTTACTTAATCAAAAGCAAGAGCAATAAAATAAACAGATATAGCTATGATGCCCTTGCAGGTATAAATTAGTCTAGCTGAAGGGTTGAGTTGTCTCTGCAACAACACTGCTTCCTTTTGTTAACCAATTTACAGGAAACTGCAAGAATGGACTATAAATAAGAGAAGAGCATGGCAACGGAAAAGGCGGAAAAACTAACATAGCAACACTAAAAAAATTAAAATACTATGAGAACCAGTTTCCTTTGGCTGCAATAAGCTGTCAGCTCAGTAGCCAGAGTTCATACTTCATTTGCATAAAACCCTACAATATAATAAGGTATTAATGAAGTTAAAGTTTTACTGACTTTAATAAGTTTGATGTAGATTATGAGTTTTATTAGTTTATTAATTCTACCAAAATAGTTCAAGTCCCAAGTTTCTAAATCACAGTGTAAAAGAGCAAGTGTAAATTGTCTGAATTGCATTGACAGTAAGGCAGTTCTGTGAAAATACAACCAACCATATAACCATGCATTTGACTCACTTCTGTTGGGTCACCTGCAGAATTATAATTAAATTAAAAGAAAAATATTCAGCAACAAAGGGGAGAAATGAGGCCAGAACTTCTTTAACATCAACTATTATTCCTTTATTTAGCTTACTTAGGAAGAGCTGAAGAAGACTTAAAAATATTTTTATTATTTACTTAGATATATTTAGAAAGGTAGATGAAGCCTTGGATAATATAAATTCAAACCAAAACTAAGAAACGCTTCAGGTCAAGAAGTTCCAAAGCTTCTATTTATATGCCACTACTCTTAACCTCCAACTTAGAACTTAAAAAAAAAGCCAGCCAGCAGTGGTCTGCAATAAATAAGCCATTCTGCAGAGAAAAAACACCAATTTTAAAACAAATTTTGTGAAACAACCAAGAAAAGTTACAAACAGCTTGGCACAAGCCATACAGGATGATTACCAACTGTGATTTGGGGATACAGTTAATGTCCATAGAGCAAAGCACAGCAACAAAGTACAGGCAGCATTTGCATAGCTTGTAAAAAACAAATGAAACTGTGCAGCTGGAAAATAATTACTCTACAATCTACATAGAATATAAGAACATTATGATTTAACAGATTCTCTAACATCAGCTGGTCTTAAAACTAGCCTAAGACTTAATTCAGACTGAATGAAAATCAGTATTGCTGATTTGACCATAGAAAATTTAGCATTGTTTTCTACTTTGACAATTTTATTACAAGTAGCTTTTCAAATTTAGGGTGTTATTACTGAATCTAAATTTCCCCTCAAAATTGCATAGGAGCATTCACACAGTATGGTAACTGGGCATAAAGTCTATGGCAGCCAGACAAGAAAGGGGGGGGAGGGGGCGGAGACTTTACATTGCTGTCTACAATACCTGAAAGGAGGTTGTAAAGAGGTGGAGATTGGTCGCTAGTCAGAAGTAGCAAGTGATAGGACAAGAGTAAACGGCCTCAGGTTGCACCAGAGGAAGTTTAGATTACATAGTAGGAAAAACTTCTTCACTGAAAGGATCATCAGGCCTTGGGACAGGCTGTCCAGGGAGGGGGTTGGATCACCATCCCTGGTCATGTTTAAAAGTTGTGTAGATCTGGAGCTTAACGGTTTGGTTTAGCAGTGGCATTGTGACAGCTGGGTTAAAGGTTAGACTTGATGATCTTAAAGGTCTTTTCCAACCTAAACAATTCAATAATTCTATGTTTTAAAAAAAATAAACTCAAAGACATTTCAATGCAAGACTTTCAGTCTTATATACTGTCCAAACCAGATGGGCAAGTTGTTTTTTATAACTGTTACCCATATACAAGGCCTTTATAAAATAGACTGCATATGCAGCTATGGTTATAATTAACTGGAATCTTTCATCAGAAACAGAACAATATCAAGTAGACAGCAGGGAAGAAACATGTATCTGAGCAGAAGAACAAACATCAATGTCAAAGTCCTAGTCCTGCACACAGTTGTGTTGCAGACATCTGCAAAGGGAGCTTCCCCAAATACACGCAGACGTTTGAAGTGGGAGCTTCCACAAAAAATTTCCTTGGCAGAAGTTTTTGATCCTAAGATATTACTCCTGAAACAATTTTATTGCTAAGCTGGTTTGTGATGAACTGCATACAGTTCTACCATACTCATAATGATAATTTAGTAAGTTACTGTTGTGCTACAAAATAATTTCTGATTATGCACTGAAACAGCTTTCAGCATGGCAGACCACTGGATTCTAGTAAAAACAACAGTAAAATAAAAGCTTTTATAATTTTACAAGAGGGAGACGATAAAGCCTTGCCAATAGGCGCATTTAATCAGCAGATGTCTTGCCATATAAAGTTAAGTCTGTTAGGAAATTCTTTTGTCCTGTTTTCATTGGATTTTATCTAAATATCAGTGTAAAGATCATGAAGAGTCTAAGGGGCAAAAAACAATCAAGGTGAAAAACCTCACCTTGGCGACCTACACTTGCATTCATTACTTCCTATCATTTCTAATACTAAATGGTAGCACGCATGTGCAACTTAGCAGATAAGTTACCAATTATAAGGAATTGTAAAACATTCCTGCAAATCCTGTTGAATGTTTATTTGCAAAACCTGCAACGAGTAAATTTTTAAGATTTACTGCTAACCCAAATAACAAGATACTAATTCAATAATCAAGAAATTTAGCAAGCCCTGGTTTAAAGGAAGCATTTGGTTGTGTCATCTGTGAGGTCTTCAAGCTTGTATGCCCCTCTCTTGGTGGACTGATGTGACCAAGCAAGGAAATACAGCTCCGCAGACAAATGGCTACAGCTAGCACAAAAACAGAAACTCAGCTTCTGTCAGATGCTAGGGAAACAGAATAGGACAAACATTTCCTATTTCTATTGGGCTTGTAAAGAGACTATGTGATATGATTTAAAGACAAAGATTTGCTCAAGACTTTACTGCTGTACACAACAGTAGACAGTGCTGGTTTCTAAGTCATGATGCTATGAAACATCTCAGTATGCTCTTCTCAAACTTGGAAACTCTGACTAGGAACCAAATTCCCAAAATACGCTAATAACCATGCAAGTGTAGTTTATGGAATTAGAAGGCCTGAATGACTCTACTGCTAATGGATGGCCACCACCCCCAACAGCTTTGAAGCTCTTTGTGCTCAGGAACAAGGTTTATTTATTCTGATTCTAATGACTGTTCTCTTTTAAATAATGATATGAATTTCTCTGAAAAATGTTGTAAAGCATAACCATTTTGCCACTCCCATCTCCAACCACACAAAACACTAAATCACAGGACTAAAAGAGGTAGGAGCATAGATTACAATAATCAGGATTTGAGACTGCTGTACATGTACTCTTAGGTAAATGCTATTGGGTGTCGTTTACATGCACTGGAAGGAATAATCTCTGCAAGCGCATGTTTACTTTCTACAAAAGACGAGTTTAACTGTAGCCATTAGATCATAATTGGGATTTCAGGTTAAGATTTTTATTTTAAAACAAAGGTATGCTGCAAGGTGTGCCTGAAAAAAGGCAGTAAACAAACACTTGCATTTGGAGGAAAGGAGAGTGAACATCCATTTCATATCAAATAATGCTAAAAATCATACAATCACACACAAGGGGCTTCTTCTACAAAACAGTTTGGACAATGATATTTTATATTATAATTTCTTTTCTGAAAATCAATACTTGCTTCAGAAGAATGAGCAAAAAGAAAAAAAAATATTCCCCTGTAAATCTTGTTTAAAAAAGGTCTCCAACAGCCAGGATTAGCCTCACATTGTCCTACATCTTCAAAGCTGCATTCAAAAGTGCATTCTCACAGGTCTGTTTTCAAGTACAGAAGACAATCATATGCAATACTTCATAGGACATGATCAAAAACATTCTTATTTTACCACATAGACCAGTTTGCCTAATCAGATCTATTACTGGCACAGTGCCAACAAAGTTTGCAGAAAGGTTTCACAAAAGATACAGAAAACACACATCATATTATAAAAGTTACTTGACAGTAAGATAGGCCACAGGCAAGAAGCTGAAACACGTCTAGATTCTTATTTCCCCACCTGATATTAATGTCACTTCACCTTCCTCCTCAATTCAACTCCTATTCTGACCTGTCCTTGAAATCAAGTTGTGTATCTTATACAGAAGCATTCATTCAGGGAAAAAGACTGCAGAAAACTCAAGGTAACAGAAATGGATTTAGCGGTACTACACATGTAAATCAAAATGCTCCTTACAGTGG
This sequence comes from Upupa epops, assembly GCA_013397515.1. Taxonomy (NCBI): domain Eukaryota; kingdom Metazoa; phylum Chordata; class Aves; order Bucerotiformes; family Upupidae; genus Upupa; species Upupa epops. The sequence goes on from VZRI01006827.1 coordinate 214,452, forward strand.
TGATAATTTCGGAGGAGGGAAAACACATTGAAAAAAACTGCTGTAATGCAACTACTTTAGTGCACAGTGACTGAGAAACTGGGAATAGAGAAAGCCATCTCAGATTCCAAGATTTAAGCCTCTGGCACTTCAAAATGACACTATTAATCCCAGAGCTGCAAATTTTTAGGGTGGAAAAATATTCTGTATCTTTGCCCAGTTCTTACATGCTTCTGTAATTACAGATGCGACTCCATATAGCTATTCCTATTATCTCTTCAAATGATCATAAAAAAAACCCAAATCTGTTTACTTAAAAAGATATTTCCACTTCCTTCCCATCAATTCTTCAGCTTTACATTAAGGCATAAGGACTTATGGGGATTGAGAGCACCCTCAGTAAGTTTGCAGATGACACCAAATTGTGTGGGAGCTGATCTGCTCAAGGGTAGGAAGGCTGTACAAAGGAACTTGGAAAGGCTGGATTGACGGGCAGAGGCCAATTGTCTGAGGGACAATAAGGCCAAGTGCTAGGTCCTGCATTTCCATTACCACAATCCCAGGCAATGCTACAGGTTCGGGGATGAGTGGCTTGAAAGCTCCCTAGCAGAAAAAGACCTGGGGATGCTGGTAAACAGCCAGCTTAATATGAGCCAGCAGTGTGTGCAGGTGGCCAAGGCGGCCAACAGAATCCCAGCCTCTATCAGGAATATCGTGGTTAGCAGGAAAAGTGTTTGTGACACAGTGTTGTGTGACAGGCTGTAGTGGCAGGCATGGAGGAGATTATTTTGTGTTTTTCCATTGAGCAGGTATTTAGGTTTTTTGTTGTTTTGGGTATGGTTGGACTCTGTTATCTAGAAGGTTCTTTCCAACCATGATTATTCTATGATTCTGGGACTTACTCCAGCCCAAGTTTGAATCTAGCAGAAGCCAAGATTTTTTGGATACACACTCTACAGTCCATTTACATTAATTCCCTCTTATCCTTTCAAATTGAAGATCACTTATGGCATCAGGTCAGCTACCCTATCACAGAAAACTTGATTCTTTCCAAACCCTTTCTTAAACATCTAATAAAATAGTCTATTCCTTTCATTCTTACAATTATATCAATGCTGGTGCAAAGAACATTTTGGCCAACTTTTGGCCTCATTGATTTTTCACCTAAGTAACTTAAGTTAGTTTAATACGTAATAGAAAAAGTTACTTATTTATGAATACACACGTATATAAAAAACCCATGTATGTATACAGTTCTCAAAGAGACACCTATGCTATGAAATCCCAACCACCCTTCTGATCTTATCAGTAAGATGAGCTACAAAGGATACACTGCCTTTGTGCACCATTCTTTCTTAAAACATTTGTTATGAAAGCTTTTCCAAATCAATGCAGCCAGACTCCTTAGAGATGAACTGGTTATGACCAAACAGCACACTATGACCTCAAGGATCTTCATGTTTTTCGCACTGCCTAGAAGCAAACACAATTATGTCCATCAAATCTGTACAGAGTTCTTTCATTTCCAAGTTTTGGTATCATTCAGAATTCATACAGAGCATACATCTCCTGCAGAAGCTATGACAATATTTACAGATTATTTTCCTGCTATACACATCCCTGAGATTCTTAAGACATTCCAAATACAAATTGCTTGTACACAATGACAAGCTGAAGCCGGATTTCTTTTGCACAATGGAAATTCAGGAATTTGGGTCAATGAGATTAGTCCTGTTTCAGCCTAAGTAATCAAACCTGACATCTTTGTATAGCAAATACAACAACAGTTTACCAGCGTCAAGCCAAATGACAGCAAATGCATTCATTCAGCCATGTCTGTTATTGGCATCACAAAATATAAGGTCTACAGTACCTAAACATGAAGGAAAAAAAGACTGTAGAAACAGCACTTTCGAGTGTTTAATGTTATTTGTGACATTTTACATTGCACTGGCAACCATACAGAGCTGTGTACTTCATATTCTCTAAAAAACTTCACTTAACTATCTCAAACATACAACACCAATCTAAAGTACCAAAGTACTTTAGATGTACTAGGAAGTGTTTGAAGTGCATTACACTGTCCAAATTGCCTCCTCTTTCTCCAGAACATATCAACCTTCTATGCACTCTAGTCATTTATTGTTAATTAGTAAACCATTTTAATGAAAGACATTTGCTAGGTTATAATGAAATTAATTTTTATTTCTTGTCATGTACCTCTCTAGCAAAACAAAACTTAACAGTCTCAATGCTTCAAACTAAAATTATCTCATTATATACTTGAAAAAAATTTTGCCTACAGGATTTTACAAACTATTTCTTATTATTTTGATTTTAATCCAAAACAGAACCTGCAGTTTATGAGATGAACCATTGATAGATTAAGCAGAATTTTTCCTTCAAAGGATCGTTTATAAAGCAAGGAAAAAATCACAAGAAGCAGTTTTATTTTTTCCTCAAAGGTCTTCTCATACCAGGGAAACAAAAGCAGTGTGGGTATGAAGGGCAAATACTTTAGGCTAAAACTGTTGACTCTTGCAACCTCCTGTTACTCAGGTTCCATTCCATCTGTACCTACCTGTGCATGTCTACGTGGATATGTATATATAATATATTCTTTGGCAAGAACCACCTGTAACAAAGAAAGGCATAACACTACAGTCTTGATTAACAATGGTAGTATTGCATTTATGGCTTCTTTTTTTCTTGGATAACCTGCAACAGATGGTTGTTAGATTACTCCAATTATAATATGGTACAAAATTTTTCTAATTTTACAAATACATCCATTCTTTTTTTGCCTTTAAGCATAAAAAGGAAGTATTAAAAAGAAGAATACTAGAGAAGCAGTGTTTCTACTTCCAACAGTCTCGTGTGGATTCTCTTCACAGGAAAAATGAACACGTAGCAAAAGCATTCACTTACAGATTCAACAGTCTTTTTTAAAATAGGCAAAATGAAGATTAAGTTCAGTTGTTCACAAGACTTATTAAAACTTGTCTACTTTTTATGCCCCGATTACACATTTATAATGGTAAGAAGTTAATAATCTGGTTTTTTTAACAGGCAACAAGAAAGTAGCAACAAGAAAGTAGCAACAAAGTCGTTGTGCTTCACTTCCATTGCTCCAGTGCTTCTTCCTCTCTTGTGCAGTTTACCAGAGAACCAGCAGTTTTTAAGGCACAAGCACAAATAACGACTGCAAGGACTGTGGTAGTTACAATTTAACTGAACATGAAAAATAAGTCTGAAGTCACAGTATCACAGTAATGATGAGGCTGGAAAAGACCTTAAAGTCAGAAAGAATAAAAAGAATATTATAAGGTACTAAAACATATTCAATTAGTCTTGAAAAAATTCTTGCACTTTACAAAGTGAAATCTTAATTTCAGATTCTGTCTTTGTGATACAATACAGTTTTTATCATTTTCATTCCACATTGCTGGAGATTCAACTGCTCAGTTAGAAATCACAAGGAATCTATTCTCTAAGATTTTACCATCCTTTTTGATATTTTGGCTGTTTCACAGAACGCTACCCTCAAGTCTTTTTATCCTAGTACCAGCTCCCTCCTCTTATTTCTAGAGGATGTTGCTGAAATATGCAGCATAGAACCAACAGGCCTTAGGACACTAGAGTTAAATAGTGATAGAGTTTATCACATAGAGTTTTAGCACATAGGCTAATAACAGCACATGAGGTTTTTATTTGCTTTTTATGTAAACTCATGCCTGAGTACCAGGCCAAGTTTATACTTGGTCTTTACCTGTAAGCTGTTCCAAAACTTAACAACCCAATCACAAGAAACTAAAGGAAAGAAAGACTGTCCAACAACAACATTACAGCTAATAAACACCACAGGAGAGACAAAGCTGTCTCAGAACTTTTGTTTCTGTAAGAAGATAAGAATGACACTTCACAACCATGGCCTCACTTGTCAGACATGTTTCTTCCTCATACCTTCTCAATTAACAGAGTCCATTTAGAGCAAAATCCTATTAAGACTATGCACTTATCATAATCACCCGAGGGTTAAAAAAAATGACAGGGAAGAGTAACACATGGCAGTCAAATTACTTTGTATGTTGACTAAAAAGGTAGAGATGACATAGCCATAGAAGCAAGAATTAATTAGAAATGTTCATCTAATTAATTTGCTCCTTGCTATCTAAAAATGTAAGATTACATTCCAGGAAGGACTGACATTGTATGGAGTTGCAAAATTAATAGTTTCAAGCAAAAAGGCTTGTATTTGCCACATATCATAGCAAGATGCTGCTGCAAACCCCTTCTGCTTGCCTTTCTCCCAATAAAAAAAATCCCATCAATCAAGTGCCACATCCCTTGGAGTTATACTTCCAACTTTGGAAGACTTAGCTCCCAATTCAACAACCCAGCAGTGAGCTTTCTACTCCCAAGTAATTATTAAATAGCATGTTATTACTGCAGCCCATTAGATCAGACATTAGCCCATCTCTAGCAATTAACAGATTTGCCACTAATCCCTTAACAGCTGTCAACCAGACTTTGCTGGGGAGCTGAATCCCACAGTGCAATCCCACAGGTAGGTAGCATCAGCAGCACGTGACACCCTTTTTTCCACCAAGACATCCTTCTACCCACTACAGTCCCTTCATTACTCAGACAGCTGTGCTAAGCAGAAGAGCCCGCCAGCAAGGAAGAAAAAAACCACAGCTGCACTCCACTGCAAAGCAGGAATATCATGCAGCTGTGGAAAGATAGTCTGGCAGCAGAGGCACAGTGCCAGTGAGACAGGCAGATTCCAGACAATCACTTTGATATCATATGATAATACTGTGTACGCTTGTAGATGCTGCATTGCATTCTATTGTTTCCATCATTACTAGAAAGATTATCTGCACCTCAAAGCAAAGGAGGTGAAACTCAGCAAATACACATACTTCCGATAATGGTTCAACTAGAATCTTCAGATGCTGGTATCAGCAGCTTTCTGAACTTACAAATATCTTTACAACATCCCTGGTGTTTGCACAGGGACATAAATAAGGGCTTAGAGTGACGGATAGGAGCGAAATGGCTCACCAAAGCTTGGAGTTCAGAGGGAAAGAATTTCACTACAAGTCCTTTTCATAACAGCTTACCCCAAGTACAATAATTTCTTCCAAGAATACAGGATACTACCTTATGCTGTTATTCTAGCTTAAACATGAAAAGTATATTTAAAACAATTCAAACATTTCCTTCAGAATTTCCTTCCCTCTCCAGTGCCCAGTCATACATGAAGTATTTATTTAGCATAATCCCAGCAGCCTGACATGTTTAATTTCCTCCTAAGAGTAGCCACACAAGCTTATTGATTGTGGGACTGGAATAACTTTGGGACAAACTATGCATCATCATATTTTTTTCTCCCAAAGCAAGACCACAGTTTTGTTATCTAAAATAACATGAGCATTCAAAGTTTTTTTCTACCTCCAGCTCTTCAGGGTGAGAACTACTAACCTTACAGCACGGCTTGCATGATTCTGCCACAATAGATATTTTGTCTTGTCAGAAAGTCCAGTGGAAGGTTACAAAGACAACTAGGGGTCTGGAGCATCTCCCTTACGGAAGAATGATTCAGAGAGCTACGAGTATTTAGACTAGGGAAGACTGAGAAGAGACCTTATCCATGTCTATAAATACCTGAAGAGTGCTGTAAGGAGGATTGAGCCAGACTGTTTTCAGTAGTGCTCAGCGATAGGACAAGCAGCGACAGGCATAAGCTGGAACACAGGAAGCTTCAATTAGATACAAGAAAAAAAGTCTGCTTTACTGAGTGAGTGACAAAGCACTAGAACAGGCTACCCAGATTTGTTGCGGATTCTCCTCTGGAGGTATTCAACAGGCCTGGATACAGACCTGTCTAATGTGCTTTAGTGAAAAGGACCTCTAGAGACACAGCAGAACTAGATGATCTCTACAGGTCCCTTCCAACTCTGACAATTCCATGAAAATCCTTTTTGAGGTCCTATTTCAAGGTCCAGGTAGAAATCAAAGGTAAGTGCTCTCTCCTTGAGAGAACATCACAGGATGGACTGTCCCATGCTCCTAAGTGTTGTATGCCCATGCTGACAGCAGAAAACATTTTTTCATGCAATGAGCACAGAAACCCGTATACACAAATCCCTCGCTGCTCATTCAAAACTGTGCAGTGCTTTGCAAACGCACCCGCCTGACATTATAGCAGAATCTGATTAACTGACTGAAAAGTGACAGCATTTAAGTCTGCCTGATTAAAGGCAAATAACAGCTGCCAATGCTTAGCAGCTGGGCAAGTCAGGTGACTTTTGCCAGAATATAGCTTGGAATGCTTTGTTTTGATTAGTCAAATTTACATATCAGGTTCGGATTAGCTAAATTCTTTCATCTGTAGGCTCAGGTTTCTTTGTGCACTGTGACCAGAAGTTTAACATGAGTGATCAGTGTGCACTTGCATGCCAGAAAGCCAGCAATATCCTGGGCTGTATCAAAAGAAGCATTCTCCCTCCCTCCTCTGCACTTGTGAGACCCCACTTGGAGTAGTGTGTCCAGTTCTAGAATCCTCAACAGGAGGACATAGAGTTCCTGGAATGCGTCCAGTGGAGAGAAACCTCAAACGATCAGAGGGCTGGAGCACCTCCTCTATGAGGACAGGCTGAGCCAGCTGGGGTTGTTCAGCCCGGAGAAGAGGAAGCTCCGAGGTGACCTTCTAGCAGCTTTCCAATATCAAAAGGGGCCCAGCAAAAAAGCTGGGGTAAGGCTTTTGACATGGGTGCATAGTGACTGGACAAAGAGAAACGGTTACAGATTTAAGAGGAGAGATTTAGGTTACATATTAGGAAAAGGAACTTTGCTATGAGGATGGTGAGATGCTGGAACAGGTTGCCCAAGGAAATTGTGGCTGCTCTATCCCTGGAAGAGTTCAAGGCCAGGTCATATGGGGACCTGAGTAACCTTGTCTAGTGAAGGTGTCCCTGCCTATGCAGAGGGGTTGAAACTAGATGATCTTTAAGGTCCCTTCCAACCCTAGCCATTCTATGATTCTGAAGACTTAAAGTGGGAAAAAATGCTCATCTTCCAGGAATACAAGAAGTATACAAGGCAATGAAAAGGAAAAGACTAGCTCATACACAAGTGTATGTATCTAAAAGGAATTACTGTAAGGAAATACCAGAAACTGGGACTTAGCCTAGGACTAAGCAGTGAGATTGCTATATTTGTACAAAAGGTTTAGGAGCCCATGTGGTGGAAGAACAGTAAGAACCCATGTTATCTCTACAGTAAGATCACACTAGCGTGTTCTGACACAAGAGATGCTCTCACTTGAGGAAATAACTGTAATATATTGAACTTATTCTCTTCAGAGTTCTGTTATGTGTTGTAACAGAATTACTACGAAGAAACATCACGGAAATTATTTGCTCTTTTTAGTAGGGTTGTCACAAAATTAGAGAACAATAATTTAAGCTTCTGCTGCTTGGTTGCAGGAACTTACTCTTGAGGTTGGCTTTGTTCTGGTTTGAATGCCAACCTCAGCACTTAGATGCACTTCAGCTGAAATTAAGGGGAAGCAAGTAGACTTCAGGGTGAAATTTGTAAGGATGCGGCATTCAATCCAAAACATTTAATTTCATAGAAGAATTTTAACAAATATAGTTTTATAAATGCACAAATACAAAGATTGTGTCCCTCACGTATGTCAGAATGTGAAGTATGGTAAGTATCATAAAATTACATAAATGAGCTAAAATGCAACATGAAGGACCATTTCAAAGAGATTTTAACTTTAAGAAGAATTTACATGCAGGTACTGAGAAGAAATCACAGCTCAAGTCTGGTTTTTACTTCTCTAGGCACAACAGGGCATAAACCCAAAAATTATAGTCCATGAGACCTTTATACTCAAATGAGGTTTTTCTCCCACCTAGACAGATTAACATTATTTAACAGGAAAATATGCAAATATTTATTAACAATGTTATTTCCAGAATGATCATTAATGTCTATCACTACAGCAGTTGAAGTTAAAAATAGAATAGCGAACAAAGCTTCCTACAAAACCACCTTTTTTGTTTGTTTCAGAAACTGTATTTCACCATTCAAAACTGAGGTATTCACAACATTATCTACTGCCACCTCACTTCTTCCTTTTTTGTTACTAAGCAGTCATCATATGAAAAATGAAAACTAGTAACACACCTTTATGCATAGTAGAATCTTCTTTGGGATCTGAGGTGCTGCCCCAGAGTGCTACACAAATAAAGATAAAGATATCTCAGGGCCTGATTTCAGCAGAGTAAGCTTTCCTGGAAAGCAGGAAGCTTATTTGTCTGATGGAGAACTAAACATGGAAGTGGGAACTTGTGAGTTTAAGATTTCCCTCTTTTAGCCATTCTCGCTTTTTATTTTCCATATCTTGAAATGAAAAACTCAATGCTAATACAAGACACAGTTGGAGTTAAAAGCCATCTCAATTTAAGAACAATTAAGTCTTGCTTTTGTTTAAGGGTCTATTATTAAATTGCATAGCACAGGTTTACAGTTCATCTAAATAGGAAGACTGCCAGCTAAACTAGACCCGACCTTCTTTCCATGCAATGAAGCAGAACACCATACACCATAAGATGCAGTTCAATTGGCAGTACCACATTGTCCAACCTGAAAAATGAAAAGTTCATTTATTCATATTAAGAATGGAGTTCAGGTCATCCAGAGCCCAATCTAAATTCACCTTCTTGTCCCAACAAAGAGAAAACCCATACATGCAGGCTACTTTTTATTCACCCAGTATAGTTTTTGGGGGCCTTTTTTTTTTTTTTACCACATATGTACTAAACCTAGGAATCCTCTATCTTTCCACTTCCTTCTAATTTTCTCTCTCATTTATTTGGATACACTTCAAGTTCCTGAAAAATAGTTTGCCTTTAGTCATGCCTTCTATGCATAAATCACCTTCATGATGAGTCTTGCAGCACACTGCCAATCACGTCTCTCTAGTCAACACTTAAAGACTCCGAGATACCAACAGTTCCAGACATGCATAACAGTGCCACTAGACTTCCACACCCTTTCCTTCTCTGCTACTGCCAGAAACAAGAATTAGGAGGATCATTCAAACACCAAAAAGTTGTTTTCCTACAGCAAGTTAGGACTGATCAGATAATTGGAATTCAGCAACCAACATTAAGTCAGGGTACTGGAAATCTAAACCTTATCTGTAAGACCAGATAGGAACTGTACCATAAAATACTAATAGCCAATGCTAAAAACAATGTCCTTCAGTGATTTTATGGTTTCCTCAGCTCTAGGTGTGAGCAGCCACTGTCCACAAGCACTAGTCAGACAGTGTAGATAGGCTGGATTGGGTGAAAAGACAGCAAACCAGTTATTATTGGATGGAGAAAGGGGTGCAGAGAAGGTGAACAAACAAAAGAAAGGTCAACACGCTAAAGAAAGGATGACTGACGTATAGCTGCTTCGCTCTGAAACGGTTATCTCCTTTACTGGGCAAAAAGGATGCCCTATCAATACAGAAACCCATAACCAAATTCAAACTCTGAGAACTAAAGTAACCTGTAAAACGTCAGCTCTGCACAAGTTCCCAGGGCCTTGGAAAGCCATCACTATTTGTCATATTTAAGCAGTATGGAATGTTGCCAACTCCTGTGTTTGAGTCATGCTTCTTTTAAGCCTTCAGTGTCTATGCTGAGAGATTCTAACTGCTGGGAGTTTAAAATAGCATGTTATATCCTTCCACTTACAGGAAAAGGCTTAACACTTACACTGGCACTCTGAAAAGAGACTAATAAACGCTTGCCTAAAATATATAGAACTCTTCCTAGAGTCTTCATCCATGACCTTCGCGTATTTGTCTGAGGTTCCTGACAAAAAAAGGAATTCTGTAATTTCAGAGGGTTAGTGCTCACAGAAAACATTACTCAGCACTGCCACCAAATTTTTTAAAAAGCAACCTATTAAGTAAAGGTGATATTTCACTCAATTTTTGCTCCCATATGAGTTCCAATGAGAATTCCATTTTCCTATTTGGAGGAAGCAAGGAAGCCATCTGGAATGAAAATTCTCCTGTTTGAAAAGCCCGTATAGGCGAGTTCACAATTAAACAGGTGAGTTTCTCCTATTGCTCTCATTTACGGCAAAACTAAAGAGATAATCAAACAAAGGTCTTGGTTAAATATGTTTGGTAACTTCCTTGTTTGGGGGTCATAATACATCCCCTGTGCTGAAACAGCCAAAAAGATCAGTGAAATGCTCTACAGCAACAAAGGAATGCAGAAGTTCCTTTGTGCATGTGTCAAGAAAAAAAAAAAAATGACACTACACATCTAAACAAATTTAGTTGGAATGTCTGCTGCATCAAGCAACAACCATCAACCTATTTACACTCTAGTCAACTAAAATCTACGTGCAGGTATTAAACTTTCTAAATATTCCAGGAGAAAGTGAAGGCCATTTCCATGCTGTAGAAATCTGTGTAGGCACCTACATCCATTTGGAATTATCAGGAATTAACCAGTTATCCCAAAGTGCTCATATGCCACAATATACGGTATCAACACCTACCTAAGTTAGAGTTAATTGTACTATAAAGAACAGAATCTAAAGCTCCTGTTTTCCTGCCCTAACACATCCAAGGAAATGGTCTACAATGACAAAAACCACAGTTTTCTAAGTTACAGTAGAGTGGTAGCATTTATCTATGGAAAAAGTGTTTACTTTTTAAAACTGTAAGGATACAAAGCTGGCTTGACTTGGGAAGTTCGTTGTTTGACAAATTAACACCAGAAGAGCAGAGAGGGTGGGAAGAGACCTACCCATTCCCTGAAAGACAGAACAGACCTAATGATTTAATTGTACCTACAGCTCCCTTATGATGGAAGTGATCCTGACTGTAAGTGACTTCAGTCAATGTTGTAACTTACCATAAATTAAATTAAAATCCAGCAAGCTAACCGTATCCAGTTGTGCAGTGGGAATTTTCAAACAAAGAAGAGCTCCCTAGCCTTCTTGGGGTTTTACCTGTGGTCTTTACATAAAGGTAAGAGTAAGGACATGAAGGACTGATTTCCCTACCTCTGGGCAACAACAGATAGAAAGGTAAGTCGGCAACAAAACTAAGTACACAGCTATTCCGAAACTTAGTCCAAGATTTGCTTATTTCATTACAGCTATTTAGCACAGCTCTTTACAACCATTTTATGAGATGGATTCTGAATGTCCCCTTTTCACAAAGCTAAGCTTTGCCAGAACTACTTCAGATCCCTGGCTGCAGATTAGGAGTCCCCAAATTAGTCTGGTTAACCAGCCTGTGACTGTGGCAGGAAGATACAAAAGAAATCCAACAGGCATGGAAGCTACACTCTGCTCCTAAAACCCAATTTTGCTGGACCTGAAGATGTAAGTATTGCCAACGTCTGATTTCTGAATTTATTCTCTGTGCTGTATGTCATCTTCAAGTATCTGAATATCTCTGCCAGTAAGACATGTGTAAGTGCTCTAATAACAACACCTTCGAAGAGATTAAGAACTTGGTCATTACTGGAAATGAGCTGGCAAGTAAGTGAAATAAATAGATTATTTCAGTTATGCTGATACGCTGGAGCTGGGAAAGAACAACATTCAGGTTTGTTTACATAGGAAGTCATGTCCCTGCATTCTCTCCTAACTATTGCCCTGTTAAAAATTCACCCCTTCCCTCATGAAAAACAGTTTCCTGCATGTGTTAAATGAAATGTAGACTCTTCACCTTTCTTTTTACCAAAGAAATAAGAAATTCAGCATAGGAATTTATGGAAAAGAGGCAAAATTGATAAAAAACCTTCACAGAGGTCTTAAGAGAGATACTGTGGAGAGACTACATTACTCTTAAAAAGCATGGTGTACTATTAGATGCTTTAGCCCAGACATGAATCTTAAACAAAAAATCTGATGATGCATATGCTTGTAATACATTGTATAACAAATTGTTCCTTATAGTTTACAACAATGCACAGTGTACTTAAACCATCAAAACCATCACAAAAGGAATAACTTCTCTAGACGTTCTAGAATAAGGTGAGTAGAAGAGATTTAACAAGAGAGCTAGCAATGATCTATAAATATTAAAGGAATAGCCAGTGACATATGTACCTGTGACAACACCATAAAAAACACACATTCCACTTAATATCATATTTACAGAAGTGCATTATGTCTCTCAGATTACCTTTGAGGCTACTGATTTCCAGACACTGTTTGTTCCACTACAGCACAGGTTCAAAAGCAAAAGTGAAACACTGTCATCAGGCAATACCTTAACCGAACACACCCTTAAAAAAAGCCAAAATAATGCTTAACTATACAAGAGAGGAGGAACATTTGGGAGGTTATTTTCTTTCCTCCCTTAGAAATCCCTATCAGAAGAAAGAATTACCATTCCACAATGTGTTCCATCTACCAATACTTGCAAGTATAAACAAAACCAATTTAATTTTGGAAGTCCCATGGTAACTGCTACAAGTCTTCATACTGTTTACAGAATTATCCACCAATTCTGACGAGAGTCTGAGCTTGCATGAACTTTCCTGCAAGGTCCAACAGAAGTAATAAGCCAAGATCCTGATCCTTCAGTCATACAAACCTAACAGTTTTACAAATAATAGGGTTAGTTACAGCTGCAAATACTTTCAAGTCTAGGGCTGAAGCCAGCAAAAATGAATTGACACAATATTGGCAGGGCTGCACATTCCAAACAACTTATGTAACTGCTGGATCATCTAACGAAAGTATAAGTTACCCATTGTCTAACATCTCATCCTAAACACACTGGAGGTTACACCAACACCAAGCCAATGTAGTCAAGTTAAAACACATGCCCTGGAATCCTTACTATATTCTAACACATGGCATTAAATGTACTAGTGGTCCAAGGGCACTTCTCCTGCAGGTAAGATGACAAGTACGTGCCTTTTGGGCATTCATGTTAGCATTTCCATTTCTACTTACTATTTGCTACCAAAACTGCTGCCATGTTTAGTTTTCCATCAAAGGTGACTGCTCCGTGTCCACTTAAGAGACTGAAGGACGAGACTTTTCACACCCTATAGGGTATTTTAGTTTGGTTTTTTGGTTTTGTTTTTTTTGTTGGTTAAGTTTCCTAATAACAAAATTAAACTGAAAGTCTGGTCGTACAAGTACCGGGGGTTTATCTATCTGTGGGAATGGATCCAACTGGCCTCAAACAGAGGAATTCTTATTCAGAAAACCCTTCATTCAGAGGTGCCTGCATGTATTTATCTTGGTGTTTTTATTCTTACTGGTTTGAAAACTTTTAAACCTTTTCCAGAACAGAAGCATCTGTATCTCCCTGCTTCAACAAAAGCTCTTTACCTTCTGGACATTTTCACATGAAGACTGTCATGCTTTGAGGAGTTTCTGGAGAGTTGGAAGATTTTAAGACAAAAAATTACAAACAGGAAACAGCATTTAACTCACCACTAAGCTGACCCAGTACTGACTCCTCAGTAATGGAACACTGGCAAGGGGTGAACCTTAATACACTCTCTTGTGACAGCAAGACATCTGCAAAAGATAGGAAAGAATCATGTGTTATACTTAAAAGAAAAACAAAGTAATTCCAATTTTTCCTGTAGCATGAAAGTACATGAACAAAATAAACTTCTAGGGGTTCCAGCTCTACATTTCTTGTACATAAACAGCTGAAAACAGAGGAGGTTTGTAATTATTCAGAAATTACTTTGTTTCGTAACCCTTAAAACACAAAGCAGAATGAAAGTGGAAATTTGTTTTCCACACTAGGAAACATATGGGTTTAACGCAGGTCATTTCACACAGGAAACTGAAGTCCTACACAAACATTAGCCAGTCAGAGCACAGACACGGTAAGATGCATTTGACACCTACTCAGCTGTAGTTAGATAAGGCACAATACCAGGCCAGTCCCATTGTTGACTTGTTCTTTGCTAGCATCAAGACCCAAGGGAAGAGGTCTTCGCAGACAATGGTAGGAGGTGAAAAATGTACCCACCTTCTCAAATTATGGCATGCTTAAGCTGCTATCAAGCTGTGCTAGTCACTTGTGGGACAAAACACATACCAGGTGACCTTGCTCACTACTGATACAAGAAGCATGGTCCATAGTTTGGAGAAAGCCTACATGTGCAGATGAACAGGAACTTCAAACCTAGTCAGAGTCACACAATTGTCTAGGTTGGAAAAAGACCTTCAAGTTCCTTAAGTCCAACCATTAACTCAATGTTGACAAGTCCTCAACTAAGCCATATCCCTAACAACTATGTCTACACAACTATGTAAACACCTACAGGGAGGGAGATTCCATCACAGCCTTACACAATCCATTCTGCTGCCCAATAACAGCCTCAGTAAAGAAACTCTTCCCAATAACAAATTCAAATTTCCTTTAGCATGACTTGAGGCCATTTCTTCTTGTCCTATCGCTTACCACCTGGTTGAGCATAAGTGTGGCCCAAGTCCACATGAGGGAGCTTCCAAGACTGAAAGAAGAAGGTGATAACACTGAAGAAAACACTCTCAAAAACACATTTGTATATTCCATCTTTAAAAAGTCATACTTCATCCCTGAATACAGACATGTATTATACCCCGGAAATGTGCTAGGAAAATCACTCCTAGCAGTCACAACTCAACACCAAAATTTCAGAGCCGCACAACTGGGGAAACAACTCATTCATCCGTTCTCTGCTGAAGGAGAAGCCCCCGAAGACCTTTCCCTTCCTAATCCACTGCAACCCAGCCTCCACCGGGACACTTTCCCCACTGCATCGTTCCCCTCCCTGCAGCGAGAACCACCTGGAGCCGCCCCCTGGCGTGAGGATAACCAGGAGCGGCCGGGCTCCCTCGGGAGGGATTCTGGATGCCTCCCCGGCCGCTGTGTGTGCCTTCCTCGCTGGGGACATCCTCACAGTAGGGGTCCCTGCCGCAGGGGTCTGCAGGTGACTCCCCGGAAAAGTTCCTCCGCAGAAGCGGCGGGAGCGTGGGGAGAGGCGCAGGCACGCGAGGGTCCTCGCTCACCTCAGCTCCAGCTCCGCGGGCGGCAGCAGCCGCCGCCACGCACGCAGCTCATCTACGCTCCACATAAATGGGTACTCCCAGCTGCTGGGACTGGGCAGAACCGCCCCCCGCTGCCGGGGGCAGCTGCCGAAGGACGTGCACCTCAGCGGCCAGTTCAGCCGCCGCGGAGGGCAGGGCAAGGCGGGGCCGTGGGCGGGGCCAGACTCGACCGTGTGTCCCTGAGGGGCCGCGCTGTTCGCCTCGGACCTGCTGCAACCGCTGGGCTGTGGTGGGGGTGT
The DNA here is from genome assembly GCA_013397515.1 of Upupa epops. Classification (NCBI taxonomy): domain Eukaryota; kingdom Metazoa; phylum Chordata; class Aves; order Bucerotiformes; family Upupidae; genus Upupa; species Upupa epops. Next base: position 229,784 of record VZRI01006827.1, read on the forward strand.
GTAGAGACTCTTGGTGGCCTCACGATCCCATTGGTGTCTACTGACGTCTCGGGCAAAAGCCGCAGCCTGAGGGGGATCTGTAGGGGTCGGGTTGCGTCTGACAGCACGGCTGTCACAGCTCCCCACCTGGTAGACACCAGGGCAGGGTGAAAGCACGTTGTAACAGTGCAAGTGGCTGTAAAGTAGCAGCAGCTGGGGAGTATCGTTCACAAGAGTCCTGTGCCCGCCAAAAAGCACGAGGAAGCACATGTCCAGGTGTGGATAAACAGCAGCAGCAACAGCCAGCTCAGGCCTGGGTAAAGGCGCAGCAAGCTGCAGCCTGGCTCATGTGGCCTTTTCACTACAAGGCATTGAGGGGCCCGAGCAGGTCCAAAGAGGGGCAACAAGGTTGGTGAGGGGTCTGAAGATCCAGTCTTGTAAAAAGTGGCTGAGGGAGCTGGGACTCTTTCCCTCAGCCTCCCCCTCTTCAAGACTAAAGACTTAAACTGTGGTCTGCAACTACCTGAAAGAAGGGTGTAGAGAGATAGGGGTTGGTCTCTTGTCACAAGTAACAAGTGATAGGACAAATGGCCTCAGGTTCTCTGGTTGTACCAGGGGAAGTTTAGGTTACACATTAAGAAAAGCTAATGTACTGAAAGGGTCATTAAGCCTTGGAACACATTGCCCAGGAAGGGGGTTGAGGTGCCATCCCTGGATGTATTGAAGTCATGTAGATCTAGAGTTTAGGGACATGGTTTAGAGGAGTAGATTCCTGTGGCAATTAGTCAACTAAAACTTTAATTTGGTTTCAAAGCCTTTGACCTTTATGATAGTATTAGTTTCTGTGGTCAGAAAACAAAGCAGTGTGACACTTCCTGTCAGTGCTATTTATTAATATCGTCGATTACAGAAACCTCTGGTATAAAGTAGCACAGGGAATCCCTCTGTCACCCAGAGCAGCACTCAGTCTATAAAATGCAGCCATGTGTTTTAAATACAGCAGAGACTAGCAAAAGCTGCTTAGCAAATGGAGTTCAGTGATGATCTTTGATTTGTAATGCAAATACAGTGCTGTTGACCCTTACTGCTGGATTTGAAGAAGTGTTTACATAAAGAAAAGCATTGTTTCTGAGTACAATAGAATAACTGCCCCAGCAGGGCCAAAGAAAAATTAAGTTTCTTAAACTTTCCCTTGACATCTACCTTTGTTGCAGCCTTTACCCTGGCCTTAGCTTTCTGTTGCACAAAGGCTGCCAGCTTTATACGACTATGGGCAAGCTGTGCAATATAAATAATCCCCATACATAGACTGCAAGCAGGAAAGTTGTATGTAGCTCTTCCACCAACTTTGGTGTGAGTTCTGTGTCAGAGTATCCTGATTTTTTTGGTGGAAATTACAACATTTATTTTCCTACCTGATTAAACCTAGAACTTTCAGTCTCCAGTGAAGACAGATTAGTGCATTAAGCTGAAGCAGGTGTGAGAAGCTTTCATTTTGTTGGCTGACTATGCTCTATGACTTCATTTTGTAGGGTACAAGCCATGAATAAAATTAGTGTGTGTATTATTATTGGATAGCAGTGCATGTTAACTAACGTGTGTGGCCTGCCAGATGTGTTGGAAAGGCATGTTTGTTCCTTCCAAAGGAAAGTTCCCCACACCCAAAGTAAGGGCTGAACTGACCAGCCTTTACACAAACTGTAACAGGCTAACAGGCCCTTCCACAACTCTCTTCTGAGTGGAGTTTCTCTTTTGTATAACCTAAGCTTTCTGTGTGACCTAGATTGCATTCAGCGTCCAGCTGAGAGAACTTGCTTTCTTATTCCTTCTGGAAACACTATGCTTAGTACCTTTGAGGTTCATACTTGTGTAACACCAGGAAATCATAGGATTTTTATGAGCTTGCTCTTTCCCAGTTGTCTCAAACTGATGAACTGGTTACTTGTATCTATAGCTTTTACCATTTTTCAACCCTACCTTATAGTATTGAATTTGCATTATTCCAGTCACTGAAGCCACCTGGTCATTTTTAATTGCGATAATCTGTAGCAAGGAAACAGCCCAACTAGATTTCATCAGTAAATACAACATTGCCTGCTAAAAAACCCCGTGCTCTTACCAAAGACAATGGTCAGGATAGTCTGGCATGGTCTGGATGAAGTTTCAATTTTATCCCATTTATTTCTACATTCTTAGTTTATGAGGTTTTTTCCTTCAAACTTGCATACAGCATCATACTATAGGTGTTGCTTTCACCTTTATTCTTCTTAGATAGAGAATTTGCATATGCCTAATTATGAAAAATAGTATGCTTCCCAAACTAACAGACTTATCAAAGTATTTATTTGCAGCTTCATCAGCCAGCATAACCAGAATTCCAAGTCACTGCACTGTGGCCCTTCTTCCTCTTTCCTTGTTCTCTTTTTTTCCTCCTGTGCCTGCAAACCCTTGGTCTATTTATTATAACTGTCTTCACATGTCTAATTTAGCTTGACTTTTGGCAAGTCTTATTTCCTAACCTCAAGACACGGTTTACCCTTGCTGATCAGTCTGTTTCTTGCAGAATCTCTGCTTATACCTCATTTCCCATCTGTAACGGCTTGCTGCATGCTTTGAGTGCTCCAGCTGCTCTGTAAAAGTTTCTCTCCTTGGTTTTTATGCAGTCACACAGCACAGAAGAGCCTAGTGTATCATCCAAAATGCCAAGCTGGGAGTAAGAGTGGGAAAGTTGCTTGGCATTTTTTTTTTGTTTATTTGTAATTAAATTACCCTGTAAAACATGCTCAGTCTCAAGGAACGGAAGCATTTTTTGTTAAAGTTCAGAAACTTGTGCTTTATTTGAAAAGTGTCAGAGACCTGTGCAACTACAAAAACAGCAGAGTGCCAGATGAAAAGCAGGTACTGTGACACAAGATCTCCAACTATGAAATTCAGGACTGGGTTACCTATTTAAATCCACAATAGACCTAAATATTGTAAATATGTTCAAGTATTTCTCAGCTTATTGTTCTACCCTGGAATCATGGCCAGTTTTGGTTTTGCTTGCTGCTGTTTCTTTTAGTTGCTATCCCAACTTGGGAATTATCCCAACCTGGGAATGCAGACTGAAAGTTCACAAGTCAGGCTCCAGAGACACTATCACACAGGGCCCTATCTGGGGTCTGGGTGGCTCTTGCTAACAGTGCGGTACACCTACATAGTTGCATTTTTTCCAAGAGGTATGAGGAACATTTGTTCTCCCAAAATGCACACACTAAAACAATGATTTATTTAAGTGCAAAGAACGTATTTATCTTTGTTAGCTGGATTTGACAGAGAAACATGAAAAATACTTAAATTCCAAAGACAAAGAGTTCTAAAAAAGAACAAATATTTTCACTAGTGATATCCTCTGTTGTGTTTATAGGACTCTTACCAAACATTTGGTAAAAATAAAGTATCTGGTTTGGCTTTTTTGTTGTTTTTTAATGCTGACAAATACTGCAATTAATTTCAGTTACATAACCTATTCCAGGGCCCAACTGTGTCCCTGTGAAGACAGAACAATTCATTATGGATGGAAGAAGCATGCCAGAAAGAGCAAGACTTTGTGAAGGCGTTTTGCTTACTTCTGCCATGCTTTCCAGCTGAAGCTTTAAGGAAATAAACTCAGTAATACTTCAACATATTTGGCTGACAGCAAGTACATCCCTCCATGTCTTCAATATTACAGTCTTGCCTATGTGCAGGATGAAAGTGATCTGTTGGAGGTCATTACTGTCACTGGCAATACAAGACTCTTCCTGATTGGGGAGTTTTCTGCACTGCATTTGCAGTCAAATTATTGGTTTCTGCATAGGAAAGATACAATCTCTTCTGCCCGTGTGTTTGTGTGTTTGTGTTAGAGCAGATATAATTTGGATTTGGCATCTACACTACTGAGTTCTGTCATGGAAAATGTCCATTTAACTAAAAAGTTTTGCAGTTATATGAAATACCTAGGAAGAACAATCTCAAAAATAGTTTAAAAGCAGAGATTCATAAAAATTCCAAGAAATTAATCTGTTCCCTAACTGGTTTTCACAGGAAATAACCACACTGGATAGCTGGGAGTTTCAGCCCGTATGATTATACTTATTAAGCGAGGAGAAAGACTTTACTGAGGCTTGGAAGAAAGCAGTTTCCTTAACACTGAACCTTGGTGGGATAGTTCTCATGACTGGAATGTAGGGATAAATGGGTACAGACTTATTAGGAAAGACAGCAAGAGAGAAAGGGAGGGGGTGTTGCCCTCTACATCAAAGACCAACTTGAATGCATGGAGCGTTACCTGGGGAGGGAAGAACAAGCAGAGAGGTTATAGGTGAGGATCAAAGGGAAACCAAGGAAAGGGGAGATCACAGTGGAGGTTTGCTACAGGCCACCTGACCAGAAATACTGGAGGATGAGGCCCTTTATAAACAGATAAGAGCAGCTTCAAGTTCACAAGCCTTGGTCCTCATGGGGGATTTCAACCACCCAGATATCTGTTGGAAAGACAACTCAGCATGGCACCAGCAATTTAGGAGATTCCTTGAGTGTGTTGAGAACTTCCTCTTCCGAGTGACAGAGGAAACTATGAGAAAAAGTGCTGTCCTAGACCTTGCCCTCACCAACAAGGAGGAGCTGGTGAGTAAAGTAGAGCTCAAGGGCTGTAGTGACCATGGAATGGTTGAATTTAAGATTGTTAGGGTACCTAAGAGGATGCATGGTAAACATAGTAAACTTCGAGAGAGCTGGCTTCACCCTCCTCAGGGATCTACTTGACAGCTTGTTATTCAAGACAATGCACAGGATTGAAATAAAGAGTTTAGACAATATAGTAGATGAAGTAAGCCCCTTGGCATTCTTGCGTGCTGCCTTCTTTCTTGGAATACACTGCTCCTGGGCTTGGAGGGGTTGGTCCTTTGGCTTTTGGCAAGAAGATCAGGCCATTATGAACCAGTAAGAACAAAGTTGGCTGAATCCTGGTTCTTATATGCAAGGCTGATCCTCATCACAATGAAGTTCCTGTTACCTATTTTTCAAAATGTCTCATGTCTTTGATATTACAAATTGTCTAATTTCCACACAATAATGACATCACTTTACCTTAACTACTAATTAACTAATGCTAAGGCTTACTTCGTCTACTATATTGTCTAAACTCTTTATTTCAATCCCCTGCATCAGGGGTTGTAACAAGATGATCTTTAAGGTCCCTTCCAGCCTGAACCATTCTATGAATGAATCTATGAATTTGTCCAGTCTTAGCAGAAAGTATGAACTTCTCCTGCAAGAGCTTACCTAATAACCTGTATTCTGATACGACAAGTGAGGAACATCAGCTTTCATCTTATGTTACAAAGGGATATTCCTTTATAATCCAAAATGCCGTTATGTGTTTCACACTTAAGCACACAAATAAGAATGACAGTAAATACCAAAATTGTAGTAACAGTGAAACTGGTCTACAGATAAAGTGTTCTTTTTGTCACTTTTGAAACTGAGTAAACAAAATGTAGTCACAGGGGTGGAGAATTTCAAATACTATGCTGCTCAGCCTCCAACATACGATTCATGATTGGAGTGCACCATACTGTGATCTCCTCCTACTGTTTCCAGTCTTTTGTGGCAAACTGCACAGGAAATCATCAGAACAATCCCAGTCTGCTGCTAGTGAGTAAAATTATTTCAGTCTTGTCAAAATGATATCATTTACAAGGTTCTGAAGTTTCCAATGAGAAATATAACTATATGCATGAGCCACTTTTTTTATGATGGCTTGCAGCAAGATGAGTGAAGGGCAAGACATAAAATCCAGCAGAAGAATAAAGCCTTTCAGAGCTGGAAAAGACCTTTAAGATTATTGAGTCCAACCATTAACCTAACTGTACCAAGCCCACTGCTAAACTATGTCTCTAAGCTCCAAATCTACACAAGACATCCAGAAATGACAATTCAACCCCCTCCCTGGGCAGCCTGTTCAAAGGCCTGATGACCCTTTCAGTAAATTAGTTTTTCCTAATGTCTAATCTAAACTTCCCCTGTTGCAATTTGAGGCCATTTCCTCTTGTCCTATCACTTGTTACTTGTGAGAAGAGACCAACCCCTACCTCTCTACACCCTCCTTTCAGGTAAATGCAGACTGCAATTTAAGGCTTTCCCTCAGTCTCTTCTTCTTCAGACTAAGGAGTCACAGCTCCCTCAGACACTCCTCACAAGATTGGATCTCCAGACCCCTCACCAACCTTGTTGCCCTTCTTTGGACCTGCTCCAGCCACTCAATGTCTTTCTTGTATTGAGATGCCCAAAACTGAACACAGTACTAAAGATGTGGCCTCACCAGTTTCAAGTACAGGGGAATAATCACTTCCCTGCTTCTGCTGGCTACGCTATTTCTGACAGGATGCCACTGGCCTTCTTGGCCACCTGAGCACACTGCTGGCTTATATTTAGCTGACAATCAATCAATACCCTCTTTCTGCAGAGCAGATTTTCAGCAACTCTCCCCATGCAAGACCCAGCTCTTGGCCTTGTAGGAAGATTTAGATATGAAATCATCATTAGAAGAATAGGAAAGCAGGCACTTCTTGGGAGCAGGGCTTATTCTAGGCACAAAGAAAGTGTGAAGCAGCCATCATCTCAAAGGCAGTAGCAGCATCAAAACCGCTCTACTGTGAGCAAGTGTGAAGCTCTTGCTCACAGGCCTATGTCTGCCTTGTGAAAGAGCTGAGCCTGCTGGTGGGGGTGGCAAGTATTGCTAAGGAAACTGGAGCAGTCTCCAGCTCTGCTCCCTAACAACAGAACACTGAGTTGCCCTTACCCTGCCCTTTGACTGTGCTGAAATCCTTGTGCCTGTTTTCAAATCTTTCTTCATACGTGGGCTGTGTTTGCTCTGTTTCTTCCATAGTTATCTTTAAATCTTTGTTAGGCAGCATGATTGCTGTTTTGAGCTTCTTCCTGGCAGGAAGAATGTAGTAAAGATGCTGTAATCATTTCCTTGAACTGAACAAATCTGCAGCAAATTCTTTTATTGCTTGTTCATTCTGCAAGGATGTTGAATCTATTATGGTGTCCTTTAACAACTGGTGTACATACAAATGAAGGAAATAATAAATAAAAAAACTAAAAGCACAATGAAATAGGCCAGGACTGTTTAAGAGCAACTTGGAAAAGTTTAAAAGCCAACAGTAAATCCTGTTCCAAATGCATCAAGAGCTGGAAGCATATCAGATGTTAGCAGACAGTGAATAGGGCTTAAAGATACCTTCAAAGATGACAGATTCACAGCAGAACATTACAAAAAAGCTGAACACATTACTTCTCTAGGAGAGTTATGGAAGTTTCTGTGTGAGAACCTTTCTTCATAGGAGACTTACTAAAGAATCTGTGAAGGATCAGTAGGAAAGACTAGTTTAAATGAACAAAGTAAAGAGACAATCACCAGAACAAGACCATATTCCTCTATGAGTTCTAAGGGACTATTGTTCCAACTATGGTGTATAAACTCTTCCTTGAAAAGAGCATTTTGTCTGAGAAGAAAGAGGTACTAAATGTGACTGAATTTTTTTTTAATGGCTCCAAGCTGGGGATCTACAGACATAGCATCTGCATCACGTCAAACTTGTATAATAAAACAGTTAGGAGACACAATAAAGATAATGTGTTGAAGACCGGGCAGGATAGCTCTTACAGGACTTCTTCCTCACAGGTAAATCTATTGATGTTCTCTAAAGGAGTTGCTAGGCATGCGAAAAGGAAGATGTGGCTGATACAACCTACACAGATTTGTAAAACACCCTCAGTGCAATAACTCCTCCAAAGACTCAAGAAACTGACCTTTCAATTGATCAGTAAACACGTTATTACATTATTGTCATTGCTCTCAAAATATATAAATTCTTAACTGTGAGAGTGCCTCAACTGATACTTCTGCAGCCACCTGATAAACTGCACTAGCAATGAGGGTCTTAGCACTTGAGCCATGATATTCTATTTTCATCAGGCTCAATCCATTGTCCACTGTATCTAGCATGAGTTTTGCTAAGACTTTCTGTAAGACCCAGGTGAAGCTACTACAGACAGTAGAAGCTCTACCAAAGCAGCACATCTGAATTTTTCTGTCCTTTTAATATACAGCCCCAAGTCTGGAATTTGAATTGTCTGTGGACTGTATACTATAACAATTATTGTGACACAGCAGTGCTATCAAAATGACAAAGTTCTTACTCAGAATTATGTAGAAAATCGCCTTGCCCTTCAGAAAGGTGGTAGAAAGGACAGCTATGTCTCAAAAGGGCACAGACAATGAGAAGGGTGATGAACACTCCTTAGAAACCAAATCAAATAACCAGAAGACACAAAACTGTCTTGTGACTGTGACCGCTGTGGACATCTGTCCAACAACTGTGCCAAGAATTCAACTAATAAGCAAAAAGCACAGCCAGAAAGGAACAAAGGAGGGTTTTTTCCTTGGAGAAGTTGTCTGGTACCATGCAGTCTAGCTCTGAAGAGCACATACTCTGTGACAGACATAAGACGGGTAACTACAAGCCCTGACACCCCACTGCACATTGAAGAATGTATTTGAAATGCAATGTTTTCAAGGCAAGTTTACACATCAAACCGTAATAGCCCTGATGAAATTATGTGAGCCTTGAGCTGAGAATAACAAAATGAGAGACATGGGCTGGCGTTTTCTATGACTCATCACTTGAAAACAATTTTACTCACCATAATTGAACATAATGCTTTACAAGAGACTAAGTTATTTAAGCAATCAATTATATCCATTCCCCACATAGTCTTAATGTAGAAACAGATACAATATTAGATGGATTACTGTAAGCGAGTACAAGAGTTGTAGAACAGAGGTGATGGCAGGACCACGGGTTGTGAAACTGAAACACTACAACATGAAGTCAAAATTCAGGAGGAATTACATCAGTCTGATCTTTGAAGTCTGCCCATCAGCCCTATTAAAATATCTGTCTGCATATCAAGGACATTTTCCTGCCTATAGCAGGGAGGTTGGAACTAGGTGATTTCTAAGGCCCCTTCCAATCCAAACCATTCTATGATTCTCACAGATAAAAGTGGTGGTAAAAAAAGCATTTGCAAAGCAGACAGCTGCTTAAAGAACTGGAAGACTGTAGGAATACTTTAAGAAAACAGGTAGGATGCTGAACCACTGGTGAAACAATCTAACAAAATTTTGCTGCAGAATTAAATTGTCCTTGCCGGCAGGTTTTCATTTCTACTGCTGAAAATCTGAAGGGTTTGAGTTGTTCACATCAGCACAGTCAGTGCTTATTTTGTTTCTCCAGTCTTTTAAAAAGTATTATTTCTCTTCTCATTACAATAAGGGAGCTTGCTTATTTTCCCAAGCCATATACTTTTCAAAAATCAATCCAACCACGTATTTTCAGTATGCAATGAGTTCTCCCTCACCTTGCTTTACGTAACCACGTGTCATGATTATTACTGTTCATAAAACAATCTGAAGTCTCCTCATGAAATACGTAATACACCCAAGTAATTCTTCATTAATTTCTGCCATTCCTATTCAGTGGTATATCCTCTCGTGTGTGCCAGGTCAGAGTTATCAGTTGGTGTATTGAACTACTGAACAAAAGGAAGCATTTCTCCTCTGTCTCAGCTCACAAAACTTACTGGTGCCACAAAACATGGGGAGAATTTTTCCTTGATCAGAGCTGATGTGATGTGAGCTTGATCAGAGAAAGACTGTCTCTGATGAGAGCACACTGGTACCTGGAAAAGATTTTGTGATATCCTCTTATTAAAAACCACCACTTAATGTTAGGAATAAAGGATACCAAAACTGAGGTGATAGAAGCTGATATTTATACTATTAGGGCAAATCATACAGCACTGTAGTTTCTTGCTCACATGAGTGTGCAGTGCTGGATAAGCTAACATCCTCCCCTCCCTGTCCTCATTATTTTCAGAGACTGCACGTCTCAGTGGCATGATGGATAGAAAAGAGCTGGTGAGCAGGTAAATTCTGCTTCTACAAAGAAAGCATCTTAGCCTGTGATATATCCTGCAGAAGTTAAAAATAAACTGTACAAAGCATTCCTTATCAGAGCTACATTTTGACATGCAGTCTAGAAAATTCAGCTTCCGAGACAAAATAGGCACAATGTTAGGCTTAGAAATAACAATTACTCTAACCTGTATGAGTTCTGTATTGAACACAGTGGGCAAGATGGAGCTCCAGATTAAGATACAGAAATTTAAACACCTACACATGATCTAGCTGGGTAATGTTCCTTTGCAGACAGTGGAGTTCTGGGGCTTGATTGTAGCTTTCCTGTTGCTCACACAGGAATAACTAATGTTATTTAAGATGCTCTACAGTATCCACAATATTTGCACACAAGGGCAGCTACCATGTAGGTAGGGCCTTTCACCCCAGGTGAGATATGACACTAAGATGAAGGTCATGTTCTCAGAGTTTGGCAGATTCATGCAAACCCACACCCTGACCTCAAAGCTATCTGGAGCCCCAAAGGCTCAGTTACCTCCTTGATGAAGACATCTCCAGCTTGTTATGGAATCAGTTAGTTCACCTAGCAGGACCTACAGTCAACTCACACAAATACATAACTTACTAATCTTCTTGACCCTGAACAAGCACTGCTAATCCCTGAAATGTTTTTCCTCCACAACTAAAACACTACATACAGGTATGGGTGATCTCAGCAAACAATTACCAAGCTCATACGTCTCCTGGGTCACAGGTGACCCAGGTGCTGCTATGTGTGAGCGGTCTTTTCTCCAGAATGTGCATTCATAAAGGGCTTGTTTTCTAGCCTGCCAAAGGAATGTTTTCATAACAGGTTACCATAGGTTGGGCAACTGCTAGGGTATGGCAGAAAGAGAGATTTTTTTTTTCTGTGTTAAAAGAGATTGAAGTTATGAAGAGGTCAGCAGGGAAGTTAGCAAGAAGAAATTCTGTATGTGCTTTGGTAAGAGAATAACCCTAGCTATTGTAGAAGGTCCTTTAGTCAAAAGAAATTATAAAACAGACAATTCAGAAAATGCAGAAGTGCTTCAGGGTTTCAGTTTATATTTGGAGGAACGGATATGATGTACCCACATCACATGAAGATGATGAACACCAGTTAAATTAGGAAATAAGTCAGGTGATGGCAAAATGTATCTCTTAGAATAAATTCTGCTACAGCAACCACCCTTCATTACTTGCATCCAGGAACTGTTAAAAAAAATTCATACTATACAGTACCTCTGGCCTACTGATATTTTTTGATGCATTTTGGCATTAACAATACTTAAGGCAACTAGAGTGACATTCCAAAAGACTGGAAGAGTGTGACTATTGTTCCAACATTTAAAACAGTCAAGCATAGGCTGAGGGAAAGCTGTGAAAGAAAATATTTTGTCAATCTCAGGTAAAACAGTAGATAAACTGACAAAGCATTTGGTGAAAGTCTAGATCTGTATTCAGTGTTTCAACCTCAACATCCTGATACAAATGCAGTATTATAAAATAAAAATAACCCAAACAGTTCACAGATTCAGAACTAGCTGAAAGGTTTCAGTGTGTCTTCAGTGGGAATCATCATTGATTGGTGTGCTTCTAGCAGGGGTTTATTGCTGGACTAACTCTACTGAGTATTTTCATCACTGGCATGGAAGAAAATAACCACAGATAAATCTGCACATGATACAAAGATGAAGTCCTAAATAAAGGTGAGCCTAAGACACCCGTATTGGTGGTATGGTCACCAATACAGAATGAAACAAACCAGGCAAGGAAGACAATTTTCCTTTTGTTGGTATTGGGAGATTAAGACAAGTTGCACTTCTGTTAAGGGTGCTCCAGACAAGCAGCAGATCTACTACACTCTTCTCTAGCACTGACATTGCATGAACATTTGCACAGAATTACAGCAGACAACTCAGTAACTTTCCTAGAATAACATCTAAATTCACTCTCTCTTATAACACAATTTGCTATAAGGTCCTAGAGAGTTCTCTAATCCATATTAGGAGCCACAGAAATGAGGCTTTGGCACCAGCACATCCTTTTCACTGCCCTGTCTGACCACAATGCACCCATGTGGTGAACAATCTGCTCATGTGCACTCATACAGCATCCCTACTTCTGATCAGGTCAAAAGGACACACCTCTACATCCTGCAAAGGCTTGCTTGCTCCCAGGTGGCAGATGGACATTTAGTGCCACCTCTTTGATAAATGAGCAATGGACTCATTTTCTCCTTTATACTGCAGGTTCACCAACAGTCACTATAGTTTTTCAAGCAGATTTCAGCACAATTTGGCATAATCTGCTCTTTTCCCTAGACCTTCCTATACATCCTCTGTCCAGTGCTCCATAATTGGTTTTCTAAATTGTATTTTATGTTTTCAAAGGAAGCTACATGTCAAAAGGAGGATAATTATTCATAGGTAGTCATCCTTGTTCTACCCTTACATAAACCGTCACTCCTTTGATGAATGGTATTTTATTTTCTTCCATTTTGCATTCATGTGGTGATAACAGATTTAGAAATACCTTTATCCTAGCCTATTTTTTAGTCCATTTTGTGTGCTGCTATGTAGATGATTTTACCCTTTCACTAGAATATATATTTGCCGACACTGACAGCTCCACTAGAAACAACGAACACTATTTTATGTTGGCATTTTGAAATAGAAACCATTTCACAGCAGCATTAAGGACTTTTTGTATTAGAAGTCACTAAAAATAATGCATGTGATCTAGATAATCTAGAATAGACAGTACAGACTCTACCAGTAAATAACATGGGGAAAATGATGCCTTTTTCACTTGCAGATCCTATGGCAAGGGGTCTCCAAGACATACAAAGATATGAGTTAGCAATGGTAAATGCAAACAGTAAGGGTATCACAAAGTGATTTGATTTGTGGCATCTATTTACACAAACAATGTCCTACTGTATAGAAATATCAGAGTTGGCTCTGAACAAACTGTCTTGGAAAGCAAAAGCAGAGCTACTGCATTAGTATTGCTTTCCATCTGGGCTAATTAGTCCAACTAATAGGCTAAATCAGCTGGCTCAGAGCTCTGTGACCCTGTATGGCTTTGTTACTCGGCTTGCTCTCATAAAGGCAGCTCTGAGAGTGGCTCTTGAAAATCTGTTGTGCCACAGAGACATACATTTACTACTGCACAACAGGTCTCTAAGATGTGGAGTGATTCTAAAGATACTCTTATTGGAGAGAACGCAGCAGGGAGACTTGGGTTCCTGCTGCAGGATGATGGTGCATTTTACATACCCTGTCATGTGATGAAATGCCATGGGCATAAACTACAATCCAGGTGATCCCCGCACCTCAGCAGGGGTTTGTATCGTCATAGACACAAAAAGAAAGCTGAACTTCCCAGTGTCACTGGAAACACTGCTACTATCACTACTAAAAAAGAAAATACTGCAAATTTCAGAGGAGGCCATCATATTTACATCCTGCATGAAAACTTTGTGTCTCAGTAACACTGACTGTGGTGGCCAAGGCCAGGTGTGTTTCAGGACATGCTTATTGGTAAACATGAGCAGCTAATGCACTGCCAGTTGTTAACTCAATTTTTGTTCGCTCACCATCAGAGAGGTACAGAGCCTGACACTGAAAATATCTGCCCACAATCTGTCATAGGGCAATCTGTTGCCTCAGGCTGACCTTGATGAATCCTTCTTGAGATTTCCAGATCAGCAATATCACACAAACTGTTTCTGAAAGCTGGAAATGGCTTTGCAAGGACACCCATGGTTCAGGTGATGATTCTCCTCACCTTGTCACATGCCAGAGAGCTTCCTCATTGCCATTAGCCACTGGGAGATGCTGCTGCTTCTGCTGACCTCTGAAGCATCAGCTTTCAAACTAGCCTGCACAGTTTCTGTGGACAATATTCTCTTACCTTCTCAGTATTGCAGGTAAGAATAAGGAAAGCTGAAAACTTGCTTGGGGTGTTCTAGTGCTAAAGATTGCCACATCTTAAAAATGAAAATTAAGACTAGGCAGCTACTTTAAAATTACATGTATCTCTGGAAGGACACAAAGAAGTAAAAATATATACTTACAACATTCAAGACAGACAACAAAATAGAAAATATTTGTGAAGAAACAAAAAAATAAGAGTAATCAACAATAAAAATATTTTCCCATATCCACTTGCTTGTGCATATTCCTTGACCCCCCATCTCTGGGAACTCTGCTGTCCTCTGTATTTCTTATTGGAGGATACTTCCCTCAGAGAGAACCACAACTTACGCTGTTATGATCAGTCTCTTCCCCAGACACTTCTGGAATTTCCCTTCTCACATAATATATTTCTGCCAAATTTCTTCACTCCTAGTTCATCTTGAAATGTATTTTGAGGTGCCTTCATTGCCTGGAGGATGCATTGCCCTGGATGTGTGAGTGTGACTTCGGTAGAGCAGAGGCAGTGTGAAGTCAGGTTTCTGCATGTGGTGTCAGGTCATTTAGGGAAGGGAGTGGAAGTGGGGCTAAACCAACCATACACCCACTTCCCTAAATAATTCTGTACCTATTATTATCTGAGTTTTATGAATTAGCTTAATCCATGGAAACTTACATTTTTATAACTATATGTAACTTAAGAAACAGAGCTGATATATAAATTGAAGTACATGCTAATTATTGGCCTTTTTACTGAGACCATACCAAAGCATAAACTTCTGTTCTGCAATGATAATGTTTAGTGAAAGACAATCCCAAAAATCTGTCTTTAAGGAATTTTGCAAGAATCCTCTGCATGCAGAGATCTGATTTCACTCAGAAGATACCACAGACAATGCACAAAGATACGTCTATGAAGAACTGGTTCAACCCTTAGAGCTTTTGAAAGGTTTCTCTGTGTTGAGAATATCACAAAATTAGATGAATTGAGGCCAGGACATTCCCTCATATCCACAACAAGCAGCTGTAAATATGTGTTTTCTAATACTACTGGAGATAACATAGCCACATGTCCCTTGCATGGAAGCATCAGTCTTGACAGAAACCAAGAAATACTTCAGTCAGTACCACCTTTTATTCCGGCTGTATCTGTTAGTGACTTGAGTTCCCATGGCAGAGCACTGCTATGCCAACATTTACATGCTCTCTGGTGATAACAGCAGGATGTTGATGCCATTTTCAGACGTTTGAGCTGATGCAGCCAGCTCAAAGCTTGCAGGAACTGTAACCCACAAAACAGGACTCCTTGGAAATTAAAGAGAGAAAATAATTCAGAACTAAATGTTGGTGAACAGACATGACTAACCCAGCTGGTGGCCAGATAGGAAATGCCTTCTCTTTTTACAGGGTGTAAGAACCGCATATTGACCATAGGTGTTCACAGAAACCCAGCTTAATGCAAAGCAACATTTCCTGAAATGACCAGAATTACCATCATGAGATAAGGGAAATATACTCAGTCTATTTCTAGAAGAAACAGATATTGGGAAAATTTTTCAAGAATTAGGAAAAAAAAAAAAAGAAATGTGAAGGACCCTGGAGACAAACTGGTCTTTGTTCTAGCTACGTAGGGACAGAGCTTAAGTGGCTTAAGAAACTGAAGGATCCTCATATCTAAATAAACAATCCCTTCAGGTTATGCTTCAAGAACAGAGGCTGGGCAGTATTTCAGTATGTGCTCTGTTGACAAGAAAGTTTGATGTCAAGAGTGACAATCCAATGCTCTTTAGAAAGCACTGCCATCATTAGGAAAAAACTGCAAAAGGAAAAAAAACCACCCTGCCCCACATTAAAGTTCCTAAGGTACAACAGTAACAGGAAAGCCTCGCTAAGGACATACCCCACAAAATTACTTAAAGCAAGTGAGGAGACCAAGGTCAGTGGCACTATCCCACACTTACACCATTATGGCTATGGTAGGAGTTCAGCCTTCAGTATTTGAAAAGTTGAAACAATATCTTGTTTCAAAAGGAAATAATTGCAACCGAAGCTGTAGGGTTTCATATCATGATGCAGTTAGAAAGGCCAAACAAAACAAACAGCAGAACAGATCTTGAGAGTCAGCAAAATCTAAACTGTATTTCTCCCTTATTAACTAAATTTTATTTCAACTCTTTACTCTCAACTTATTTTTCTCTAGAGAAGAATGCTTATAGCCACATTCAGACCAGCACCTTTTAGTCTTACATCTGTTTCAGTTCCAGTTGAGGCGACAAATAATCCTGAAATATTTAATGACCTCGAACTGCTTCCCAGAAAAAAAAAAGGCTTAAAAATGAAGAGTCCTGTGATAACCCGTCTCTGCAGCCTATCTTTGGCACAAGCACTAGGCATTTGGGTTGGGTTAGCTGGAAGGTCATTTCCAACCCAAAGAATTCTATGATAGTCTTAAACAGCATTTCCACTTTCTCCACCTTCTTAAAGCTAAAGGATAGAAGATGGGGTTCTCTGTCATTCCCATTCACAGCTGCATGTCTGTATGCAAACAATATAGCAATATAATCAACAAATTGTTTAGGTTGGAGAAGATATTTAAGATCAAGTCCAACCATTAATCAAACTATTTCAAGGCCACTGCTAAATTATGTCCCTAATCTCCGTATCTATAGGACTTCTAAACAAGTCCAAGGATGACAGTTTAACCACCTCCCTGGGCAGCCTGTTCCAATGCCTGATGAAGAACACACAAACACACATCCTTGATGAAGATCACAGAAGCATAATCCCACAGCCATAGAGAGACATGCGCAATTGGACTGATAGTGGGAAATGGAAGCTGAAGGGCTCAGCAGGCTTTAGGGAGAGTGCTAGCAGCAGCACTCAGCTACTCACCCCCACAACATGAAAGTCAGCCTCCTCCTGTCAGGAACTGAACAGCTGCAGCTCACTTTAGGCAGGTGCAATAAAAAAAACTCTCAAAGCCCGTGTTAGAAAGCTCCTTGCAGATGGCTGCAGAGCAGCACGGCATTGTTGTGCAGTGGCAGGAGCACCTGCTGCCTACGGGGTGAGTCATATGGAGAGGAAAATGTGGGGGCAGAAGTGAGGAGACACAGTGCTGTAACAGCTTTGCTGGACCCAGGAAGCATCAGCTGTTCCCAGGCTGAACTGATCCCTGCTAGGAAACACAAGCCTTTGCTGAGCTATTATTCTGAGAGGGTTTCTATTTCCTAGTAGGACTCAACAGAAACAAAACTAGTGGTTCAATGTTACTTAGAGGATTAAAAAAGAAGCCGTTTTGCAGGAAGGTTTGGTTCAGTTCACTGTTAAATACCTAGTGAAGTCTCCCTCTGAAACCCCAACAGCTTTAAAAGGGGCCTAAATTGATCTTAGGCTAAGTGTCCAAGGCTATACAGAGCCTGATCTCACATGTTCTCATACAACAGAGACATTTAGTACTTCTGGAGGAACTTAAATAGGCTTAAATGATGGTGGAATAAGTACGGATGGGTTCAGAAAGAACTGCCTACTTTACTTCCCAGTCTTCATGGGGGCAGAACTCAGGGTAAAAGAATTATTTCATTCCTTAATTTATCATGCACTAATATTTGGGCATTGATAGCTCTTCATAAAATCATGTTTAAATACATGATTAAATCTAAAGAAGAATTAGATCCTCTTACAATACTCGCTAAAATATATAAATCATTGGTGTACAGTATGTAGGCTTTACTAATATGTTCCATTCAATTGTTATTATGTAAAAGAAACTATCATCATCTAAAACACTTTTGTTTCCATATTGTTCTCAAAAGTGACTCTGTGAAACTATCTTCACAGCCCCCCCCCTTCAAAAAAAAAAACTAGTGCCCAGATTTGACCTGTTGGCCTCACTTCTAATATCTGTAGTGACACTTCTTTATTTTTAGACTGTGAGTTTTAAATGTGAGACTAAAAACAGCATCCACCCCCAGAGTACTGTTTGTGTGGGGGGAATGTTTTGTATACAAAACAGCCTGTGTCCTCCTGTCACTCACTCCACCCACACTTCCCAACCTCTGAGACAATTTTCTGTGAAGGCAAGTGAGACATATAACACAGAAGCCCAGCTCTTGGTTAATGTGAGGAAGTTCAATCAAGCTCGTTAGCTTATGACTACTTGTTTTACACAGTGAATAACAGGATGGTTCTTTACAGAAATTAAGGCCTGTCACAGAAATCAGTATGCAAGTAAGCTGTTTATTTCTTTAAATAATAATAATATCTAAGCCAAATGAGCTATTTAAATAATTATAAGGCAATATCTAGACTAATATGATTTTCCCACCAAGTTTTCCAGCAGCACTCAGCATTAAATACTTCTGAGAAAGGCACAGCAAACCATCAGATGTAAAATTAAAATCACTTTGCTGTGAGATTTCCATTGCTAGATTCTTCTCTCATGCCCTGAAGCATTTGTTTAACCTCTGAAGAATCCCTACCCCATCTAAATACTATGGCATTTGTTTTCAGCGTTGTAGATTTTAAGCACTGACTCCTGCTGTACTACTATTCTTAGTGAAAATTTAATCACTGCTGTGCTCATATACACCTTATTTGTCATGTCACCCACTCTGCACCATTTGCCCATGCACATCATTTCTGTGACTAATAATTTCCATTGCCTGCTTTATAAAACTCTTTATACTTAAATTATTTAGAGTTGGGAGATGTTCTAATATCAAACCCCAGACTGTTGAGTCTCCAGAGGAAGCCGAGGCAAAAGAGGAGCCTGACTTGGTTGATAAGAACTGGGTTAGGGGTGTCTTGAACCAACTGGATGCCCATAAATCCATGGGCGCTGATGGGATGCAAAAGCGCAGGCTAAGGGAGATGGCGGAAGTCATTGCTAAGACACTCTCCATCATCTTTTCTAAGTCATGGAGGTCAGGATAGGTGCCTAGAGACTGGAGGTTAGCAAATGTCACTCCAGTCTTCAAAACAGGTAAAAAGGAAGACCCAGGTAACCATAGACCTGTCAGCCTCACCTCCATCCCAGGAAAGGTGATGGAACAGTTTGTCCTAGATGCCATCACTGGGCACATCAGGGACAAGAGGGTCATTAGGGACAGTCTGTATGGCTTCACCAAGGGGAAGTCATGCTTGACCAACCTGATAGCCTTTTATGAGGGCATAACCAGGTGGATAGATGATGACAGAGCAGTGGATGTGGTCTATCTTGACTTCATGTAAGGCATTTAACAGTCTCACACAGCATCCTCGTGGCCAAACTGAGGCAGCGTGGACTGGATGATTGGGTAGTGAGGTGGATTGTGAACTGGATGCAGGACAGAAGCCAGAGTAGTGGTCAATGGGACAGTCTACATGGAGGCCTGTATCTAGGATCAGTACTGCGACCAGTCCTCTTCTGTCGAGTCATTAATGACTTGAATGAGGGATTAGGGTGAACTGTCAGCAAGTCTGCTGACAACACAAAGCTGGGTGGTGTCGCCGACACCCCAGCAGTCTGTATTGTCGTTCAGCAAGACGGACAGGCTAGAGAGCTGGGCAGAGAGAAATTGAATGAGGTACAACAAGGATAAGTGTAGAGTCTGGCATCTGGGTGAGAATAACTCTAGGCACCAGTATAGGTTGGGGACTGCCCTGTTGGAGAGCAGCGTAGGAGAAAGGGACCTGTGGTCCTAGTGGACAGCAGGATGACCATGAACCAGCAATGTGCTCTTGTGGCCAAGAGGGCCAACAG
The DNA here is from genome assembly GCA_013397515.1 of Upupa epops. NCBI lineage: Eukaryota > Metazoa > Chordata > Aves > Bucerotiformes > Upupidae > Upupa > Upupa epops. The sequence goes on from VZRI01006827.1 coordinate 249,450, forward strand.
CATTTTAGAGTACATCAGAAGGCGAGTGGTTAGCAGATTGAGAGGTTCTTCTCCTCCTCTACTCTGCACTAGCAAGATCACATCTGTAGTATTGCATCCAGTTCTGGGTCCCCCTGTTCAAGAAGGACACAGCTAGTGGAGGATGTCAGTGTAGAACACTAAAGATGAAGGAAGTAGAACATCTCCCTTATGAGAAAGGCTGAGAGAGTTGGGTCTGTTTAGCTTGAAGAGGAGGCTGAAGGGGGACCTCATTAATGTCTATAAATATGTGAGCAGTGGTCATCTGCTGATAGGACAAGGGGCAATGGGTGCAAGCTGGAACACAGGAGGTTCCATATAAATATCAGAAGGAACTTCTTCCCAGTGAGGGTAACGGAGCATTGGAACAGGCTGCCCATGGTGGTTGTGGATTCTCCTTCTCTGGAGATGTTCAAGACCCGCCTTGGACGTGTTCCTGTGCAACTTGGTCTAGGTGATCCTGCTGTGGCAGGGGAATTGGTCTGGATGATCTTTTGAGGTTTCTTCTGAACCCTAACAATTCTGTGAGCAAAACTACAAAGCTCATGCCTGTGGAAGACATTACTTTGACTGTGGTACTGCAATTTCCAGGTTTTTAGGCATCCAGAGATATAGCTAATTATTCTGGCTGGTGCTCCACATTGAGACAACACTTCTCCAGAATCAGCCTAGGGTTATCTCTTGTGTTTTATTTTTAAGTGATAAGAATGACTATAGAAAATAACAGGAAAAAGTAATATTTTAAATTATTCCTGCGATAACCTGAACATTTCTTTTGCCATTGCTTAACCCATTCATTTTAATGAGGTGGGTTCCTCCACAGTTCTCCCCAGCACTCAGGATCCAGTTTAAATTGAACTACGTGTTTTAAGCCTTTTAAGCCATTATTTCTTCTACTAAGATGTTACAAAACAGAAAGCTTAAGATATTGATCCATCAGAGCTGTGCTTAGTGCTATATTGTGCCAAAATCCACTCCCAGGACTTTGCCTACTCTCCTATATGATCTCCCAGCACACCTGAATTGTAGGAGCATTTTGCTGTGTCCTGTATCTATAGAGGAAGCATCTGCTACTGGCAAAAAGCTCAACCTAAGCACCTCATAAAAATCTCTCCACGGAAGGAGAATCCCAGGACAGCCTTTCTGTTCTACCGGAGATCAAGTAAGTAGATACTTCAGAACCAGCTTGTTGCTTCTAGTTTGATACCACTTGCTAGTAGTAGAGAAAAAGTTGTGGGTTTGTCCCATGGAAATACATGAAATACTGTTCAGGGGAAGTTCACAGCAAAGTAACTAGAACTGCTTTCTTGGGGTATTTCACTATTTTCCCCCTTCGTTCTCTCTCTTCAAAAAATTAAAGTCAATCCCAGTCATTCTGGTTTTCATTTCTTTGAAAGAAAAATAAATGTTTCCTTTTTAACCTAGTCCTGTTTTCTGTAACACCCCACACCTCATCCTTCGGTCCTCAAGAAATGGGAATTCATCTGAATGTCATTTCTAGTTAGAAAGAATGAGAACTGGTTTTGCAATATCTATGTAAAATTTTTAGCCAGGTCTCTTGTTGATGAATTATACATGGATTACCAGAAGGAATAAAACTGACTTTTGAGAAAACTTATGCAACTTTAATTCTGTAATGGCAGCTTCCACTGTCAACTCAAAATCAGTGGTATTTTGAGAAAGATCACCTGACCTGTGCATCAAAGTGTCCACATGTGTCATACACAAACCAACCCTGCCCTTGCACATTAAGCAGCACTGTTTCTGACAGTGGAAATAGGACCCACTCTGTTTCCAACACTGTTCATTTGAATTTTTCAGCTACAGAGACTCTCAGCCAGATGCTGTCATTACACACAGGCCATAAAGGGGACCTACTGCCATCTGTGTATTGTGGGCAATGGCTAAACCGGGTACAATTACTTCGCCCTGAATCTGCTAGCTGTGTCCTCACATCCCGCAGTACTCAGGGAGCCCAGCTCCTCAGTAACAATGTACCAATATAGATTCATAGAATGCATTGAGGTGGAAGGGACCTTTAAAAGGTCATTTGTGCAGTGAGCAGGGACATCTTCAAGCAAATCAGGTTGCTTAAGGTTTCATCCAGCTTGACCCTGAATGTCCTAAAGGATAGAGCCTCTAGCCACCAATCTGGGTAACCTGATCCAGTGTTTCACCACCCTCACTGGGTGGTAAAACCAACTTCCTTCTATCTAAGTCTTTCATCTAAGTCTCCCCTTTTAGTTAAGCAAATCACTCCATGTCCTGTTACAACAGGCCTTGCTTTTTCTCATAGACTCATTTTAAATCTGAAAGGTTGCAATAAGGTCACCTTGTTGTCACCTTTTCTCCAGGCTGAATATTTGCAACCCTTGCAGCCTATCCAGGAATCACAAAGAACATAAAAAGGCTAGATGTTGAAGTTAACAACCTGTCAGTTCAACCAGAAATAGAAATCTAAAATAAAAATAAAGCATCGAGGCTGTGTGCTTAAAATGAGGCAGATTCATTTTTCTGTGCTGAATTTGGACCCGAGCGAGGATTCTATGGAAATAACAGAAGCTGTTGTGCATTTTTACACCATAGTGACATCAGCACATATGCAGATAAAGTGCTTCAGTGTACAGTACTCGTAGCATGGTGTGCCTCAACCAGCAGGTTCGGGTCAACACCCTCATGAAATCAGGAGCACTCTGTCATGACTCTTTCCAAAAAGTTCTTTTCCTCACAAAAAGGTCAGACAGGCATTTCAGTCATCCACATAAACATGCTTCATCAGTAACATCTACGAGAGCAAGACTAGAAGCCAGTATGTCCGAACTAAATTAGGTTTAACTTCTCTGTCCCAGTGTGAGAACAATACATTCATTGTTTCTGCTCTTGAATGTGGTTGTTGCAAAGTCTAATTAACATGAGCTATAGCATTTGCCAAGACTAAGAAAATGGCTTAATAAAAATTAATTCCTGAAGGGGTTATGACTATGATTTGCACAGGACTTTCATTAAATAATAATGCAAAGGTACAGAACATCTTAGATATTAAACCAGGCTTCAAGGAAGGACAGAGTCTGCAAAGTGCACTGTTGAACATGGACACTAGTTGTGAAAAACACAGGGAGGAGTGGCTTTCCTGATGGAAAAGCAGTTTGAAATATTTTAGAAATTTTTACTTTCAGCTTATTACAAAGCAAATGAAAATGATAATTCCCTAAATACTAAGTGCATCAATGAGAAAAGGCACACGCTGTACAAGTTCAATTACTATGATGAAATATATTCTAGACATAGACAGCTTTTTAGTCCTCCAATCTACTGTAAGGATTAGAGTTGTATACAGTCCAGGGAAAGATCTTTACAACAAATCTCACAGAGGTGACTCTATAGCCTCATACACAAAAGGCTCTTGCACTTTTGACAAGTGGGAGCTTTCCAGGCAAAAGCAATAGAAATTTAAATTGATTTACTCCAGAGGTCAGGATTTAGCAAAGTTGTTTTTGACCTAATACACAGATTTGGTAGTTCTGATTCAAAGTTGGAATTAACTTTGAACAACAATTTCAAGCATAAGGCGTAAGGTCCTTGTCTTCTGTTTCACAACATACCGAGTTGGTTTGAGATTGAAAAAAATCAACATGGGTACAAGCAATTCCTGCAGTGGTAAAGTTGCAGCAGTCTGCTCCAAAGAACCTCATTTATAAATGAAAATGCCATTATTCTAGATACCATGCAGTCAAAAAGCATGGTTGCTGTGTCAAACAGTTACTAGTGCATGTGTAACGTGAAACACAGCAGAAGGATAAAGAGAAAAAATACAAGAAAATTAACAGATAATCAGTGCAACAGCACAATCCCCAGCATATCAACTGGTCTGCTGGGGGGTGGAGGCTAATGACAAATGAGCAGGGTGATATATCTTCATGAGCCATTACAAGATACAAAAAACAAACCAGACAAACGCCACTGGGAAATCTAATGAGTAGGCAAAGGAGGAATCACGAGTCAGCTGATAGCAACTGTAACCAACTCATTTTTCCCTGCCTTTAACTGATGTGATTTTAGACAAAGCATGCTGATCACGATTTCCTGAAGCAGCTTCAGTGACTCTGTTTTTAGATGTCTGTTTAGAGACCCATTAGAAGTGCTTGACTTTTAGAACCTTGTATCTCACCTGGTTTTTAAAGTCAGGTTTCTTTAAGCAGCTTATGTTGGACACCAACAAACTCAACTATTTGTCCCCAAAATCTGAAGTCACTTCTGATATACTTGGCCTGTAGAACTCTTGAGTTTTCTTATCATCAGGAAGGAAGAAAACCTGCTTACCTGAGTTTACTGTTTTACTGCACAAGTTACTGAGTGCATGAGTGAAACGATTGATGAAAAACTACTAAAAGGTGAATGATTATAAATGCATGTTAACCTGTGATTGCAACAGGATGATACACTCTAAATAATTACACTTGAAATAATTAGAATAGTAACACTACACCAGATACATAGGCAAATAAGGCAAATGCCAGATAGAATCAGGGACAAAGGGAAGTAAATCCAAAGATCACACATAGCAAACTTTCCAGCTGTATCTGAGACTTTGAATCCATTTATCCCATGAAATAAAACATTTTTTCACAGAGAATCAAATGAGACAAGAACTGAAGTTCTCATCAAATCAGGAGACTTACATAGATGACAGAAAATTCAGTTTTTATGTATAGCTCAGAAAAGAGGTTTTTCTGATGTTCACATGGGTCTGTTTCTCTAGGATAGAACTATCCTGCTTTTAAACTCAATGCCAGAGAAGACTGCTGCACATTAATTACATTTCTTACATGAGTAAGAATTGACTAATCATGCAAATATACAATATTACCAAAGCAATTACTAAAGCTAAATTATAACAAAAGACTGATTTATTAATGACCATCACTCAGAACAACTCCATCATCTCTTCTGCTGGAAAAGCCACTTACAAAGTCCAACAACTGAGCACGCCGTAATCTGTCCATGAACTGACAAATCCTCAAAAGGTGACTCTACTGCCACATCCACATGACGGGGAGACTAACTCCCCAACCCATCCTTTGAGATTTCTGTCATTTCAAATAACTGAATGGGTGACACCTATCAGAGCATTTCCCATTACATTGCACATCTCATTACATACAAGAGAGCACTGCTAAGCTACAAGTTCGCTGTGATGTGACTCAGACCTTGCATTGCTGAAAGTGACAACACCAAGCTGGAAAAATCATTTCACTCAGTTGAATACCACATAATATTTTGCTACCACATTTTGTAAGATATGCATTATCATGGCAATAAATACCTGCACTTTTACAATACAGTCTTTTTACAATATCAGTAATGCATTTTCACAGCAAGTGATGCTTATAGGAAAAGATTGGTACAAAGGGGCACAAAGAACAAAAAAAATAGTTAACTGCTCTTCATGAACTTACTGCTCTGCTAACTCTGGAATTTCCTTGACTCTCACCTGGGTTGAGATTTACTTAAGTTACAGAGAGATGATGTACCAAACAGCTGGTTGACTCACAGTGGTTCAGTAAAATGTCATCCCCATCCCACACACAGAGAACATTAAATCCTCATCCTACTGTTAAAGTCAACATCAAAAGTCCCATGGACTTCAAAGTGTCAGGGAAGAGGCTTTTACTCTAGGATGTTTAGCAAGGTCTCAAAAAATACCTAAACAGCAGCTCAGCTACAGAAAGGCAACTCTACCACAGTCATTAATAACCACACTGCTCATAATGTAATTATACTTCAAGACTACAGCTGTCCACACTTCGACCATGGAGCTGTATGTGGTGGAATGTAACAGGAGATACAAAAGGGCCTGGTGTTCTGCAGGAGCTATAAAAATTCTAATCAGTGGAGACTGTTTCATACGGTAACACATGAAAACAAAGGGGTTAGAAGGTTTGGAAGGAACTCTGTGTAACAGGATTTTATTTCTTCTTTATTTTTTTCTGCTGCTGGTGTAACATATTACATGAATCTGTGTACAGATTCTACAGCATCACAGAAGAATCCTGGTTGGAAAGAACCTCCTAGATCACAGAATCCAGCCATACACACACCCACAAAAAAAGTAATTACTTGACTGATCAACAACATGAACTAACCCACTCCATGCCTGCCACTATAGCTTGTCACCAAGCACTGTCTCTACACATTTCTTAAATGCCTCCAGGGATGGTTGAGTCACCTCCCAGTGCCTCACCACTCTTTCTGTGAAGAATTGCTTCCTAATATCCAATCTAAACCTCCCCTGACCCAATTTCAGACCATTTCCCCTGAGTCATGAGTCACCAAGGAGATGAGGCCAACACCCACCTCTGTACAACCTCCCTTCAGGTAGTTCTAGAGAGCAATGAGGTCCCCCTCAGCCTCCTCTTCTCCAAACTAAACATGCCCAGCTCCCTCAGCCTCTCCTCATACGGCTTGTTCTCTAGACCCCTCACAAGCTTGGTAGCTCTCCTCTGGAGATGCTCCAGCATCTCAATGTCTTTCCTATAATGAGGGGACCAGAAATGAACACAGTACTCAAGATGAGGCTTCACCAGGGGCGAGTACAAGGGCACAATAACTTCCTTTCTCCTGCTGACCACATTATTCCTGGATAGAATTCCTGGCCCAGGTGGCCAAGAAGGCCAGGATCCTGTTGGCTTTCTTGGCCACCTGGGCACACTGCTAGCTCATATTAAACCAGCTGTCTACCAGCACCCACAGGTCCTTCTCTGCTGGGCAGCTTTTGAGCACTTCATTCCCCAGCCTGTAGCTTGCCTGGGGTTGTTGTGACCAAAATGCAGGACCCAGCACTTGGCCTTCTTGTCCCTCATACAGTTGGCCTTGGCCCATCGATCCAACATATCCAGGTCCCTCTGGAGAGCCTTCCTGCCCTTGAGCAGATCAACACTCACATACAATTTGGTGTCTTCCACAAAGTTACTGAGGACATTCTCAGTCCCCTCATCCAAGTCATCAGTGTTCCCTCCTTGCATCCAGTAGGGGATAGAGATTCTCCTTTGTTCTCTTTTTATTGTTGATGGACCTGTAGAAACTTTTTTGTTGTCCTTTGTGTCAATGGCTGAGCTGAGTTCCAGCTGGGCTTTTGCACTCCTCCTTTTCAAGGTGTATAACCTGATAAGATCACTGTACTCCTCCTAAGTTGCCTGGGCCTCCTTCCAAAGGTGGTAAACCCTCCTTTTCTTCTTAGGTTCCATCAAAAGCTCCTTATTGAACCAGGCTGGCCATTTCCCCCACCCTTTAATCTTACGACACATGGGGATAGCCTTCTCCTGGGCCTTTAAGATCTCCTTCTTGAAGAGTATCCATGTTTCCTGGACTCCCATGCCTTTCAGGACTGTCTCCCAAAGGATGTTCTCAACTAATGTTCTTACTAGACCAAAATCTGCCCTCCAGAAATCCAAGGTGAAGGTTCTGCTAACTGCCATATTTACATCACTAAAATATGAGAACTTAACCAACTCATGGTCACTCAGCCCAACATGGCCTCCAACCACCACATCTCCCACTTGTCCTTCTCTCTTTGTGCTGCATTCCTGCAGCTTAATTTACTTGATTATTATCTACTAAACGAGACTTCTGTACTTATTATTAGATCTAGCTGCAGGGTCTGAAATAGTTAATTAAAATGCAGATTAAAGGAAAACACCAGCAATTGCACCACTGTCTCCAGGAACAATAGCTTATGAATAGGGGATTTACCACTTTTATCAAGAAGTTTGGAAATACTTAGAATTAAGATTAGGGTAGCGCTCTCATTCTGCCATCACTTGCCGGTGAAGGTTGCCGCAGATGTCGTTAAGCCACGCCGAAAGCAAGCCCTACTGATTCGTAGGCGTTTCTCGAGGCAGTTGCACCACCTACAGTCCTCACGGGGAGTAGCGGTGGAGCAGGGACGGAGTGTCTCCTGCTCTCTCACAGCCTTTATTGGGGTTGTAAGGCACTAAAAAGCAGCAGGCTCAGTTGCCTTAAAAATGTCTCCACCTTAGCCGTATTAGACAGAACTCTCCCACTTCCAAGCCTTTCTGAACAACACTTCCACCAAACCTTTACTCTTCATAGCCCTTCATGCCTGGTCCCAGCTCCTCTCCGTCCTAATCATCCACTTTGTGACACTATTTCACACTCTTAGCTGCACCCTGCAACGCCTCAGCAGGGAGTGAAGTACCCCAGGCTATGAGCGCCCCGCTCCCTGCAGTGCTCTCTCCCGCTTCGTAGGGCCCTTCTCAAGACCGCGTGAAAGCGAGAACGCCCCCCGCCGCAAACCCGCCATTTTTCGCTTTAGCTAATTAACGTCTAAGTGCTGTCTGCTGAAGCCATGAATAACAAAATGCTGATTGACTAACAGCTGTAGACTGGTGACTAAGAATTAGGAAAAATTAGATTAAATAATCCCATTAAATACTCTCAACCCATCAGTGGGGCAGGCTCTCTGCTTTGGTTAAAGCCTGTCTGGGCACAACATGAAAATTAATTTGCTTCTCCTGGAGTTTGTAAGAGGAAATAAAGTCTGCTTTACGCAGTGGATTCCCATATTCCCAAGCTATCTTTGTTTACAGTTTCCCTTCATTGTTATTGTTTTCAAGGAAAGCAAGTGCTAGTTTTTATTTCCTTTTGAAAAGGTGCCTATGACAAGCTTTTCTGGGCTCAGGAGTATGCATTGAGCACAAGCATCTGAGAGAGATGAGCTAAAAGGAAGAAGTTAACCTTGGTGAGAAGTTTCGCCTTTTTTTGAGGAGACCAGCCTTTTCAGTTTTTTGCTGTAGAGAATAAAACTGCTACCGATGTTCAGGAAAGGTTAAATTGACTAAAATCAGACAAGAACAGTATCACAAAATAAGACAACCATGAAAGGCCTATATGGTGACCCTGGCAACCAGAGTAAAAGGTCCTCAAGATTAGCACTACAGTTAGTGTCTAGTTATCCACTGTTAGCATTAGGACCACACATTGTTTTATAGGGTCCTAGTAGAAGCCGTAAGATGTATGTAACGGGATGTTAGACAGATGAAAGAACTAGTGATAGATGATGGGATCCAGATGTAAACTTTAGTTACCTTAAGCTGATTATGATATCAAAACCATATCTCTAGAAGAATACATGCGAGCTCTTGCAGATCCTCCTCATCCTCTGAGCTTGCACCGAATAAATGAAAGCCGCTGCACATTTAAATAAAGCCAAAGAAACCCATCAGCTTGAGGATAGGGATTGTAATCACCAGTAAAAAGAAGATAAACAATGAACATGTTCATTATACTAATTTAGACTGTATAAATTATCAGCTTTGCAGAGATACCCCCCCAGCACCCCTTTCCATGGAGAACTGGAAAGAAGCTAATACCTCTCATCTGTGTGTGATTTGCTTGCGAGTTTTGGAATGACATTACCAAATCGATGTAATATTTTCCCTATTATATTTTATTCTCCTATCTAGTTATTTTATTATATTTTCCTATCTAGTTTTGCCATGGCCAGAGCAAAGCTGAACTTTGCTCCCATCTTCTTTCTCCAGCACTTGGTTGTTTCTTCCTTCTTTCCTTTAGGAAGAAATAAGCCATGAATAACTCTTCTTGGGTTTCAATTTCTTCCAACAGGTATCCACACTGTTAAATCCAAAGAAGACCCTATATACAAAAGCTCTGGAAGGGAGAAGGAAGATGTGGTCTGCCCGCTTCTATGACACCATTAAGATTAAAATAAAAAAAGAGGAGATGAAATAGTCACCAGCATCAGGACCTGTTGCTTAGGAAATCGTCAGCAGAAGAAAGGAATTCCTTGGAAAAGACAACTTCAGAAGCCAGAAGGAAATTGCACAACTGTCAGTGGTGGAGGCAGCACTTTTCACAACACAGCAACAGACTAGAGACGTGACCTGAGTAATAACATCTCATCAAAATATGTCTGAAACCCTTGATATTATAGCCCCTGGTAACCAGTTGAGCCCTATGGGCTGCAGGCAACAAAACTGCATAATTACCAGGAATGCTATCACAGGGTGGGTTTCTTTTTATAGTTCTTAAAAGTCCTGAAAAAGGATAGACAAGCCTAAGAAGAGGGTAAATATTATTTTTTCTACTCAACAAACAAGGTAAATGAGATGTGGAAATTTTAACTGACATATGCAAAATACTGCATGTTATAATTAAGAGATCAGAGCTCCTACCTTCAGGGTCAAACTGATGAATTACTTTATGCGTATATATTATGTAAATTGGATTCTTTTTGAAGAAAGTCTAAAATGAGCTTTGACTCCTGAATTTTCCTTCTCAGTCTGTCACTGGTCTATTTAGCAAAATGTAAATGTAAATCGGGCCACACCTGCTTCAAACCTACAATTGCAGCCTTTAATCAGCTCATGACTGTGACACTTTTTAAGTTCCTACAATTTTACATTTACACGGAAGTATGAACATCAAGAATTGGGAAATTTAGCCAGGGGTGACAAAGCAGAAGGAAATGGGCAAGGGACTTTACAGGGTTTCTCACTGTATTGAGATATGGGAAGTGTCAAGAGATGTGTTTCTGATTTTGCCTGGAAACAAAGCACATCCTACTCCCTCCACTGATTGCACTACAAGATTTGAAGTAGTGTCACTGAATATGTTGTTCTATGTGCAGCAAGACTTTCAGTTAAGGTATGCAGCAGGAAGAATTCATGCTGGTCTAAATTCAGTTACACCTCTGACCACATTATAGTATTAAATGTCTACTTTATTCTATATCAAGAATATATGGACTAATACATTAAATCTTTCTGTAAGACTGTGACAAATATCTGCCCTTTTGTAATTTGTTTTCTCATTGTGTTAGAGCAACAAATAAATTTTAAGCCAAACACTCAGGACAGCTGTAAGATAAATTGCTGACATGGTTATATTTCTGACTGCATTATTGAAAAACCACCAAAAAGACCTAAGTTTTGTACTAGCCTTCTTCTCTCCTGATAGACATAAGTTCTGCAATAACCTTTTCTTTATCTACCGTTTAGTTAATCAGTTTGACATGTTCTATTAGCGCTTGAACATCTTATCCTTTGATACAGTGAAAAATGTGTAGCCCATGGTCTAGAGCTCCAGTATAATTATGCATCCTGTGACCATCTACAGAAACTCCAGGCCCTGTGAACTTACATTACTGTCAGCCTGGGTAGGTTCTGTGAAAGAAAAAGCATCCTTCAGACATACATAGGAAGAGCTATGCATCATTAGAAGCAAGAAAAAACTTGCTATAATGTGTGACTGGGATATGCCCAGCATGTGGGGTTTTTTCAGATCTGACATGCAGGGTAACATTAACAGATGTTGAGGTGAGTCTCAGGATTTTATAGTGTTAGCAAATGATCCCTGTAGAATACATCTACAGTCAAAGGCACACAGAGCTACATATACTTGGGACAGAATCATAGAATCATTAGGGATTGGAAGGGACCTCGAAAGATCATCTAGTCCAAGCCCTCTGTCACCGCAGGATCACCTAGACCAAGTTGCACAGGAACACATCCAGGCAAGTCTTGCACATCTCCAGAGAAGAAGACTCCACAGGCCCCCTGGGCAGCCTGTTCCAGTGCTCCATTACCCCCACTGGGAAGAAGTTCCTTCTGATATTTTTATGGAACCTCCTGTGTCCAGCTTGCACCCATTGCCCTTTGTCCTATCACTAGATGATCTTGAGAAGAGTCTGGCTCCATCCTCCTGACACTCACCCATCTCATATTTGTAGACATTAATAAGGTCACTCAGCCTCCTCAAGCTAAAGAGACCTAGCTCCCTCAGTCTTTTCTCATAAAGGAGGTATTCTACTTCATCATCTCTGTTGCTCTACACTGGACACCTTCCAGCAGCTTTGCATCCTTCTTGAACTGAAGGGCCCAGAACTGGACACAATACTCCAGATGTGGTCTCACTAGTGCAGAGTAGAGGGGGAGAAGAACCTCTCTCGATCTGCTAACCACCACCCTTCTGATGCAGAAGAGTTTACTGCTGCATGCCCTACTGTTGCCAAAAATTTGGTTCTTCCTCATTTAGCAGATCAGCAGCATCATTCATTGGTGTTGCATTCCTCAGCAGTGATGATACAGAGTTGTGAGTAATTGAGTGTCTCATTCTGAGGTCTCCACTGCCGAGAATCATGATTTGTGTACATGCAGAAGCAGGGACTGAATTCCTCTCTCAGAACACTAAGAGCAGCCACCAATGGCTCTCATGGATACATATGACTTAAAGTCAGAAGCTAGGGATGCCTCAGGAAAAGCCAGTGAAAATGAGATTATTCCTTTATCATATAAAATAAAACCTGCAAGTAAAAGATAAGAAATTCAAGTCCTCCAACAATCTCACTGGAGAGAGGCTGAACTGTGGACTGGCTGACGAGTTTGCACAAACCACGTTAGGGGTATAAGGCAGCCCAAAGTATGTGCAGTCATTGCACACACTGTGGTGAGAGCTGAGGTCTCCATTCTGAGGAACTGCAGGCATGTACAGCCATGCTGTGAATGTGCATTCTCAGAAAAGAACATGGTGTACTGATAGAAACCTTTGCTAGGTCAGTGCAGTTTAACAGATCAATGATTTAAATTTTGTCTAAATTAGTGTAATTATACTGACAATCAGCCCCAGAGCTTGCCTAGTGATACAGAAATACCACCTTATTATGGTTTTACAGGAAGCAGATATGGTGTTTTTTCCACACGCATTCCTTTCTTTGTTCTGAGTTCTGTGAATCGTTCATCTTGTACACGGCTAAACCATTACAGACCTAAACCATTAGTAAAGGTGCTAAAATTTCTTTCAGAAATTCAAATAACATTGTTTCAGCAAAAGTGATTTTGCCTCCTTTTACAATCAGCCATTGCTTCCTTCTGGACTGTCCCCACTGTGCTGGTAAAGCTGTATCTGCAAAGCATTACTCATGGAGGAAACAGGATAACGGATGGGGACTTCAAACCACTGACCTCAGTTACATCCCTTCTATCATCCATCACAAAGGAATCCATTCCTAACATTGAAGACACTACTGGTTGTAGTTATTATTTCAGCAAGAATATTGTAAATATTTACACATTAGTCCCCAACATGTCCAGAGGAGAGCCATGAGGATGATCAGAGGGCTGCAGCATCCCTCCTGTGACAGGCTGAAGGAATTTGGTTTGTTCAGCCTGGAGAAAAGACTCTGGGAGGACCTTCCAGAACCTGAAGAAGTTCTACAGGACAGCTGGAGAAAATGCATCTAGTGACAGAACAAGGCAATTATTTAAAACTAAAAGAGGGTAGATTTAGATTTGAAATTGGGAAGAAATTCCCAATTCACCAGTGGTGGTGAGCCACTGGAACAGATTGTCCAGGATGGTTGTGAATGCCTCCTCTCTGGAAGCGTTCAAGGGCAGGTTGAATAGGGCTCTGAGCAACTGGTCTGGTGAGAAGTGTCCCTGCTCATGGAAGGGGGGTTGGAGAGATGATTTTTAAGGTCCCTTCCAATCCAAACCATCCTGTTTATCTATGGTTATTGTACAGGATATCACTCAAGAGAAAAAGAGACCCGTTCTGAACAGCTAATAAACTAATGACACTAATAACCGTTTAGTACAAAGTATTATTGAGAATAAGCACTAAAGAAGGAGAGAATAAGTAGTACATTTTTGCTTAATGATGTTTTTTCCTTCCAAATGCTTCCTGCGCTCCACACCTGGCTTGTCACTAGAGGGCAGTGGGAGCTTCCGCAAAAAGAGGTTCCCCGCAAAAACTCAGCTGCTCGACAGCTAGCTTTTCAAGTTAGTATGAGTCAGCAAGAGCGGTCAACAAATGTGGGAATCGCCTTGAAATCCTTACAAAAAGGGCTACATGAGAGGCTGTGGGCAAACAGCATTTTTGGAGCAGGAAGTAGAAGAAAGGTAGCGATCAATCTCCTCCTTTTCTAGTTCAAAGAATCATATAATCATCAGTCATCGGAAGGGACCTCAAAAGATCATCTAGTCCAATCCCCCTGCCACGGCAGGACACCTAGACCAAGTCACAGAACAGAATATTACAAATTGGAAGCAACCTGGAAGGATCATCCAGTCCAATCCCTGTGCCACAGCAGGATCATCCACACCTGGTCAAGCAGGTTTAAAACATCTCCAGAAAAGGAGACTCCACAACCCCCCCAGGCAGTCCCCTCCAGTGCCCCATAACCCTCCCTGGGAAGAAGTTATAGAATCGGTCAGGGTTGGAAGGGACCACGGGATCATCCAGTTCCAACCCCCCTGCCATGGGCAGGGACACCCCACCCTAGATCAGGCTGGCCAG
>VZRI01006827.1:264130-283063 GCA_013397515.1 Upupa epops
GTCCCTCACCTCAGGGCTACTCTCCAGTCAGCCACTGCCCAGCTTGTATCTGTATTTAGTATTGTCTCGCTCCAGATGTAGGACCTAACACTTGGTCTTGTTAAACCCCATAAGGGTGGTTTGTGCCCACCTCTCCAGCCTGTCCAGGTCCCTCTGCATGGCATCCCTACCCTCTGGCGTGCCTGCTGCACCACACAGCTTGGTGTTGTCAGCAAACTTGCTGAGGGTGCACTCAATGCCTCTGTCCATGTCACCAACAAAGATGTTGAGCAAGACTGTTCCCAGGACTGATCCCTGAGGGACTCCACTTGTCACTGGCCTCCCCTTGTACATGGACCCATTGACAGCCACTCTTTGGGTGCGGCCATCAAGCCAGTTCTTTACCCATCTAGTGGTCCACCCATCAAACCCATGTTCCACCAGCTTGGAGACCAGAATGTGGTACGGGAAGGTGTCAAAGGCTCTGCTCAGGTCCAGGTAAATGACATCAGTTGCTCACCCCTAATCCATTAATATTATGACACATTCATAGAAGGCCATCAGGTTTGTCAGGCAGGATTTGCCCTTGGTGAAGCCATGCTGATTGTACCTCTTCACTATTCTCCTGTCATAGTGAAGTTAGTTATATTCCTTTTACATTAAAAAACCCACCTCTGTTAGTTTGGCTTTTAGCCCTTAGCTGCATGTCCCCACCTCTTCAGAGCATCTCATGCAGTGCTTACAGAAAACAGTGGGAACGTGCTGGTTGGGCGATGCCCACTTTTCATCAGAAGGGAAGAGGCAAGAAATACTGTACTGTTATAAGGGACTTTGCTCTCCCAACGTGATACAGCTGGGGAGAGCTGGAGAGCTTTGCAAGATCTGGGTAAATTACATGAATGAGATTTCGTTATCTTTAGGTTCACCATGGTGCAGGTGCACTTTATCCTTTCCCTCCGCTTGCTCTGCCAGGGTCTCCCTTCCTCCTTTGCTCTCTTCCTTCTTCCCTCCCCCTGTTTCTTCTGTTCATCAAGAGCAGGAGCTGTAAAGCCAGACAATGACAAGGGTAAGATGAGGGCAAGTTTGTGGTCCTGCCTTCCTTCTCCTTGGCAGCATCTCCAGCTTCCCCCCTCCCACCAGTCAGCATCAGTGACAGAGGCTGGAGGTGGAGTTTCCACAAATCTCCATCTTTGTATTTATTTGTGAAGAAATTCATAGTGTCTGGACAAAAGGTGGCACTCTCTGTTAGACCCAGCCTCTAATACATCATGGGAAAACTCCAAGAAGCAGAGTATAGGAGAACAGTGCAGTCTAAGGATCTCAGGCATGTCTTGTCCACGGCTCACACTTCCTGGGACACAGGACACAGCAGAGGGAAGGAATCATCTGATGCTGGCTGAGCCAGCCTGACTGTCTCTTTGCTTCCAAATGTGTGAAACTGCCAGGAGCAACTAAAACCAAAACTCAAGATGCTGTATGACATTTTGGGGAAGGGTAGGGGAAAGGAGAAAGGAAGGGAAATATGTCATATAATTCCATAGAATCATTAGGGATCAGAAAAGACTTTGAAAGATCATCTAGCCCAATCCCTCTGTCACAGCAGGATCACCTAGACCAAGTTGCACAGGAACACACCCAGGCGGGTCTTGCACATCTCTAGAGAAGGAGACTCCACAATCCCCCTGGGCAGCCTGTTCCAATGCTCCATTACTCTCACTGGGAGGAAGTTCCTTCTGATATTTATATGGAACCTCCTGTGTCCAGCTTGCACCCATTGCCCATTGTCCTATCACTAGATGTCCTTGAGAAGAGCCTGGCTCCATCCTCCTGACACCCACCCATCTCATATTTGTAGACATTAATGTGGTCACCTCTAGCCTCCTCTTCAAGCTAAAGAGACAGCTTTAAGAGAGGCAGCTCCCTCAGCCTTTCCTCATAAGGGAGGTGTTCTACTTCCTTCATCATCTTTGTTGCTCTACACTGGACACCCTCCAGCAAATTAATTTCACCTGTCACAATAAGCACAAATATAAAGGCATTTTAATCCTGCAAAAGGAAAACATTAATTTTATGCTTATGAGTAGCATAAACTGATTTCAAATGGACCAATACTACACAAATTGAAAGTTGTAATTCCATGATTCTGTGTTCTGCAGATTTATTCAACAGGTAAAATCCCCACCCCTCTGTAAAGAGGAAAATTGTTGAAGATTAGAAACAATTTTTTTCAGAAAAGATAATGGTTAGATCAGTTCTTTCCATTAATTAATATGTTACTATTGTGATAGTGACACCACACACACCCAATTACATGGTCCTTTTACAAGCAGCTTGAGGACAATGCAATCACAGCTAGAAATGATACTGATGACTGCTGTGACATTACATTTATGTAAAGTGGCTACATGAAACTCCCTACGCACTTCACCACAAGTCTTTCCCAGGACAACCCAGCATAAAGGTGAAGAACCCATCTGACAGGGAAAAATGAAGGAAAGACAATGAGATATCACAGTGTGACACACTGGATCTTGTAAAACATTGTAATATTTAATACATACAATATTCTAGCTACTAATAAATCCAAATTTAAGCCTGTCTGAATCCCACTACTGCCTTCCATAGATAGGCAAAGTTGCAAAAATTGTCAGCGCAGCTATGGCATGAAGATGAAACTTGTAGATTTAGAGCAAAACTCTGCATCTGAATCAAATTAAAACTTCAGTACATGGGTGCTCCAGCCAAACAACTCCACAAATTGGGTAGAAATTCTTATTTTGTGGAGATTGATGCTCCAGGGTGTTGAAAATGGCCCCCAGAAAGCCACAGTGTTGCACACACACAATATGGATGAGGATGATAATGAGACCTCAGTAAGCCAGAAAAATTGATAATGTCTTTACCATTACTGTTCTGATGAATGTGTGGGAAAAGCAAATAAAGCAAAATCCAAAATAGACACAGACATGTACATCTAGACACATACCCCCTGCGCAGCTGTGAGCTAATGATAATAGCATCCTCACTGCTCAGGATATTCACAGGAGCCACCGTTTGTGACAATGTGTAGCCTGTCCTGGGTATCCCACTGAATCACAGAACTGGGTTGGTTGGGAGACACTTATCTGATAAAAATATGGAAAGTAAGCCATTTAGAAATGAAGCCAGCCTTTGGCTGGCAAAGTTCACATAATAACGCACTGAACAGTGTTTCACTGAGACTGATAAACAGCAGCAGAGATTTGTTTTAAAGCACCACTTCTCAGCTTCTTCCATAATCTGGAATAATCTTAGACTTCTCAGCAGACAGAGAGACATTTTATTCATACTTTAAAAAATAAATCAGTATCAAACCAGAATATACAGCAATCATCCATTATAATAATATGGTACCATTATAATAATAGAAGCAAAGTGGCAAGAGCTAAAAATAAAAGGGTTCAGGACAGATTCAGAAACTTGAGCAACTGTGGGAAAGGACATCAGATTCAGGCTGTGAGTATAAACTCAGATGAATGGTAAATTTCGTTTCAGTGACTTTCCCATGGTAAGTAAGTTAGCAGGTTCTGAAGCAGAGGTTAGACTTATTTGAAATGAGATGAGAAGAAATCTGCATGATGAAGAACTGAATCTCTAGTGTACAATTTGCCTTCTTCTCTACAACAGTTTGAGTTTTTTCCTGCGTTGGCTAATGCTCAATAGCACTACTAAAACCACGGTAGCTTTTACTGGTAGCAGAGAAGGAAACTGAGAGGCAGCTTATAAAATGTAACATACATTATGGGAAAATGATGACACAGATGAAACTCGTGAAAGAACTCATTCTCCTATCAATGTGAATGTATTTATTTGCTTTGTTTTTGATTCACCTTTATCTTCTTTCTAGAGAACAGCACATGGAAATAGTATGGAAAAACTAGTGATACTATCAGTACTTGCTTATGAAACAGAACTGTGAGTCTGAACGATGTAAGGAGTAGGTATTAAAACAGATCTCATTTTGTCTCATTACATTCTTTCTAGTGCCCCTTTCCCCTCAATTTATATTAAATTTCCCCATTTAATCTCCTTCAAGTATTGATAAACCAGTGTTTCTCATCTTATCATTTTGTAATTGCCCCTTAATTCATCTTCATCCAAGGCCTCCTTTCACTAAAAGGGGAATAAGGACACTGATTTAAGTATGTGAAAGGCAGTTGTAGATAACATTGTTACTGTTAAGTAATAGCAATTTGCACTGTATTTCTACTGAGCTAGATAAAGTCTATATTATTATTAGAAGTAATTCAGTAATTTGAGCAAATATTTGAGCAAATAATGTTTAAAATATGTTAATTAAAATCTGCAGCAGTTTTATGGTAATTGGACCAGTTATAATGGATGTTTTGCTTTGTTTAAAATTGTATAAAGGACTCTACTGAACACATCAATTTATCAGGCTATAGGGATTCTCTTCTTTTTTATATTGAATTAGAAAATTCTTGTGAAAGTGTGGCTTCTACAAAGATGAGGCAAGCCAATTTCTTAGCCATGCGTGACAGATCTGGTAAACTCACTCTGTGCACTTCCCTTCACTGTACTGAAAACCACCATGTCACAGTCCCCTATTTAGATCACAAAATGTTCTAACATGAGACAGAGAAAAGGAACAACTGGTAATGGGGAAATGTTTACAAATATTACAGTAAGACACAATCTGGACCTCTTTGTATAACAGCTTTCATACAGCTGTATTAAGATCTATTGAAGATGGAAATAATTTATGTTCTGAGAAGAATTTCCATTCAATAAAAATCTACAGATTACTACCATTTCCTTTTTCATTTCATAAAGCCCACTGAGAACTTTTCTCCACTAAGATCAACTACAGAAATGCTCCAGTAAACAATAAAATCCATTGGCTGAAAGCAGATAAACCAACTCCACATGCTTGTTTCTGGTGACTAAACTACTTTGAAGATTTTTTCATTGATTGTTTTCCTGCTAACCCCTACAGCAATCTTCCTGTCTTTTGTGGTTTGGGTTATTTTTGGTATTTTAGTGTATTTTTGTTTGGTTGTGTTTTTTAATGGAAATACATAAAAAGTGTCTTTTGAAGTAATCATAATGTGATGTTTCTATCATGACTTACAGCCACACACAGTTAGAATTCTGCTGTATGATGCCTGAGGTATCTCTAAAGAGTCACTAGGGCCTTGACCTGCTGGTGAACTATCTGGGTACTGCTCAAGTGAAAATTGATAAAAAGCCATTAGTGGGGTGAATTCAGTTTCAGTTTCTGAACAGTGCAGTTACTCACAAGATATCTTCCATAAATGGGTGCAGTCCATAATCCTTTGGTATGAAAACTGTATCAAACCAGACTAGGTATTGGCATATTGAAATATGCTGAGTTAGGCTGAGTTGTGAAATAAAATGCAAGTGCCCAAACTCTAACTGTGGTTCTAGACTAACTAAAAAAAAAAAAATCCATCAGTACTCTCAACAGAATGAGGGACTTCACTAAACATATGAGACTGATGTACTTTTTCATCTAGATTTCTCTAGTATGTTGTACCAATTTTGCTCTCTATTAGCAACAATTGGATCGCATACATTCATTGTGTGTCTACAAACACACACAAGTGTGAACTAACAACCAACTCCTATGATTGCAATACAATTTATATTTCTATACAATGTTTTATAATACCATGTTAAGTAAGATTCAAACATTTTTTTCTTTCAAAACCCTTGTAATTAACTTTCAGGGGAAATCTGTCTTTACAAGAAAATGACACACTAAGGTAACAGGATCTTCTGTATGTTACCACCACATTGAGCACATCAGTGCCTACAAAAGTCACCTGAGACAGATCAAGAGGAATGCAAACTAATGACCTGCTTCCACAAAGATCTCAAGTTACAGAAACACAGGACTGGCATCACCTTGGCAAAAGGCACAAGAGTAAGAAATGACTGGATCTCCACGCCCTAAGAAAAAAGTGATTCCACAAAAAATAAAAAGAAAAATGGAAATGTTGAAGTTATCTCCCATTTTTTTTACCTTGCTTTCTGTTTCCTGGTGGTTATGGAAAAGAAGCACTAGGTGTTCCAGCTTTACTACTGAGAGGTATTTTTCTGCAGTCATCAGCCGCATCTGAGTAAGCAGAGCTATTTTTAAACCACCAGCTGTATTGCACCGTAAAGCAATGGCATAACTGCAGAGTCATGCGCTGCATGGGGAATCACTTCTCTTCGTTTGCAGTGTCATGCAATTGGGAAAGCCATACAGTGTCCTATGCATTTTCAAGAATCTATGACTAAATCTCAGTTTCAGGCTCTCTCCTTACCCATACCAAAATGTTCTCTGAAATTTCCTATGAGTGCATTAACATGGTTAAGTCCAGGTTTTTAGTGGTAAGAAAATTTCACAAAGTCACTTTCCTGACTGATACATCAAGGACTGAACTGGGGACCTCCAAAACACAAAATGTGACAGTCTTGAGCACTGAACCCTGATAGCTCAAACTGCCATGCTACAACTTCTGCTTTTTCTTGATTGAAACATAGACATCAATATTTGCTGTGCTTTGTTACACAAATACAATAAAGACAAAGGTCAGAACAATGCAAACAGAAAGAAATCAAACGCCATGTCCTACAGCTACATGACACCTCTTTTTCCAGTAAGCATCTAGGAAATGATCAATCCACCTGCCTCAATAAACAGACATTGAATAGCCTGACTGTTGTGGGTAAAGCAGCATGATACAAGATGAGATGCTCAGCTAAACATTAATGTGCCTCGCAGATTAATACGACAGTTGAGCACATCCATGAGAGATGTTCTTTACAGAAGTGTGCTAAGGAAGCCTGGCATCATTTACAGCAGGCCATGCACATAGCAGGATGTCACTGCAGATATTCTGACCTCCCAGCCTATGTTTATTGATGTTTGACATCTTCTTTTAGAATTTTAAATGGAAACATTAGAAGAGAGACAGTGATACATGTTTCTGTATGTACAGTACACAGAGGCTTATCACTTGGAAGCATATGGCAAATTTTCAACTTTCATTTCTCCCAAATACAGTGCCACAGCAGAGATGTGGCAAGTAAAATAATCCATGGTTTTCCTGTGGAAAATACAAGAAAGCACATGTTATAAGGTTATGTTTCTGATTCTGTGTTGCTAGCAGATGTATGAGTTTGGTTTGCTGCTGCACCCTGATCCAGTTTATATAGTTTGCTTCTTTTTTAGCATGCTCCTAGGTGTCTCTGAGGGGTAAAATAACTACACCTTTAAGACAATACAAAGTTCGATGGACTATTAGCAGAAGAGTCAGAAAGTCTTTTCCAAGTTAAATGATTCTAAGATTCTGCTATTGTTTTTCCACTTCCAGCAGGCTTGTTAGCAGCCTCCTCTGAAAGAACAGTGTGATGAAAGGAAGGGTTACCCCACCCTCAGCACCTCACAGGACTACAGAACAAGCTCTGAAACCAGGATTTTAATATGATCCCATTCTTATTATGTGTAGACACATTCCAGTATCAGGGAGTTTTAAAGGTCTCTGTCTCATTCATCCCTGGCCTACTACCTCAGTGCTCTGTATACCAGGGAGCAGCAAGAGTGGGATGTTGCACAAGGGAAGATAAGCCAGGAACTGAGGGGACTGCAAGGCTGGCAGAAGCAGTGTGATTACCCATGAAAGCCACGAAAACCAAGACAGATGTGCAGGATGATCCAGCAGTCAGGGTTCACCAGACAAGTCTCCAGCAAGGCAAGCCAGGTTCAGACCAGGAAGATCCATGGCTGGTGTCCCAGGCATCCCTGCAGCACTGTGTTACATACGTAATAATGACTGAAACTGGAGAAGTTCAAACGTCCATGTATAAAACCTAGGGATGTGAACCACAGACTGACCACAGATAAGAACTGCTTTTAAGCTCCATTAGATTAGTATGATCCATCCAATATCTGGATGCTACATTGTGTGGTCTGGGAAGCAGGGTAGTCTGAAAGCCTGATTTCACAAACGAAAGACCAACCCCCATCACTACAAGCCTCTATAGTGCTGCTGGGTGGTCTCCTCTGCTTCGGCAAAGGAGAAACATATGGAAAAAAATGCCTGTTGGAATGGTTTGCTCCAGGTAAGTGTCAGGATGGCTTCTGCATATTAATCAACTGCATCACACTTTGGATCACCATCAGCTAGCATTAAACTCAAACAGTACAGGCATTTCCCAGTTTGCTTCCATACCAGTTGCTACACGCACATGTCTTCCCATCTTATCTTCTGCAAGAATCAAATAACATATTACTTTCAAAACAGTGGTGCACATGCCGGGAAAACAAAGTCCATTTCTCACATAAATTAGAAATTAAGAACCATAAATGGCAGAGATTTATTCAAATTACTCAGCAACACCCTTCTGAAGTAACAGAAATAATACATTTCTGCTACTCCTCATCATACTGAGCATGCTATGCTTTGAGAAACGTATCACTTCCCCATTCTGTCCCTTTGCTCCACCACATCTCATGGTGTAGTTACCTAAACCTATCCAACCTACCCAGCCTGTGGACAAGCCAAATGGGGCACAGTCACTGCAAGGCTGACACTTTCAGAGGGCTGGGTAGAAGTGTGAACATCACCTATTTCCAGACAAAGAAAAGTCTCTGTATACAAGGATAGGATAGACTGGCAGGGCCTTTTTCTGCTACCTGCCCTCATAGACCCCAAAGACTCCAAGTTTCTTTGCAAGACTAAGACCAAGTCCACTTTGGGATACTCCTCTGGCAAGGGTTACATCATCTTCACACCAGCAAGAATATTCCATGCAGCAGTCCCTGCAGCATCAGGACAGACCAGGTCTGTACTGAAACAGTGTCATGGGATTCACAAGATTACACAACAAGCAGAGACAGCACTTTCCTGCTCCATGCAAAAGCCTCTCTACTTTCCAGTGTGGCACCAGAAGGAGCACAAGACTTTCAAACCACTCCCCATGCAAAGCATCCAGGAAAGCCCTTTTATCACAGTGCACATGGAGGTCAATGTCTCAATTTCATTTGCCTTTGCTCAAGCTTATTAGATCCCTATTCTGCAATCCCACGTATCAGGATCACCCTGGGGATAACAGCATTTTGTATGCCATGTTTTCTCAGAAGAGTTACTGAAAAGCCACTTACATGGCAGGTATCATGGTTCCCCTGTGGCAAAACCATCTTGTAGTTGTTATGGAGACATGCTAGTGAAATTTGAAGGTGCTGCTTTGACAGAGACTGGATCCATCTGTCGTATAGTGCTTTGCAGAAAATGTACTTCTGAGAGTACTGCTGTCTGGAGACGTTATTGATGAAGATGAGAAAAGAAGAGGCTGGAAAATGGTTTTCAAGGGTAATCTTCCAGTAGAGTGACATTAATGCACAAGTGAACTGGGCAAAGAAACAAACATTGTTTCCCAGCTATTCTAAATGCCATTTTCCTCTATTAGCACCATTCAAAAAGGAACTCTGAACCTGTTATTATCAGACATAGCATCTACAAGACTGCCTATGCATTTTTACTCTTTTACAAACTCTTTTCAGTGTTTTCTAGCTCAAACATTTTATGTTTCTTCAGCTCATAGTCTTTTGGTATTATATACAACATTGGTATCTCACTGCTTCAGGTTTCCTTATTCCAAAATAGAGGGAAAAAAATCTTTGCTTGCTTCAATTAAATGACAATTGCAGGAGCCATGTAAATGCTACAGTGTTGATGTCCTCCACAACCTCCTATGGAGTAACACTTTGCTAGTTATATCTTGTACTGGTTTGGTTAAGATGGATCTAATTTTCTCCACAGCAGCCTACGTGGGGCTGTATTGTAGACACATGACCAGAACAGTGCTACTCCAGACCAGTTAGCTATTGCTGAACAGTGAATTGCACAGCATCAAGGCCCTCTCTGCTTCTCACTCTGGACCACCAAGAACTAGGCTCATGGTGGGCAGGAGGTTGGGAGGGTTACACAGCCAGAAAAGCTGACCCAAAGTGCCCAAATTAATAATCTATGCTATACCTTGCTCTGAGGCTGGTTGTCTACCAGTCTGCTGGTGGGAGGTGGTGAGTGATTGCCTTTGTATCCCTTGTTCGGTTTGGTTTTGTTTTTCACCTCTTCCCTTACTGGACTGTCCTAATCATAACCCACATGTTTTTCTTTCATTTGCCCTTTCGATTCTCTCCCCTGTCTGACTGTGGGGTCGAGTAAATAGCTGGGTGGAAGTTTATCTGCCAGCTGGGGTCAACCCACCACAGTCCTCCCGTACCTCCTGAAAGTCAATAATGCTCAAAGCACAGTTTCCTTCTCAACTGCTGATCAATCATTTGGCTACTCTCATTATCACGCAAGTGAACTCCTTCACTCCATTTCCTTTAAGTTTACAAGAAACCTATAATTTTGCCTACAGGAAAGAACGATGAACCACGAGCTGGACTGGCAAATTCAAAGCTTTTCTTTCATTCTGAGACACTTCCTGGATAGTTCACAGGAAATAAGAGATAGGGGAGGTTGTTTCATTTTATATAGCTGTTGGGTCAACTAATGGCCATCACTATCATTTCAGAAATCAGATTTTAAAATCTACTACAAGTAGATTTTTTATTAGTAAGTAACAGCAGTGATGGTGATTTCCCACAGATAAAACAGAAGCAGAGTTTGTAGGGAGAGACAGACCAAGTCTTTGAGGAAGTAGAGATGGTCTCAAAAGGTCTTTGATTCTTCCAGCTGTATCAGAGAATCTAACAAAAACAGCCTCTCTCCCTCCAAGCCATGCATCTCTTACAGCAACATCTATAGGTTTGTTAAAAAGGTGTAATTTCAGTAAATGTAATATTATAACAAAATTTCAGGCAACCCTCAGAGAACTAGGACTCTCTCCTAAGTCAGATCCAGGAAAAACACATCTTTGGTGAAAATCTTTAAAAGTTCAAACCCAGTGTTTCTGAAAGTAGTCCTTTTAAAAGGCTCTACATATCTGCACACACTTGAACAATTATAGTAACTATGACTTACTTAAGACTAGCACCCAAAGAAGGCAGTACATAGAGTATTCTGGTGTAGCAATCATTGATTATTTTGTTTACGCAAGGCCTAAGACAGTTAACTTTCTAGTGGCTGACTTCTACGCATTTCAGTCATAAGTAGATAAGCACATCACTAAAAAAGTCATAATTGTTCAGATACTGATGTAATTCTCTTAACCAGTTTTAAGTCAAAACTTTGAGATTCTGTCTAGAAATTGTGTAAGGATAAGTGAAAAATAAATATGACCCTTATTCCGTGAACCAAATACTTAATTCTGCAGCCTTTTTGCCTCTAAAACATTTACAAGAAGGCACAATTATCATTAGCACAAGGCTCAAATGGCAAAACAAACAAAGGCACTGTTTGTAAAACAATCTTGTAAAACAAGACTTACTTGAGATCAATCAGAAAACTGGGGGAAATCACTTCATTTAGAGCCAAAAGAATATATTCCTATTGAAATAGGTGTATTTCACTATACCAGAAATATATATTTCTGTGCCACCTGGTGCGTCTCAGCCAAATTTAGCCACAAAAAACAGCGTAAGTGGCTTTTTTCAGGAGTCCTCACCTTTAAGAAATACGCTATTTTTTCTTCCAGTTTCCTGATTTAATCTTCTATAATCCGCACATGTCTGCACGAGCACATTAGACTCATGTATTGTGCCAAGGCTGAACAGACAGTGGTATGCAAGCTCCTTGGAAATACTATTCTTTCATGAATTCTGTTTCAGAGCAGAAAGTATCAAAATGTTTGTCTGCTTAAAGTGTAGTGGAAATTCTTCTACAATTAAGAATATGCTCACTGCTGCTTCTAACAAAAACATGCAAACAAGAGCTGTTTCAAGTGATTTCCATCTACATGGCATTACGTCTTTACTTTGGTCTATAAAAGACTACATACAGACTGAAATTCAAAACTGCTTTCCACTGTCCTAAGAGGATGACTGTTGGATTTTCTCCCTTGTAGACGGTATCCAGAGGAATATTACCATGCCACTTCTTGCCTCTCAATCAGATACTTACCAGAATGTTGATAAATGTTGTTATTTATGTGTAACTATCATGGTGTGTGGAAGGGAAATGAATGCTGTAGCAAGGACACTTACATTTTCATGTCCTATTTACTTAATTCCTCCCAATTATTCTTCAGCATTCTAGTTCTGAAAACTATTTCAACATCTAATATCAAGGACATGCTAAGATGACTCATTTTTTTTTTCTTAGTTACAAGAATTCCAATCCATTACAAGTTTCATTGAGGTTCTTAAGATAATTCACAATTGTCCTTTAAAAACAAGTACTTAAAAGAAGACATTTAAATCAAACATTTACCTAATCAAACTCCATGGGCTTGTTTGATTTTCAGGTCAGAAAAGTTAAAGATCAGAAACATGTATATTGATACTGTTGTAGTTCGATTGAGTGGTCTGGACCAGAGACACCAGGGAGCCCGCATTAGGAAACTTCATTGCCCATTATTAATGTATAAAACAAACCACAACTTATTAGATTTCAACCTGCCTGGCATTTAGTCATACTTTATTTTTTTCTCACAATTTAAATCTAAAACTGCCTGGCCTTTGAGCAAAGATGAGTAACAGAAACCACAAACATCACAGGACTATGTACTAATAAAAGCAGAAAATTCTATTGGAATCTTCAAATAATCTGTATCATGGATATGTTAAGAATATCAGCATTGGAGAGTGTTTAGAAGTAGTAGTAGCTTCAGTGGTCTAATCCTGTGAATACAGGATTAGACAACTGTCCACAGCTGTTGACAACTGATGTTCAACAGACAAAGAACTTTTTACATTGTGGTAAATAATACTACAGCTCAAAAATCAGTTATGTCATAGTAGAATTTGCTGAAGGACTAAAGTTCACTGCTTGAACTTCCCAGATCAAGAGATAGGATCAGCAACAGAAATAAATTCCAGTTTGCAAGGACAGACCAGGTAGATACTAATATTGTGCCACAGTCAACCTGAAAGGAAACTGCAAAAGGCGAAAAACATTCAGAAAAAACTAAAGGAGGTCTTGAAACAGCCTAAGCACTTGGGGAAGGAGGAGAATAGTCAATATAGAATGTGTAAGCCCACACAGAAAGGTGAACTGCAGCAACAGTTTAAAGCACTGCAGAGTAACAAGGTACAGTAGAAGCCTGTAGCCTGAATGTTGACCCGAACTAATGAAAACCTTGTGAGAGATACATATTGTATCTGTAGTATACTGACTGAGAGAGTGTACTTTAAGTAATCACCTGTATCCAAGTAAAGGGAAAAGCAAGAGGACTGCTTTGAATCTGACCAATGTCATGGCTCTTCATCAGCTTCATTATTTCAGCTTTACTGTGACTTAGAACACAGGCTATGGGACTCTGCCCTAAGAATCAAAACACTTTGGGTTCTGACATCCTCCCAAGTTCACACTGTACAAAAAAAAAATTAGTAAAAAGCTTACATTATAAATAAATAAACCCCACTTTATTTCTCCTGACTACACTGAACATTTTTATGCCCATAAATGGAAAACAAGACTGAAAGAGGAACACTGTGATCCACACCAGACTCTCAATGCAGAGAAATGGCTACATACTTATGTAAGAGCAATGAGTTCACACAATTTTGGGAATTCTGAATGCCCTTAAGCTGACCTCAAATGAGTTTGCCATTCCAACTGTAAAATATGTCAAACATTAAGTTATCAGAATGTTCAATACAGTAATGTATGTAAAGGATGTTTACTCATTCCCATCTAAGAAGGGTAAATATGGCTGCAGCCGTAATTATTGTTAATTTATGAGTCACACATTGCTCAGCATGAATATCAGATTCTCAGATGCATACTGAGCTCTAAGGCAGCATCTTTAGTAGCAGTGAGTGTATCAAATGATTCGATTGGGGAAAATAAACCACTATGGATTTTTACTCCCTTTTGAACTGCACAATCACCAGCAAAAAAAAAAGTGAACAGCTGTTCATACTTTCAGCCTACAGCAGCAAGATGACTGCTTACTAACTTCTAATCAGTTCTGCTTAGGTAAATCAGCTCAAGACAATGAAGATGATGAAGGAAGTAGGGCACCTCCCGTACAAGAAAAGGCTGAGGAAGCTGGGTTTCTTTAGCTTGGAGGAGGCTGAGGGGTGACCTCATTAATGTCTATAAATATGTGAGGGGTGGGTGTCAGGAGGATGGAGCCAGGCTTTTTTCAATGTCATCTAGTGATAGGACAGGGGGCAATTGGTACAAGCTGGAACACAGGAGGTTCCATATAAATATCAGAAGAAATTTCTTGACAGTAAGGGTAACTGAGCATTGGAACAGGCTGCCCAGGGGGGTGTGGAGTTGTCTTCTCTGGAGATGTTCAAGACCTGCCTGGATGTGTTCCTGTGCAACTTGGTCTAGATGATCCTGCTGTGGCAGGGGGATTGGACTGGATGATTTTCCAAGGTCCTTTCTGATCCCTAATGATTCTATGATTCTAAGACAAAGGAACATTTCATAGGAGTCTTAAGGTCATGATTTTCCAGGACAATCAGTGCCGACTTAAGACAATCGGGAAAAACACAGCTTGATTGGCCAAACATTGTATGGAGTTCACAAGTAAAAAGTAGAATTTCTTGCAAATTGAGCAAATGTTACTATTTGAAAAATGACAGAAACAACCACATACCCTTCAGAGTCTTGGCCAGCAGAATTCCACTTTGAAATACAGAGACTTGTTCATTTACAACGTGTTCATCGTTACAGAGATACAGCCACTCCGTTCACAGGAAACATCCTTCTCAATGCTACAAACAATCCATGTTTTAAAACAAGTTTTTAATTATATCTATACCTATGCCCATACCTAATGCGGTCTAACCCCTCCTGGTTTCCTATGACCCGCTTCATCTCCTTTCTGTTCCTGGGTGGTACCTAATCACTTCTGTTCTTACACTGTGTGACACTCTTCAGGCATCATTACAGTTGTAATGTGCATACTAATTACTTGCTTAAAATAACCTTTTTAAGTTAACTCTATTTTGATGTTAAATTTTTCTAATGTGGCTTTAATAATTGTTACATCCTGCAGCAAGAAAGAGTTATGGTGAACTTTACCTTGTATTTCAAGTTGAGACCAGTAAGGAACAGAAAATATAAGGGTTTCTTTCATTATATAAGGTAGCACAGTGCATGCCTGTTCTTCATGCGATCATTTGCTGGCCAGAATTACTGTACTTAATAAGCTTTAGTTGATTGTCTAAAACCAAAAAAGGACAAACATGCCACTCCACAGACCAGCTGCTTTGTCGGCAAACATGACAAACAGCACACAAGAGGCAATCCAGGAAAAGCCAGGTTCACTAAGCAGCACGTCTGAAGAGGTGACTCATTCTTTGGCACCAGCTTCTTACCGAATTCCCAGGAATTTCTTTGTATTTCAGAGCTGCCAAAAGGAATCAGTCATCTAAGGGTAATCCCAAGAACATATGGGAATAGTTTCTTACTTGAGACTTACGCAGGTCAAATTTCCCATAAGTCAGTGGTGTTTTCCTTGGGGGAGTGCTGTTTTTAGCCAAAGCGCTATTAATACCAAATTTTCAGTAACCAGATGCAAGGATTTCAATATACTGACACAATACTAGGAAAATAACTGTATTAAGAAGGATTGAGTGATTGCTGACTACATTTCTGGACATTTGGTCTACAGGCATCTCAGCCCCATCTTCACACACTGGATTTCTGTTTCCTTTAATTTGCTATTTGAGTTGGTAGGAACCTAAACAGATCTCTTTATTACTAGGGCTTCATCATACATTTCCACAACATATTTTGACAATATATTTTGTCAGCAAAAGCCATCTTCTTCCAAATTTTTCACTTAGCTCTGACCATACATCAATGAGGCTGAAAACATATCACAAAATCTATGTTGTTTTTTTCACTTTTCATACAAAAAAGAAAACTACATCAAAACCATAAAGCACAGGTCATTTAAAGCAGGAACTTTGCTTTCTTCACAGTAAATCCAGCGCTTGCTGTAGGGTATAAGCCTGTGCAAATAAAAATCCAAAAATTGTATTCTCTCAACTTTCATATGCTTTTTTTTGCTGCCCTTGTTCATGGAGTATTTACATTATTTCGAAGATGAAAAAGCAAGCACATTGCAGATCTCCACTTTAGGCAAAAAAATAAAATTCAGTTACATTTTTAGAAATAACTAACCTAGCAGACCATTTTTTATTTATTCAAATGTTTTTACAATCCTTTCTAACAGAACTGAGGTGACAAAATACCAACTTTCCACCTTGAAAAAGATGAATTGAACCGCAGGATAATTCATGTTGTGAGGGACCCTCAGAAGGCTCCAGGTCCAAATTTCTGCTCAAAGCACTTCCAATGTTTGATTACTCTTACAAGGAAGCTTTCCTTATATTTGATTTCAACCTATTTTGATTCAACTCACACTGTCTCCACAAAAGGCAGAAATGTTCTTACATTTCATATACCACCAGCAGAACTGAGTGTCTCAGCTTTGAAATTCATTATCTTCTCCTTCCATCATGTTCCCTGTAAATTCATCCACAAAAATTCTTCACTGTTCTGGCTTTTTACCCTGATATTACAGGTAGTTAAAGTACTAACACAGGAGCCTGTTCTGAATCATTCTTTTTGCCGCTTCTACAACCTGCATGTAGTGATTTTCACATGACTCTGTAATTGGATGTTTTTTTGCTCCCAAAACACCTTCTATGACTATGCTGAACCTAGTGCAGTAAGTCTGTGTGTGCATACACAACTTTGTGTTGTACACTATATTATTACATATGAAAACCAGATGTATGCAAGGCTTTATTTTTGTACAGATTCAATGCTTCTTCTGTCCAAGGTCTTCTACCAGTATCATAATGCAGGCATAACAAAACCAGCATAACCTCCCTCAGAGCTATATCCTCGGCTAACAAGTTCTGTCTCTACTCTCCAATACAAATTTACCCACTACAGGGACAGCTGACAGACACCTGTTTGTGCTGCAGATTTGAGGATTTAAACATGAGTTTATGACATGAATTTTGATGACTGGATTATTTTGGTCTCTTTGCAGTCTTTCCTAAGGAAGCTACCTTGCATACTGTGTTCAGTCTTGGACTGCTCACTAAAAGAAGACATTTTGATCCTGGAGTAGGTCCAAAGAAAGGCAACAAGGTTGGTGAAAGGTCTGGAGAACAAACCTTGTGAGGAGTGGCTGACGCAATTGCGCCTGTTTAGTCTGAAGAGGAGACAGAGGGGAGACCTTATTGCTATCAACAACTACCTGAAAGGAGGTTGTACAAAGGTGAGGGTTCGTCTCTTCTGAAAAGTAGCAAGTGACAGGAGAAGAGGAAACGGCCTCAAGTTGCACCAAGGGAAGTTTAGGTTAGGCATTAGAAAAAAGTTATTCAACGAAAAGGGTCATCAGACCTCGGAACAGGGTGCCCAGAGAGAGGGTAGAGTTGCCATCCCTGCACATGCTTAAGAGTCATGTACACATGGAACTTAGGAACATGATTTATCCATGGTCTTCAGACAATTGGGGTAATGGTTAGACTTGAGGGTATATGGTTCCTCTCAAAAGCCCACAAAGGTGAGTAGTCAGACCAGGATGTGTCACTCTCCTGGGTCCTAAGCCTTCCCTTTGCTACCCATGCAGACGCTATGCACAACACAGATGTTTTTGGGAGGTTTTTTCACTGTTGGTACTGCGAAACACAAGGTAGAGCCCCTCAGCAGGACGCTACGGCCGCTCCCAGCATACGCAGGCGGAGAAGCCGTTGGCCCGGCCCCGGGGGTCGCCGACAGCGGGGAAAGTCCCGTCCCGATTCGGGAAAATCCCGTGGCTGCTGCTGGAACACGGCAGTGCGGAGATTTCGCAACGAGGGGTCAGGGGCTCCCCGTAGCCCCTACAGGAACCTCGTTCCCCGGGACACCCCTCGGCACCGTCGCGCCGGTCTCACCCTCACGACGATCCCCTCCTCGTTCCCTACTGTTCGGCCTAGAGTCCCCTCGGTGGCCCTAGGTTCAGCCAGGGGATCCCCGTACCCCTCAGTTGCCTTCTGCTCGCGTTTCCCCCACCCCCTGGAGCCCCCAGCCGCCTCTTCCTCCCCCTGTTTCTCCTTCTCTTCGCCCCCTGCACTGGGGTTCCCCGCCCAGACCTGCCCGGGTCCAGCTCCCGCATGATGGCGCCGGGATTCCCCCAGAGCAGAGGCGGGGACGATCAGTGAGGCGGGTCCTGCGAGTCCTTAAAGGCGGAAAGACGGAAGAGCGGAGCTGCCGCAGCAACAGGAGGACTATCCGTTGCCACCAGCGGTCTTGCTTGTCCGGATTTCTATGCACCTGGCCGGGTTGCTGCTGGCCCTAGAGAAGGAGGAAGGGGGGAAACGCCGCGCTCCCGCCCCGGCCATGGGCTCGCTGAGCTCGGGCAGCAGCACGGAGACCTTGGCGGCCCGTTTCAGGCAGGTGGAGGAGACGCTAGAGAAGCTGAACCGAGAGAACCGGAGCCTGAAGAATAAAGTGCCCCGGTACAATGCGCTCTGTGCTCTGTATCATGAGTCCGCCCAGCAGCTGAAGCAGCTCCAGCTTCAACTGGCCGCCAAGGAGGCCGCGATCCACGATCTGCGCAGCCGCCTAGAGCGGCAGCAGCAAGAAGCGGCGGTAGGTGCGGAGCCGGCGCGGTCGCTGGTAGAGAGCCTGCTGGAACAGTTGGAGCAGGCTCGGGAGCAGCTCCGGGATAACGAACAGCTCTCAGGGCGAAGAGTGGAGGCTCTTAGACAGGTAAAAAAAAGGGGCTGGGGAAGCAGTGCTAGAAGGTGGAGCCTACCGCGGGAGGTGCTACTTAACGCTTCTCCAGATAAACGAGTAGTTTAAACTCATT
>VZRI01006827.1:283189-409082 GCA_013397515.1 Upupa epops
GTGCTCGGAGCTGGGATGTGCTCGGAGCTGGGATGTGCTCGGAGCTGGGATGTGCTCGGAGCTGGGATGTGCTCGGAGCAGCAATGCCGCCTGTGCCCAGCAGTAGTACAAGTACACAAGAAAATCCTAAGCTAAACGCTTGGTGTGGCATGGTAAACCTTCATGGAAGTCTGGAGAATAGGCCATCTGAGGAGCGGCTGAAGGACCTGGGGCTGGTTAGTCCGAGAAGGAGGCTATGAGATAGGACAAGAGGAAATGGCCTCAAATTGCACCAGGGGAAGTACAGGTTAGACATTAGGAAAAATTACTTATATCAGGCTTGGAACAGGAGGTGGTTGAATTGCTATCCCTGGGTGTGTTTAAAGGTTGTGTAGATTTGTAGCTTAGGGATATGGTTTATCAGTAGGCTTTGTAGAGTTGCTGTAATGGTTGGACTCCGTAATCTTAAAGGTTTTTTCCAACCTTAATGATTCTCTGAGTCATGCAATTATTTTCTCAAGGAGAAGGAAAATTAGTAAAAATCTCTGAAAGTTGCATGTTGCTTCCTGAAGATTCTTCTTTTTATCAAATGAAACAATTTTGTTCTGATGTCACTAATTTTTCTATTGTATATTATTAAGTGCACTTAAACATGGATTTTTGTGCTAATGTAAAAACATCAATAGATCGTTAATGTTGGAAGAGACTTTTAAGATCATCAATTCCAGCCTTCTTGGAGAAGTAACTGGCAAGTCTGGATTGTAGTAAAATAGATTAGACAAACAGACATCTTGTATTACAGGAAAAGAAGTCTCAGAGCTGCATCCTATCCTATCCACTACAAGTGCTGTTTTTGTTACTGTCATTAAGACTTTCTTATGTTCACTCTGAAATACTTAAAGAATTTTACAGCATTTCTGTCTGTATAAAGTTGTAGTAAAGGAATTTCCAAATTGAGAATCAGTACTTAAAATTGAAACAAGTATTTTTGCCATAAGTAATCTCTAGAAATAATGCTTATACAAAACATTTTCTATATATGACGTTCACCTAAAATACATTTAAATAAGTTCAAGTCTGGACTTCTGTAATAAGAGATGATCTTACTGACAGTTTGCAGACTGATCGCACAGGCTTGTCAACTGTATATTTTGAAGGTGCATGCTGAATGCCTATAAACTATAGCAAAATACGCAGCATTGCTTAGGGGGATGCTGAAGAACTTAAACATCAATAATAAGAGCAAGCACTATTTCTGTAAGTTAGGTATTAATTTTTATTTTTTCTAGAAAAAATAAAATGTTTTTTAGTCAGAAACATCCAAGTCATTATCACTAAAATCACAAACAACAGAAAAAGGTACTTAGTAAATTCGGAGACCGGGGTGCTGACAAAGAAGAGGGTTACCAATGATAATATAGTACCACTACCACTCCTGAAGAACCTGAAGGGTAGAGTGAAGCTTGTACCTGTCTGATGGTCTGCGCTGGCATCCAGGGCATTGTTCATCCTGGAGGAGTTGTGGTGCAGGCTTCTGTTACCCGCATCTGCTACTTTTTGAGTCTATCAAGCACAAGCTGTTTTTTGGCAAAGCCAGGACCAGTGTACTTCAGACACGTGGAACTGCAGAGGGGTTGTGCTCCAGTCAGCAAGCAAACCCCATCCTTCTGAAAACAACTGCAGTCACATTAACTTTATGTAGTACAGATTATCTCATGGAGTTTCTGATTCAACAAAAAATGCAGAGAAATGAGAGATGCAGTTTTTTTCCTAAGTGTATGTCAGATCCTCTTACGTACCTTGCAGAATCAGCAATGGCCAAAACAGAGACACTGCTACCCACATGGATTTAATTTCTTCTTGCTTTTCTTTACTTTGTCCCTGCTTCATCCTTGTGCCAGTGTCAGACAACAAATACACTTAAGTTTTTTGTTAAAATGATTTTCTAGTTCCTTTCCTCTAGAGGAAAATCTCTACTATCTGGTAATTTAGAATGCAGGAACAGTATGCATTTCTCAGTTTTCTCAGTTATTCCTTCAAAATGACTGGTTTTGTGGTGTTTTTTTTTTTTTGAAGTTCCATCCTGAACTGGTTGTTTCTTCATTCTGTTGGCTAGGAAGTGATCCTATAGCTGTCCAAGCAGATTTTTATTTTGATTGATCTATCAATTTCAAGGTCAAGCAACTATACAAAAATGAACTGGATTTCTTTTACTTTTTAAGTAGTATAGGAGCAACATGGAATTACTGCAATACAGAACTTTGTCTTGAACAGTTTTTGGCTTTTGCGTTCACTTTGCTTGCTTTTAAATAACTTCCTCTCCCCTTATGTTTAGGAAGTACAGAAGTTGAATCAGCAACTAGAGGAGAAAAACAGGCAGATACAGCAGTTGACAAATCAGCCCCCACATGAAAAGGAGAGAGAAATCTTGCAACTTCAGAAGAGCCTGGCAGAGAAGGAGAAAGCTAAGGCCACTAGTGAAGTTTTATGTCGTTCGCTCGCTGATGAAACTCACCAACTTCAACGCAAGTTAGCATCTACAGCAGAAATGTGTCAACGTCTAGCAAAGTGTCTAGAAGAGAAGCAAAGGAATGAGAAGGGTGAATCAGGTGAACAGACATATACTGAAAGATCTAACCAGGTATTCTTACTGCTACTATGTTTCTTTAAAGGCTTATTAACTTCTAAGCTGTTGATTACTATATGAGTTGTGAGAAATGTCCCTTTAAATAATTTCATGTAGGATAAAAGACTACTATGGCAAGTTCTAAATTACTCCTGAGTACCAAAAATACAGAAAATGCAGGATGGGAGCAGTTGTCAGTGATTGGTATTTTGGCCATCTCATGTAGCATCAGAGGCTTTTTGGTTTTTTAAAGGGTCTTAAGAGGTTCTTGTCAACCTCAGTAATCCAGTACCTCTTTACACACTGCAGCACACTTTTAGCCATCACTAGATGGTGCTGTGCTTGTGAAGGTGGTATTTCATGAATACGGTTTTAAAGCCGTATTTGTATTTAAAGTAGTATTTGTATTAAGAATGTGTATTATGAATGCTGTAACACATGGTCTGCTCAGGTCAGGACCTGGCTTTGCACGTGTAGCAGAGACCTATAGAGAGTTGGTTAGGGAACAATGAGTCAAGGTGTCATGTCTTACCTTTATTTTTTTTCTTTGGGGTTCCCCCGGGCCTCAAAATGCAAAGCAATCTTGCTCTTCAGCAAGGAAGGTAAGGAAACTTCGTGCTAGGAAGGTGGCTGAAATTTTTGCCTTAGTTGAAGCTTTTTGGCATAGGGTAGAGGTAGATCTGTTGTTCTGTTTCAGAAATCATGATGGTTCAGGGTTATTAGATAATTATATTAACATAAAGAATGCCATACTTTCTGCCTCTAGTAACAGATCAGAGTACCTCACAGGATTCTACAGGAGCAGCAGCAGCCAGTAAGTGTATCTGATGCTGTTACTGCCATGCAGTGGCAATGCTGCATACAACCACTCATCTGTGCCTCTGTGATAAACTCCACGGGTGCTCACTTCAAGTTATCTGTAAAAAATAGACTTGAAACACTAAATATTACAATACTGTATGTGTAATTGATAGACAGGAAACCGGATTGACTTTTGATACACGTAACAAGAAGCTGCCCTTGTACAGTGGGGACTTCCCTGCTGCAGAAGAGAAATTTCAGATGCAATTACTAGCTGATTCTAGGGAATTTTGTATAAAAGTGCGTTATATTACTCATGTACACCGGGTTTTTTTTTAAGCAGATATCACAACTGTAAAAAAGGATCATAATTTTAGTTAATTATTTAGCAGAGTTCCCCCCCGCCCCCCCAGTAACTTCTTCCTGGTACAGGCCCAAATTGACATTAATAATAAAGCAAGATGAAGGCACCTGCTCCGAACAAGTGGTTTCCCAGAAATTCATGTAAACAGTTACATTCTTGTCATCAGTGCAGACCCTGTAAAATGTATGGTTTTTTTCTTCTAGTCTTTGATATGCACAGAATTTGGTAAAACAGGTATGTTTACCACACAGATATGCTTAAAAGCAATACCAAGTTAGTGAAAATCCAACTGTTTTTGCTCAGCTCATTTGCTGATGAGGCAGTGTTGACTGGACAATTGGGTAGTGAGGTGGATTGTGTGCTGGCTGCTGGATAGAAGCCAGAGAGTGGTGGTCAATGGGACAGAGCTGAGTTGGAGGCCAGCATCTAGTAGAGTCCTCCAAGGATGAGTAATGGGACCAGTCCTCTTCAATCTGTTCATTAATGACTTGGATGAAGGTGCACTGTCAGCAAGTTTGCTGACGACACAAAGCTGAGTGGTGTTGCTGACACCCCAGCAGACTGTGCTGCCTTTCAGTGAGACCTGGACAGGCTAGAGAGCTGGGTAGATAGAGATTGAATGAGGTACAACAAGGGTAAGTGTAGAGTCTTGCATCTGGGCAAGAACAACCCCAGGTACCAGTTATAGGGTAGGGACTGACCTGTTGGAGAGCAGTGTAGGAGAAAGGGACCCGGGGGTCCTAGTGGACAGCAAGACAGCTATAAGCCAGCAGTGTGCTCTTATGGTCAAGAGGGGGGAATCAGGGAATCAGAAGGGTGGCTGGTTAGCAGGAGAGAGGTGGTTCTTCTCCTCTACTCTGCACTAGCGAGACTGCATCTGG
Organism: Upupa epops; assembly: GCA_013397515.1. NCBI lineage: Eukaryota > Metazoa > Chordata > Aves > Bucerotiformes > Upupidae > Upupa > Upupa epops. The sequence goes on from VZRI01006827.1 coordinate 287,841, forward strand.
AGTATTGTGTCCAGTTCTGGGCACAGTTCTGCTGGAGGGTGTCCAGCATAGAGCAATGAAGATGATGAAGGAAGAAGAACACCTCCCTTATGAGGAAAGGCTGAGGGAGCTGAATCTCTTTAGCTTGGAGGAGGCTGAGGGGTGACCTCATTAATGTCTATAAATATGTGAGGGGTGGGTGTCAGGAGGATGGATCCAGGCTCTTCTCAATGGCATCAGGTGATGGGAAAAGGGGCAGTGCATGCAAGCTGGAACATAATATGTTCCACACAAATATCAGAAGAAAATTCTTCCCAGTGGGGGTAACAGAGCATTGGAACAGGCTGCCCAGAGGGGTTGTGGAGTCATCTTCTCTGGAAACGTTCAAGATGCGACTGGATGTGTTCCTGTGTGACTTGGTCTAGGTGATCCTGTTGTGGTAGGGGGATTGGAGGGGGTGATTTTTCAAGGTCTCTTCTGATCCGTAATGATTCTACGATTAATAGCAAATGCTAGAAAAGTCTATATTGTTAGTATTACTATACAAGTATACTATACAGAAGTAAGTAGACCTGGGTGCATATATTTGTTTCATAGATAACGAATAATTTTAGAGGAATTCAGAAGATTTCTTCCAGTTTAACAACATAGTTAAGTAGCATTTGAGATTTTATATTAAAGTACATTTCCTTTATTTGAAAATTATAGCTTTTAGACAACGAAACTTCACTTCAAGCTCTTATCTGCAACCTACAAGAAGAAAACAGGATGTTAAAACAAAAAGTAGCTCATGTGAGTACTTTCATTTTGTATATTATTAAGATTGATTGCTTATTTTGAATCACAGTAAATTTGGAAGAGGCAAGACTTGGTTAATCTAATTAAAATGGCAATTTCATGTGAGTCCAAAGTCACTCTCAGTGGCTGAGTTGAGATGTTATCTCATCTTTTGGACAGTTTTGATCCTACACATATAGACAGTCATCGAAGGCTTGGAAGTTTGTGTCTTTATGTTCTTCATGACTATCTTGGGTCATTTTTCAGGTGGAAGACTTAAATGCAAAGTGGCAGAAATACGATGCAAGTAGAGATGACTACGTGAAGCGACTCCACTTGCAGCTAAGAGAGATGAAGTCACAACTGGAGCAGCAGCACAGTGTAACTTCAGCACAAACAAATTCTGACCTCATGCACAAAGAGATACTCCGGTTGAACAAGCTACTGGAAGACAAAATGAACGAATGCATAAAAACAAAGAGAGAATTAGAAGATGTGAAGAAGGCTAGTGAAGGAGATAACGAGCGCATACAAATGCTGGAACAACAGGTTATTACGTGTCTTCATCATAGAGATGGGAATTCTTATTTACTCCTCAAACCACTGAAGTCCAAGAGGAAATCAACATTATTTCATTTTATAGCTCTCACCTGGCTATACAGATACTTGACAATACAGATACAAAGAAAAATAGCCACTTAAAGAACTGTATGCAGTTCTACTGGCTTTATAAAATATACAAAAGATCTGGAAAAGAAATACCAATACCTTTTATAGGCAAGATAGTGTTGTATTATGCGCATGCGGGCATGTTGTTCACTGCAACAGGACAGAGAAGATACTTAAATTCTGGGAATAAGTATTATACAATCAGAGAAGTCACTGCCTTGGGATTTTAATCTAAGCTTCCAATGCTCTCATTTACAAAATATCAACATAACTTTTTTTCAGGTCCTGGTTTACAAAGACGATTTCACATCTGAGAGATCAGATAGAGAACGAGCACAGAGTAAAATACAAGAGCTTCAGGCAGAAGTTGCCTGTCTGCAACACCAGCTAGCACGAAGACAGGTAAGAAAGCAATATGTTACGTTTTTCAGTTAGAGCATGTCAATAGGACTCAGGACTAAAGTATACCTTTAAAGAATCTTAGTACTTGTAAAGCCATTTCAGCTCAGTGCAGCCATGAAAACCTTTTTCGTAGTTGGTTCTAGTGGAGGTGCTTCCCAATACAAGTGTAATACCCCTTTCTAGTTTATTTTCCTTCTCTTGTGGATAAGCATAGTAAAGGTAAATTCTTTAGAAGGAAGAAAAGCCATGACTCTTGTAACAGGGGCATCCTTAAAGTAGCATACTGACTAGATTCTGTGTCTTCTACAAGCCTTTTTTTATAACTGTATTAATAAAACTGCACAAACATGCATATCATATTTGCAAAAACCATGAGCTGTGTTTCAGTTAAGGTGATAAAATTCTGTTAGATACTTTTTATTGCATCTTTTCCAAAAGCTCTTCTCTTTCTTTCTAGGACTTAAGAGACACAAGTAGTCATTTCAGAGCTTATGCTGGTAACCAAAATCATACACACCTACAGACAGACGTCGAACATCTACAGGGCAATAGCCCAGGCCAAACAGGCACAAGACAAACACCTTTACCATCTGAACGAGCTTCTCCTCTTGTGGACAATGGAAACTCGGGATCTGAGGGCAGGGCACCGGGTGAACTTAGATGTCCTCACTGTATGAGGTTTTTCAGTGATGAACTTAGTGATGAATTCCTCAAGCATGTTGCTGAATGTTGTCAGTGACCACGTGATGTGAGGCATGTAAGCTGATCACTACTTTAAAAGCAGAAAAACTGTGCTCTGTGCATATCTCCTGCGGTCCTGAAACAGAGTAATTCTAATGGACAGCTGCAGGAGTTAGAAAGATGAACAACAACTACCTCTTACTTGATTTCACCTTCTCTTGGGCTTTGCTTTATCTTGAAGTTTTTCATAAAGTGGGTTTAAGAAGAATTTTTTTTTAAAACTACAAGGAATGGAAGCATAATGCAAATTTTACTACAAACTAAACTGCAACTTGGAGTGGTAGTTAGCTTCACAGTGCAGCTTGACTCATGTTAGAGTCTAATTCTTTACAGCAATTTTAAAGCTTGTGAAAAAAATTACTGAACTTGAAAATTTTCCTCCTCTTCTAAAAATGTAGGTGGAAGAATGGGGAAGGAGTATTTTGGCAGAAGATAGGAAAAATCTTATTGTCCTTAATCTGGATGAAAAACTGAAAGTATTTTCTTGACTTATGGAGCCTGAACTTTCAGACAGCCCATCTGAAAATCTTTGTGATCAACTGAAATCAGAAGTGAAAACAACCTGAAAGCATGGGTTATAGAGTACAACTAGCCTATCTTTTTGCACAGAAGCAAATGTACTGGGATATTTATTTTTGTCTGTGCCATAAGTAACTATTTTACACATTTGTAAATGTGTATTTGTGTAATTATTGATTATGTTCCTATTTTATTATAAAAATGTGTAGGTAAAAGTTATTGTGTGTGTTTTACTTCACTAATGAAGTAGCAAAAAATTTCTCATTCAACCTAAGTATTTAAATGTGAAATAGTCCCAGTAACTATACTAAGGGTGGCCTAAATGTTGTGGTATCAGATACAAGTTAGTTACTTCAGTGATAATTAGTGTCTCAGACTGTTTTTAAATATGTAGAAAAATAATTTATGAGAGGAGGAATGACTTTTCACCCATGTGATAACACATTTAACGCCCTATCCTGCCACGCAGATGTGATGATGCCAATGCTAGCTTATCTACCCTGGAGATAAACAGTCCCCTGCTAGCTGTTGACGTTAACTTCTGATACTTCTCTAAAGTGTACAAATCTAAGAGTGTCACAGGGGTTTTTTTTCAGCCTTGGGTCCACTTTGGATTTCATCCTTAACTCCAATTCTGACAAAGTAAAAGCCTAGTGCAACCATGTCCTTCTATAATTAAAGCAAGCTTACTTTTTTAACATCAGTCTGCTTCTTCACAGTACTACGTTTTGGGAGGATTGTGGATATTTTTCTTGAGGTTTTCTTTTCAGGACCCTTTTACAACCCCAAAGGGAGGTGATGTTCTATGCCAGTGTTGCTTTAGAAGTGATTTTTACAAAAAACCTGCAGTGTGCAGGTTCTTATTTATCTAATCTTGAATTGTTTGCAAACCTGATTACTGGCTTGGGTTTTGCAACACAATATGCACAAACAGGCAGAGAGGATTTTTTACTTTTTGTTTTTTAGTGACTGTTTCATGTATCACCTTGTCTTGAGAGATCTGATACAGAATATAGACTAAAGAAACATGATTAAACTTCTGTGAACATAAGCTAGTCAGAAAAAGTAAGATTAACCTACTTTTTCAGACAAGCTTTGTTTACAACTTCAGAGTACATCAATATGCTGCCTGTGATGGATACAGCACGATCAATGTAGACCTTTATTTTGTAGTCATTCAGGTTACAAAGCAGTTACAAAGATAAGCACAACCATTATGTTACAATAAAAAACACCACACTGCTAGTGTGTATCAATCACTGCTTTACCATACCTCAGTCAGCTCAATTCTGCTACAAGTTTCCACTAATGTTAATGGGTATATTTGAACTGACTGATCTACAATTGTTAAAAACAAATAACAGAACTGGATATGAGACTCTGCAGTACACAGGAATTCATAGTACCTGTTTTTGTAGATGAAAAACCTGTGAAAGAGTCCCCTTGTTAGAGCAGAAATTACAGTGTGAATCCTGGGAAAGGAAGGCTCCTCAGTGCTGGGAAACTGGATATACCTATGAATGAGTACCTCCTGCACCAACAGATGCAAACACATATGTCAATCACAGACTACAGTTGCCACCTAAAGGTGTGCAATAAACAATGACAAATTTAAATACCCAGGGCAAATCTCCTGTCTTTCAGTGTAAGAACACCTCATTACAGAGCTATTCTACTTTACTGTTTCCTATAGAGTTGTTTTCCCAGCTGGTAAAAAGACAGCTATTTCTTTCTTATTATGGCTTAACCAAGAAACTAGTTTCACATGCTATGAAGAACTGCCATGTCTTACATGCAAATGCTTGTTTCAGATTCTAGGGTATAAACTACTTCTCCCAAGAAAACTTTTACACCAAAGTCAGTGGTAGAGCTCTTGATGACAAGAGTATAAAATGTTTACTTGCCTCTCCTAACCAGGCAAAATGCAGACATGAAAGCATCCAAAGCTGTTGCCACCACTACCTACATTCACAGTTCAGGTTCCTCCTCTTGTGGACCAGGATGCATGAAATGTGTCAGCTTGACTACTCTAACACTGAAGTGAAAGCAGCCATGAGTTCTGAGCATTCTTGAACCCTTTTAATTAAGGAAAGCTCCTGGTCTCACACTCATGTTCTCTTGACACTTGGTCTGCTGTCCAAGTAATGAACATCTTGTTTGGTTGAATGGTGAAAACAACTCAGCTACTTCCCAAAAGCAAGCAACAAAGGTAGATGAGTAATAAAGTAATTGCATAAAATGGACATCAATAGCATAAACTTTATGAACTTTCATTATCCATTTGCACTACGATTCGCTGAAACATACATCATCTGTAAGACTGCAGGAACAAGTCTTCACGCAGGAGACACTCAAAACCACACAGAAAAACTGCATGAGACCGTGATCAATATTTGCTGTATCGGTACCAAAAGGTTCAGATAACTGAACCCTGTCAGCAGGCAAAGTTAATGTTCTGCAAAGCTCTTGCTGCTGGTAAGCAGTGCCCATACTGGAGAGGTTTACCAAAACTACAAGACAGGTAAGTCTGTCTGTCCAGGGAGGCTGGAAGGAGGCAGGAAAACTTTTCCAAGACTTGTACTAATGTGTCTCAGCATACTAAGAACTGAAAAGATGAATTTGCATAATTATCTTCATGATTAGTCCATTTCATCTCCCTTATTATATTATCTTCCCTCCATTTTGCTCTCCAAACCAACTTGAGTTCAGACCCAGGACAAGCTAGGAGCTCCTGAGCAGCCATCTCATCAACAATGAGGCTGTCAGCCACAGTGCTGGCAAGCTCATTTTCACTACTCCTGCATCTGATTCTGATGTATTTTGCTTGGGGTTTAAAAGCAAATGTTGTTTGCTAATAACTCTGTTAGTTGCTAAGCAGAAGGAGGCCCTTAAGCTCACAGCCACAACAGCAGCTGTAGGCAAGACTGACTCACTGAATCTCAGAAAATACAACTAGGACAAGGCTCAGATTTTAGTCCCCAAAAGTCCCAGGGGACAGAAGGTGAACAATAATGCTGAGGTCTGTAGCATGGCTAGTACAGAGCCTAAATACTTCCCAAATCTGCCTTTTTTAAGACAATGTATGCTTCTCCCTCAATGATTTAGGACATCACGTTTTCAAAACAAGCCCTAAATGATGCCTCAGAGATTAAGTGCTCACTAATAACAAAACCAACAGCAAGAATACATTTTTCTTCAAGAAGCAGATACCTATGCTATATGGTTCTTTTTTTTAAGCTTCTGTTTCCTGTGGTTTTGCTGCAAGTGTATATATAGAAAGCAAGGGAAATTCCAAACAAGATATACCACACTGTTGCACTCGGAACATCAGTGCATCTCAGTCTAAAAAAGGGAAGCCTCCAATTCTTTTCCTACAAAATCTATGTGAATGCAAAATATGCCTAGCACTAGTTCCTAGTAGCATGCCACAGCAGTTATCAGCTGAGGGGATTCAGATAAAAACCTAATGCATAAGGAATACTTACAGAGCACTAGGTCAGCCCAGCAGGATTTTGGTAGAGGGATGGGCTACCAGGTAAAGCACTCCTGCCTTCTCACCTGATGCCTCAAATTGCAAAGCACAGCTCTGCACTTTCACTGAGGCACTGCAGTCCTTGCTGGGCCTTGCCAGCTGCAGATGCAAAGCAGCCATCTGCATCCACCAGCTGGACCTCAGGCTGGAAGGAGCCACACGCACACAACCAGCAATGTGAGGAGCCACACTGTGATTAGATTGATTCACAAAGCCATGGGGTCATCCCAGCCACGTGTGAACCAGGTCTCAAACCATCCTATAAAGCTGGGTCTCCATCTCTCTCAAGACACACAGTGCGGAAAGCAAAAGAAGCTCAGATATCCTTGGACCAAGTGATCTCAGTTCACAAGAGGAAGAAAGGAACTCAGACATGTAAAGAGGAATCCCTTCATTCTGACCATCATCACCACATATCAAGGAAGCTCAGGCACCCAGAAATGCTTGCAAAGATCCACAGGCATTCAAGGAAGAACATCATCTACCAAGAGAAAAGGGGACTCAGTGGGACATAAAGTGACTCATGCACACTACAACTGAGTACAGTCTAAAGGAGCACCCTACCCCTCCCTTCCCACCCTCAGAACTTGCCCTCAGTGATGCAGATCAAATTTAGAGGTTCTTGGCTCTTCTTCTGACCTCAACACTAAGCACCTGCTACACCTTATGCAAAACCTGTTCTTACTTCCCCAGGTGGAAGGACAGACAATGGCTCCTTGAGCTATTACTGCTCTGCTCTGCCTGAGTCACTGAGAAGCAGCAAGAAGAGATCTTGTGTAAGAAAACAAGAGCTAGAGCAGTTCCTATCCTTAATTGAATATGGCACCCATTTGAGCACTCTGCAAAGGCCCACTTCTACTCACATATCACAACAGGACAGTCAAAGCAGAAAGCAACAAGATCAAGAGCAGCATAAAGAGGTTAGTGGGGCAGAAGTCCACTAACAGCCTCCACCTTCCAGACCACTCCTTACTTATCCCATGGCATTACCCCCAAAACCACTATTGTTTACAGACAGTTGAGTGATGCAACGGAACAGCACCTGTTACACACACATGGGACAGACACCAGAGAGGACATGTTCTTGAAGGGGCATCTTTTCCCATGGTTGGGTACTTCAGTGCAGGCCCATCTGGGCAAAACAAAAGTGTCTCCTCACCAGTGACAAATCTCCAGCAACTCATCTGCTAGGAGGCCAGCAAACCTTTACCGGTGAGGGACAAGTATCTGTAAGTTAAGGGTGAAATAAGTGCCAACTGTGAACATACATGAGATGACATGACCCCTGTCACACCTGCAATGATACAGAGTTGTGCAGGAAGTTGTGCTACACAGGGCAGGGCAGGGCCATTATAAGACCAACTGCCTGGAAAGACTATGAGGTCTAAATGTTGTTAAGACCTACATCTATCAGTGTAGTAGTACTAGAGGTACTGGGCAGATAAAAAAGTCCTGTCATTCACTACATTTACAAAATCCATTAATGAGGTGCAGTGAAGGATTGGTTTGCAGGAATTTTAAAGTTGGGTCTAGAAGGCAAGAGGCAAGCACCTGTAGGTACACACAACTCCTGCTGCTAATACAAGAGGGATCCTAGCTTTTATTAGAGGGTGAATGATACAAAATAATCTCTGCCTCTGAGCTTGCACCTCTCTTTTTTTATAAAGCAGAATCCTGACACTCCCTCATGGTTCTAAAACAGCTTTTAAACCACAAATGATCTTTTAAGAGGACTAAGGACACCAGGCCCTCTCTCCTGACTATCCACTTGCTGCTCAGAGTCATTTTTGCACCATTCCAAATATACTCAGTTCTTAGGGTAGAACAATGAACCTGTGACACAGACCATTCCAGTTGAATGCCTCCACTGGTGAAGACACACAGCTTGGCCCAGAAAGCACCGTACAGTTGCCCTCCTTGCTTCTTCAAGTATCTTTTGCATTATAGAGAAGGGTGGTCATCAAAAGACACTTCATCTTCAGAGGTAACATCACCACCTTCCCACATGGCACCTGAGAGGTTTATACACCTTTTCTGGGCCAGTCTTCTGGCAAAAGGTAGTCCAAATAAGAAAGGACTGAGACTGTGCCTGCTGGTCTGCCAAAGGTCTCTGACAGCTCAAGAGTTCTGTGCTACACGTAAAGCAAAAATTAATTTCCCAGTAGAAGGGACTCCTCTGCGGCACTCGCCCCTGAACAGAGAGAGTATGGAAAGTGGAAGGTGGCATTTGTTTGAAACAGTCACTGAGGAAAAGTGGTGGATTAGCCTAGGGCATTTTAGAGACAGTTATGTGCACTAAGCCATCTTTTTAGAAAAATCTCTGTGGCCAAGACTAAGAGCCAGTGTGGGGTGCAGACAGGCTTTCCCCTCCCACACAAGATCCATTCTTTGATAACCAGATGCAGAATCCCCTAAACTCTCTGCACAGTGACAGCTCCTAGGCAGGCATAACATGCAGTGGAAAAAATTGATTAGCACAACCACCTCATTAATGTCACCCAAAGAACAGGGGACAGCCTACTTTATGAACTGTTTTGAAGCTTCATTTTGTTGCACCTACACACACTGGTCACATGGCACTGCACCCCCTCCTACAAAATGTCAGTATCTTCAACTTCTAACAATGAACACTGCAGGGGAAAAAGTAGTGTGTGCTGATCAGGCTAACACCTGTGCAGTGGGGATTGCACTGGTCTTGCCTTTCTCCTCCACCTGGGGTTTGTGCTCGTCTTGCCCTGAGTTTCCTCCTGGTAGCATTTCCTTTAGCAGGCAATGGGCAAATATTTTTTTACCTCTGTGGTTTGCAGGTGACTCTCTCAGGGAAAGTTTACTGGAGCTTTATTCTTCCTGAAATGGCAGTAAAACCGAACCACCACTTCCTCTTAGCACAGCTGAGGAACATTAAATGCACAGAGTTGCAAAACAGCATGAGGACACGCTCTGTCCTGGACGCAAGAGACTACTGCAGCAGCATTGATATCAGCTGTTAACACACACTGGGCAGTAACAAGGTTGGGAAATACTTAAGTAAGAAGCACGCTCAAGGCTCAGAAAGTCAGGCGAGTGCTGCCTTTTACTCTTTCCTGTAGTCAGCTTGTGCCTTGGCATTCCCAGCAGCTCTAAACAATCTAGTTTGTCCTGCAGCCACCAAAATTTTACCAGGACCTCTTTTAGAGTCTGGACAATTGAGTAACTTTGAGTCAGGCACCCAAAGGATGCCTGTGCTGGATATACTTTCAAGTATTTCTTTTGCTGCAATAAAGCAAAACCAAGCAGCAAGAACATACAATAACTTGTAATAGATTTTCACTAAATTGATCTCTTAGGGTATTTCCTTAACCAGAGGGGTATATAATCTTCACAACATTTTCAGAAAAAGGCCCCAGTGCTTCTAAGCAAGAAGCTGGGCTTGTGTATCTCTTCAGTGACTCTGAATCTTTGAACAGTTTGTCTACAGGATGTGTTAAAAAGGTGCTAATATTTTACTGGACTTAAGAAGTCAAGTTCCACTCTCCTCTATGCTGTTTGAGGAAGATAGTGCTGAGACATTTAGGCACTGTGCACAACATGGGGACGTCCCAGCAGGTTTTCTAGAGATGATGCTTACATAAACAAGAACAACCTTCATGCAAAGTTTAACTGTTCTGACACTGTTTCCATAAGACTACCTCACATTTTCATGGAGAAAAACCTCGGCTGGGTATGCTAAAAACCTCAGCCTCAGGTGACCTGTAGACAGCCACTTTGGGTGGCTACAGACTCCATTAGGGCTCTTCCTTTTGTAGCTGTCCACTTAATTTAAAAGTTCTTCCTCCTTGTGGCTAACAGAGTATGATCAAATAGCCAGGTCTGGTTCTGTATCCAAGTTGTCTCAGCCAGGTTTTGTAAGAACTAGCAAGCTGCATCCCCCTGCACACATAAGCACTTACTGACATGACAGGCCTGAGTCAAAGATGTTAACTCTGAGGCCTATGAACTGCTGTTGCTTAAGACTGCGTCCACATTTGGAAGCAGTACTTAAATAATTAAAACAATCATGCAACATCTTGCACATTAACAACTCCACAAATTTTTGGAAAGTTATACTCACAAAAAATCCCAGCAATAGTTATCCACAAGCAGGCTCAAAACCTGCCTCAGCAGGTCATTAACACCCATTTTAAACAGCCACACCTTTAAACAATCCAAGTTCAGCCACAAAGGAATTCAGGGAGCATGTGTGGCAGCAATCCAACCAGCAACAAACATTCAGGTCCTTAGTGCACCAAACGAGTACAGTCTGTAGTAAGCAGTTGTTTATACTGGTGCATTTACTCCAGTCACAAGATGAGTCTATCTACACAAGAGTGTAAGCAGTGTATACTTACATGTGCAGACCCAGAACTTCTCAGAAGTCAGAGCTGTGGAGTATGGGTTCAGAAAATGCCAACTTATTTGTGTGCCTGGAGGTTGGGATTTCCACTGCAGCTCTTGGCAAACAAGAGGTCAAATATGAAAGAGACTCATACAAACACACAAAAAGGCTAAAAAGCTTAACAGATTTGTAAGATAAGACTGACCATGAAGGAAGGGTCTTTTAGGAAGTAAATATCAAAATATCTTCTAAATATCTGTTAGACAAGTAACAGAATGTGAATGCATGCAGGAGTACTGATAGGAATTAAACTGCACAACACAGTCTCACATAGCATCCTTGTGGCCAAACTGAGGCAGTGTGGACTGGATGACTGGGTAGTGAGATGGATTGTGAACTGGCTGCAAGATAGAAGCCAGAGAGCAGTGGTCAATGGGACAGAGTCTAGCTGGAGGCCTGGATCTAGTGGAGTACCCCAAGGACCAGTAATGGGACCAGTCTATTCAATCAATTCATTAATGACTTGGATGAGGGATTAGGGTGCACTGTCAGCAAGTTTTCCTGATGACACAAAACTGGGTGGTGTCGCTGACACCCCAGCAGACTGTGCTGCCATTCAGTGAGACATGGGCACAGAGAAATTGAATGAGGTACAACAAGGGTAAGTGTAGAGTCTTGCATCTGGGCAAGAACAACCCCAGGTACCAGTGGGGTACTGGGTGGGGACTGACCTGCTGGAGAGCACTGTAGGAGAAAGAGACCTGGGGGTCCTAATGGACAGCAGGATGACTATGAGCCAGCTCTTGTGGCTAAGAGGGCCAACAGCATCCTGCAGTGCATCAGAAGGGGTATGCTAGCAGACGGAGAAAGGTTCTTCTCCTCCTTCTGCTCTGCACTAGTGAGACTGCATCTGGAGTATTGTGTCCAGATCTGGGCCCCTCAGTTCCAGAAGGACGCAGAGCTGCTGGAGGGTGTCCAGTGTAGAGCAACGAAGATGATGAAGAACACCTCCCTTATGAGGAAAGGCTGAGGGAGCTGGGTCTCTTGAGCTTGGAGAAGAGGACGCTGAGGGGTGATCTCATTAATGTCTATAAGTATGTGAGGGGTGGGTGTCAGGAGGATGGAGCCAGGTTCTTCTCAATGGCATCAGGTGATGGGAAAAGGGGCAGTGCGTGCAAGCTGAAACATAGGATGGTCCATACAAATATCAGAAGAAACTTCTTCCCAGTGGGGGTAACAGAGCATTGGAACAGGCTGCCCAGAGGGGTTGTGGAGTCGTCTTCTCTGGAAACGTTCAAGATGCGACTGGATGTGTTCCTGTGTGACTTGGTCTAGGTGACCCTGTTGTGGCAGGGGGATTGGACTTTCGACATCCCTTCCGATCCTATGATTTTATGAAAAGGACACAGGCATGGAGCCTCTACTTAAAGGAAGCACTGAAAGGAACTTACTGGAAATTCTGAATGAAGACAGCAGGTCTAAGCATGAATCATCTGACTACATCAAATGTATGACTGTCACAATCAATGGCAAGCTGATGAGAATTGCTGAACAGTTGAGCTTGGGAAGAGGAAGTTCTAAACATCATCTAGATCAACTGATTCATCTCAAAGCAGGGTCAGCTAGAGCAGGCTGCCTGGGGCTGCGGTCCGTCAGGTTCTGACCATCAAGGATGAAGAGTGCACAGCTTCTGTGTGCAACCTGCTCCTGGGTTTAGTCACTGTCACAGCAGAAAGATTCTTGTGTTTATGTGGAATTTCATTTATTTCAAATTTGTTCATTGCCTATCACTGGGAACCATCGTGAAAAGACTTTTATCTTCTATACTGGTCCCATATTAGTTATTACAGACATTGGAAAGCTCCTCCGTGCCTTTTCTTCTCAGCCTGGGCAGTCCCAGCCCTCACCTGGGCTTGACTGATGGATTCTCTAAGGTCTAAAACATCACTGTTGTGCTTTGTGGGACTCTGTCCAGTATATCTATGTCTCTTTTAGACTGGGGAGCCTAGAATGGGACACAGTGCTCCATATGTGTCTCACCAGTTAAGAAAAAAAACCCAAAAAACCCAAGCAAAAAATCCAAATCACTTGCTGATTTTCATGAACTCTTACAAAATAAACCTATTCCTCCTTTTCTCCTGCTGCCAATTCTGAGAAGGATTTTAAGTATTTATTCGCTGTTAATTTAAAAGCATTCAAGATCCACAGGTAAATAAATACCCTATGGAAAACTAGAGGACACATTTAAAATGTCAGTTAAAACAATAGAGAAAGAAGTAACACACCTGTCTCAGAAACCAGAGTCAAAAGAACCAGGGTATTTTGCACTATTTCTAAAACAAACACTTGAAGTGTTTATAAGAAAGATGACAATCCACTGTTGGCAGGGATGGAGGATGAAAAGGAAGCACAGAAATGCTGCACCCTTTCCGGTACACCCTAGAAATTCCTCAACTTCAGTGCACAGACTTGTTTTGAAAGCTCAGCTAACAGACTGCTAGAAAGTCAAAGCCTAGAAAACCTCTGTGATTGTGTGCCTCTTTCATAACTTAAGTGCCCTAAATCATAGCAAGTTCAAATCTTGACAGAGTGCTTTCATTCTATCTACAATACACCTTCTCCTGGATGGGTATCGATTAGATTTATCCCTTCTCTCCTGACTTTCGTGACATTTGTGGTGTTTTGCAGCTTGTGAAAGTTTTACACTAAGTCTGGGTTACAGCAACTATTTCAATTCTTTGTCTCTTATGTCTGATTTCCTTGTGGCTCAATTACATGAGTTTTCTAAATCACTCTTTGTAGCTCTTTTCCATTTTGTGAATGTGATGAATCGCACCAGGCAAGGTACAAAACTAGCAGGCAACAACCAAACCCCCTCACACCTATTGTCAGTGCTTCTAGCACTCCCTCCACTCTTACAGTGCTGATGTGGCTCTGTTGCTCATAAAGATGAGGCAACAGCAGCGTTGACTAAACCCAGTCAATCTGGAAACTCTCCCATGAGTTCACAAGTGCATCACAAATGTGACCTGCAACCTCTGTGCTTTCCTGGGCTGCATGAAGACAACCCAGAGATGGTGATACACACCTACTGAAGAACTAGAACAAGACCAAACACAAAACACTTGTTTTCTAATCCAGAATCTGAACTATGCGTGAAGAAAAGAAGGGCATTACTCACTAATGATGTCATCGCATTTCTGGTCCTAGTATGACAGTGAACCCACGTGTAATTAAACCAAACTTTGGCGTGACCTTCTGAATCTCACTTGTGCGCATCCTGCATTTAGGCCCCGATATTAAACTGAAAGACAAAGGAATGAGCTGGACTCTCATGAAGATAAAAGGACTGAAATCTGATAGAAGTATCACATAGTTCCTGCCATCCTGACAAAAGTGAACACAGAGCCATGAACACAACAAACAAAAGTTATAATAAAGGAGTGTGAGCTTAAACTAGGGATGTGTTGGATGTATTAGGTTTTTCAAAGTAGCTGAACTGACACTAATCATCACAAAGTTTACAATAAAAAAATAATTGAGTTTTTGAGTTTTTCCTAAAAGATAGTCTTTGTTGGGAAATCATGGATGGAACTCCAGAAGCCTGGAAAGGACACACATCTTCAAAATGAAAAAAACCCCAACATCTTAGTTCCTCCTCAAAGGAACAGAAGACTTTTTAAGTCTTGACAGCAAACTGATTGTTGCTTCCTTTTTCAGGATAACAGTGCTTATGAGCAGAATAAAAACAGTAGATACTGTGAAAGGCACAGTTTCAATGCCACTTGCACATGACATTTCAACAAGCAAACATCAGCACAATGATTGCAAAAATCAGTCTGGGAAAACATTTCCATACAGGCTCCTCAAAGATAGGTCCTACCACTAACAAGTGGGTATTTTCACTGCTGTCTGGAGGCCAGGACAGAGACAATGTGTCAAATACAGATGCAGATCCCAAATGAAAACAAGTAAACAGTGCATAGCTTTGAACAGCTTTGGCAGATCTGGTGGGTGGCTGGAAAAATGCTGACAGTCCAGCAAGGACAAATGCAAAGTTATACAGTTTGAGGACAACAAATTGCACAAACAGATGATGAGGAATCACTAAGGGGGCAATTCCTCAAAAAAGGGTCAGAGGCTGGATTGAGTCATAGGCTGCTGGGAATAAGCCAGTCACCCAAGCACAGAAGGGAGACAGGAGAGCTGTCAGCTGGATGATTACATCAACAAAAAAGTGGGAAAAATTGGACAAAAGACCACAAGACTTTAACAAAAAAAACCATTATAAAATATGACAAAAGAGCGGAAGATTGAGGGGAAATTAAACTACACCCTTGTAGAAGGCAAGAAAACGTTGAAACACTGGAAGGCAGGTTTCCAGTACAGCAGAATTCATTAGTGTCCATGATTGGAAAACTTCATGCAGCGTCCACTTGGTCCTTACTAGAAGTTATACCTCTCTCTTCCACAACCCTGCTGTGTACTTTCCTCCTACAAGCAACCTGTAGAGCCTGCTGCAGCTCTGACAGGAGGCAACTCCACTCTGCTCTGTGGGAGCATCTCTAATCCAGCACAGTCACATCCAGGGATGGAGAAATCCCTACCTGCCTCTGCAGCTCTTAAGTTGATCCTGAGGACCACATAAACCAGCAGCCACCTCCTGCCATCCTACCCTTTTCTGACACCACGTCATACAGTACCTTCTGAAAAAAAGTGAAGCAAAATGACACTGCATGCTGCCTCCCATGATCATTTACTCCATGGCCTACAATTCTCCAAACTTTGTGTCTCCATGTAGCAGAACAGTGTGAATTTGATTAAATCATGTGCGTGAATGCATTCATATCTGCTGGTAGGGCAGGAACCTTCCCTGCCACAGGGCAGTGTTCTAAGCGATGGGTTGTTGAGAGATGCCTCTTCCAATCTATCATGGTTAGTTTTTGCATTACACATTCAAACGCTGACAAGGGCTCAGACACAGACTGTAAGGAGACTTGAAAATCAGGCTTTTCTGACCTGCAGACAGACCCAGCTCTTCACACCTTGTTCTTCCGGATCACAGGGGCTCGCTCTTTCTACATCTCCCCTGGAAGGGTCAACAGTTCAACAACTAAGGTTAAATTTCAAAGTAAGTTTTTGTTCTGCTAAGTTAGCTTTCTTTAAAAACAGCTTTCCGAAACTTTCCAAGTATTTCCAGACCCATTTTTTTTAACTCTTTCAAACACCACATCCTGTTTTCATTCATTCCTCAAATATTGTAATATGGTTCCACATTTGCCAAAACGCAAGTCTGGGAGCTGCATAATTTGCGCACTTCCTCCAGTTCAAGGACACAAAATACAGACAAAAATCGCACTCTAACAGTCCTCATTAGAATTACAAAAGGCAAGAGATTTTGTTCTTCCAGGCTCCAAAAATCTTCTATGCAGAGCCAAGCTGTGTCTTCACGAAGCTGTGTGTTTGCAGTAAGCTGAATCCGCTTTGACAATTCTTCAGTTTCTCTTTGCACCCACCTCTTCCCATCTCCATTCCTTCCAGGCTTAACCTTTCTTCCCTTTTTTTTCTTGGCTCTTGCACAACCCTTTCTGCTAATCACTGCCACCTTAGTGATGACCAACACTTGAACACCTATTGTATTCATAGTGTCAGACTCAGCAATCGTGTCTATCAGTTTGTACCTTCCTGTTCCTTGACACAGTGGTAATGGAGTCACCTTAATCTGGGCTGGGCTTTAATGAGCACTGATGGCTAATGAAGAACAATTGGTGACCAGGGAATTGGAAACCCTGCTCCCCCTGCCAACCCCTGTTTATACCTAAAAAAACCGTCCTGATCCCAGGGCACAAAGTTCCTGGATTTGTACTGCCTTGATCTAGTTCTTCAGCCCCCTCTTTCTACATGTGAAGCTCACCGTAGCAGGGCAGTTCTGCTCTCAAGAACAGAGACTTGCAGCAGTTAAAGCTTCTGCAGTTGCCTTAAAACACAGCCGAGACTGGAGTGACAATAACTGTGACTCTAAAAAGCCTCCGTTGACAGGAACTGCTCCAAACTGCAATGAGTGTGGAACACACAGAGCAGGAGGATGCTGCAGCCTCTAGCAGAGCAATGATGGGTTTCACTGCTCAGTGTGGGTGAAACAGCTCAAGCAGGCCTGAGCAGCAGAACAGAGGCCAGCTTCAGAGCCTGGTGGTAGCCCAAACTCTGCCAGTTGCTGAAAGGGTGCCCAGCATTGCTGTAAAAAGGACAGCACAGAAGACAATTTATGGCAAGATGATCATGAGTGGCAAGGCTGATGTGGAAGAAACACCTTCAGCAGTACTGATGGGAATTGCACCCCTGGCTTTAGCTCCTGTGTTCCTGGTCTCTGGTACAGTTGACAGGTGGCTGTCAGAGCAGGGAGGAGACAGGGTGTTGCACACACCCCACTACAGCCACCACGCAGGCAAGGGGATGTCTCTGGCTTCAGCTAGGTGCTGCTCTGACTTCTTAAGTGAGGTGCCATGTCCCTGAAACTGAGACACATTTGCTGCAGGGCTGTCTCCTCTGCTAGCAAGCAGAACACTTGAGAAATCTGAGAAAAGTAAATAAAAGGGGCTGAGATGACCTATGAAAACAACAGAGTCCTGCAGAAACGGAAGTTCAACACAGTAAAGTAAGGTCTGATGTCATCTTTGATGTGTTTAGGACAAGGGTTTGTTGGAAGATAACTCACTAGACCAACCCAGGGAAAAAACAGCTAATCCTCTATCTCCAATTGCTCTGAAATACTATTTCAACCTTTTCTACATAATGAATGCAGCCTATCTCATGTCTCCAGGACAGCAGGGCCCCAGAACTGGCCTTACTTGCAGTATGGCTGAAAAATTAGTTAACTTTTTCCTTCCTTTTTTTCCCCAAAAGATTTGCAGTTTCAGAGTAACACTAGTGTTTCAGACCTCACCAAGTATTAAAAATAGTTAATTAAATGTCCCAACAAAATGCCACAGCCATTTTCTCATAGTATTACCTTCCAGAACATTTCTGAACACCAACTGGACTTTCCAGTACACCTGAACATATATACAAGAGACCTGATGCTGTTCTGTAGGACCAAGGATGTATCAGCAATTATCAGCACCAACATTTAAAGATTCTTTACGCTTCTACTTTCCTACAATAACTGAAAGAGTTCAAACCTGTGAAGCCAATGATAAAATGCCTGAGTTGCTTCAACTTCCTATCCCTGAAGTCTGAGTTTGGTAAGGCTTCCTTGCTTGCAGCATGGCATGGCATCAGGATCATGTTCCTGTTTAATTCTCAACTCCTTATACACAAAAATCAAGTTACTCGCTTTTTTGCTCCTGGCAATTACCAGTATTCTGAAGCACAGCTCAGATGTTTTCCTTTGGAATCAGAAAAGGAAACAAAACAGTTTTAGGGAAGCTGTATCATCATTTGGGAGGGGCAAGAGGAATGGAGGAGAACACAAGAACACCAGTGACTGTCACTTGTAACAACGTAAAGCCATCCTCTTGCAAGTCTCTTGCAAATCAGCTTTTGTAAAAATCACAAATCCATGTCATAACCGATGTGTATGGGCAAGCTCATCTACAGAAAGTCTCAGCTTGTACTTACAAGGCTAAGTATCTTTGATGAGTCATTCAGGAAACATTACAGTCTCTGCCTTTTCAAGGTTTAAGCTCTCTGAACATACCATACATAACAGAGAAAAAAAGACGCTGGGAAGAGAAAGACACTAAGAACATTGCATTGACTTACAAATCCATTTCTCAGCACCACTTTGCAGCTTGGGTTGCTTTCCAGTAAATGAGATATACACAAAACATAAAGAAAGGGTCATCACCGTATGGTTCATTACTGGCCTCTGTCAGAGACTCATCCTAGAATATTCATCAAGGATAGTGGTTTTCACATCCTTGTACTGGCACATACAGAGGGGGAAAAAAGCTCTGTACCAAAATCTCCTGTTTGCAGGAGATTCCTACAGAAAATCCACCTTGGTTTACGGGTTTGTACAAATGATTTTAGTTCTATATATTTTAGCCATATCTGGGTATCTGAAGAACAGATATGTGAGAGATAAGAAATCAAATTAGTAGATTATGTAATTACTTTGACGACTGTAAATGATCTGCTGGTGCACATATAACACCATTAGAGCACAACCACCTTAAGGACTTACAGAAATTTCTAAGTATCCGACACTGAACAATGGTCTTCAGTATCTAGGTATCTTTTTACACTACTTAATTCTGCGGAACACCAAAAAGGGACAATCCAGATAGCAATCCAATGGAAAGGACATACACGATACAAAGCAAGCCCACCTACAGTACAAGCAATGGTTTCTATCCATTCATCTACCTTGCCTTCTTCCTTCAAAATCCCTCCAAGGAGTCTATTATTTACGAAAAGAAAAATCCAACAACACTCCCTTCCCCCTCACAGCCATCACCAGCTAGATTTTAATTATTTGCAGTCCCTTCAGCCAGTGTGTTCAACTAAAGAAACATTTTGCTTAAGAGCTTGCTATGCCATAGGAGCCAGTCCCTGGTAGAACCAGAACAAAGCAAGGAAACTACTGCTGCTTTTGGAAAGGACTTTTTTGAGGAATCCATTTAAATAGCCTACCTACGCATACATCATTAGGTACGAGTGCTGCTCTTTAGAACACACATCATAAAATAATCTAGGTTGGAAAAGATCTTTAAGATGATCAAGTCCAACCATTATGCACACTCTACAAAGCCAACCATCAAACCAGGTTGCTAAGTCCCATATCTACACGACTTTTTTTATACAATCTGACTACATTCCTTGATACTGCTAACAAAAGCCAGGAGGGCTTGTAAAGGTATCAGTGTCATGGTACATCCCTCTCCATCCACTGGATCTATTGCAGTTTGAACAGAGTAGAGGAACCTAAACTTGAAATTCTTATTGTCTTCCTCACATGGCACACCCCCAGGATTTTTTCTCTGAATGCCCACTGAACAACCTGGAGGAAGATGCATGCACTGTATTTTCCCATTTCTGCAGCAAAGTGAAATTCCCTTTGGTTAACCACCTACTAGCTGTATAACATGGCATTTATTTTGTACTTAACCAAAATACATGCAGACACAACAGTTGTGTTAGTGTCATAAAATTCTACTGCTGAAGACGTTTCCTTTTGAAAATCCAGGGATTTTTGCTCAAGAAAAGCATTAACTTCCTGCAGTTCTTTGAAACTGTTCACCTCTATTTTATGTGGGAACTTTTAACTACACAAGAGGACACTTCCTTCTCCATCTCACTGAAATTCCCCGATTTCACCAAAGGCAGTACACTGTGGTGCCCGAGGATGCAGCACAGGAAGCAGAGAATTTCACTTCTAAACAGGGGTTAGAGGACAACACAGCCGCCTGTGGGAAAACATACTAAATGTTTCATCATATTTAAGCAAGTTTTGCAAGTAGTTCTGACCAGGGGCATATGCACTCCCATAGGAACTCACAAGTTTGTCAGGAAAGCTGGGGTGACAGCTAGAAGCAGCATTTACTGACACAGCTACAGGCTTCCTAAGACATTGTGTTTTTAAACTTTTCATGTCATGAAAACTTGCTGTATAGGGAACATACTTTTTAACTTTTACTTGAACAGAGCTTCCAAGCCATCCTAGAATGGAACAGCAGCATTACATTCCCATTAGCTCCTGCGATACCATAATTCCCCTATTTTGAAGTTTTATGCTTTATGCCTGTAATAAATATGTTTAAAGATCCACCAGGTATTTAGAAGAATTACCTCAGGTAATGTATCTCAGTACTGACCTGGTGAAATGACCAACTACATCAGGAACTGAAGTCCTGACACTAAGGCTGAGAAAATTTAGTTTTTAAAATTTAAACTACATCTGCATACTGCACCAGAAGAGCATGAGTGAGTCTTGAGGAGCCCATCTTTAAAGCAAACTACGTACCACAATAACCTCATGCAGCAATGTCAAACTGCTTGTGTTATTGCCCTTCTACCTACTGCTGAGCAGCTCTGCTCAGAGCAGCCAGAAGCAAAAATCAGAGCAGCAGTACTGGGAACTGCAAATTCTCAGAGTCAGGGACAGTTTTTCATTCCTGGAAGATAAAACTAATCTCTGGAAGTGCTTCAAAGTGCATCTCTAAACACAACCAGGCAATGTGACACTGCAAGAAGCAGTTCCATTCAGCTAACCAACCCTTCTTCCCAGTTTCCTCTGACCATAAAGGAGCAGGAAAGGATTTCTCCTGGACAGAAACATGAAAATGTCACTCAAATCCACTCATGAAACAGAAGTGTTGACAACCAAAATAAAATCCCTGCTTGTTTAAAGCGCAGTTACAAAACCATCAGTGTTCAAGCAACCCCAAAGGAGTTATCAATTCTGCATAATCAGGAGGACCCAGAAGCAATGTGGAAATTCCATCTTTAAGTCATCAACTGCGACACCCCCTGGCAGTTTTCATCATTGGTACTTGATGTTATAAAAAACAAACCATCTTTCATCTCACAGTGTGGCCTATTTTACTGAACTGTTACGTGAGCAGGCTTTTTCTGGCTCAGCATGTAGCCACAGGGCCAAGAACTGCCTTCTGTTTTTTGAAGCAGATTAAATTCTTCCAGGTTTTCCATGTTTCTCCTCATCCAACAACTGAATTATACACCTGTGGTCAGACCTGCTGTGTGCCACACATTATCTTGCAGTCATGTGGTCAGTCTGCCATATCACACAGCCATCTGGGTTGTGTCAGTCCTCCTGCACAGGCTAGTGGTGGTGCTTGTCCCCTTCTTTGTGACCAGGGGACACAAAGCAAAGGTATGAACCACAAATAGGATCTCAGTTCCAGAGACAAAGGTGCAGGACAGCTGTTAAGTTCACTATGTCAAATCACTTTTCTCTCACACAGATTTCTCCTTTCTCTTGACCCACGCTATGCTCTTTTTACTTCTAAACTGTTCCCTTTTTCATTCTGGCATAAGCCACCAGTCCAAGACAGAGATGTACATGGCAGCAACCATCAGTCCTGCAAAACTCAAGGGGAAGGATGAGGGAATGAAAAATAGTAAAGACCATGTGTTATCTCTCCTTACATGCATTGTAGCACTTAGGCCTCCTTATCCTCGAAGTGTTAAACCCAACTGTCCATTTCCTTGCCAGCAGAAGATAGGATGACTTTGGAGTTTGGGGAAGATGCTGAATGGTAACTTTGTAGGAGACCACAGAGCAGGTATGACACAGGGGAAATCCTACATGCAGCCATGATGACATAAGGTATAGGGGAAGTTGCAGTCCCTGTGTATAGAGGATGTCTATTTCCAAAGCTGCCCTAAGCCCTTAAAGAGTGAGAAGGGTCCTTCTGGTCTGCAAGGTTTACCCATGGGCTCAGCACTTGATCCTGCTCATTGCTACTCTGTGAAGGCAAACAGATTCTGCCTGGCACAAGCACCAGCAGGGTCATGCCATGGCAAGTGACAACATCAGTGACATGGATTTTTGTTAAGAAGCATTATTTAGAACTAAAGAGTTCAAACGCAAAACTCACCAATACTGTGAAGGATATTTTCTATGATCTTTTGTTCATGCTCAGTACATTACTATCCAATATAACAGATTCAGTACATTAAAAGAATGTATGACAGCTAGCATTAGCTTTTAGCAGAAAAAACCCACCCAACCATAATGGCTCACAGAAGACCAAGATGAATAAGAGAAGGCAATCACAGATTGTCCACACACTCCCAAACCAAGTGAAGGAATCCTTGATTTTGTACTGATGCTAAATGAGCTTACATCTTAGTAAGCATAAAAAGCCATAACACACTGGACAGAAAAGGATCATGATAGTAGGCACCAAGTGGCAATTTCAAAAAGGTTCCAGCTGGTGTCTGAATTCTTGTCCACTCTTGTCAAAACCCAGTATGACTTCAGTGCAGGGCCTCTTCAGCACACACACAACCTGAAAAAGAACTCCTGCTGTTTAAAGTTCACTGTGATGAAGACAGAAGCAATGTCCCAGCAAAAAAATTCATCCCAAAACCCCATGAGGAATTGATATCAGCCTACTGAGTGCTGGTCCTCTGAGAGAAAGAAGAACAACTTGGAATTTCCTACCCAGTGTGTGTCTTCCCACTGAAAGCAGTGAAATTTTTAGGGCTGTCAAACTGTGCCACCTATTTGATTTTTCAGACAGGTTCGGGAAGGGGGTTATGTGTAATAATTGTTGCTGTGTTTTGGTTTCCTGTGAAGCTGGGCCTCCAGCATATATGTTTTAAAAAGAGAGGAGAATAAGAAAAGGGGACTGAGAAGCAAACTAGACACAAGTTTACACTCCAGGAAACCACAAAAAATCCCCTTAGAAGACTGTAGAGAAGACTGTAGAATGTGCTATTTCTGTGCCTCTATCATCTTTTAAGTAGACGAGAACGGAGAAGGAAGGGCGAGAAGAAAGTCGAGCATGACACAAGGGCTAAGCACATGCTAAACGAACATAGGCACGAAGTAAAGAATGACTGGAGAATGTCAAACCCTACTGCAATTCCCAAGTCAACAGGAATTTCAGCAACAGCTTCACAGAGCTGGGGCCACACATGAAGATGAAAATCGTTCTAGACAGGAACAAAGACAGACAGTTGCTGTCAGCATAGGAGCCATACGTGGGAATACCCCTGTTGAGATGAGCAAACTACGCATGAGCAGTGCACTGGAATTACCAAGCTGTCTAGAGCTATTTCAAGGTTACACCACCACAACCAGAATGTGGTTAAAGGATGTTGATATTTTAAGCAGGTCTTCTGCACAGCAGGAAGGACAAATGAGATGTGGAAATCGTTAGTGCATCACTAGCTATGCTGGCCTTCATCACATGGGTTTGGAAACCTCATGGTCAACAGCAGAGGTTAGCCTCATTCAGTATTTCCTCAACCTCAAAAGATGTAATTGAGAAACATGATGCTTGCAGAAATCACACAGATGTACAGTTCATCTGTTTCACTGGATTTGGACACTTAAAGCTGGGCAACATTTCAAAAAGAGATCAGCAAGAAGAGGGAATGCATTTATGAGATTAATGGTTCTTAAATTACAGTTAACTGATCATCCCCTTCTGCCATGCCTCATGGCTCAAATTCATTTTCTAGCAGTGAAAAACACAGAATGTGGCATTCAACAGACTGAACTGTAGCTTTGCATTACATTTGCACTGCTGGAAATCACAGGCAATGAACTAGCTTCAAATTATGATTGCTTTGGTAAGAGTTAAAGCTTTTACAACCAACCACTAAAAACAGCTACCAGTTGGCTGAAAAGACCTTCATCTGACCAAAGCAAAATGATGCTTTGCATGAAATTATGAGAAAGCTTTTCTTATCTTGTAATTTTTTAAAATACTGAGTAAAGCTTAAATAACTAAAAAATATTAAGTGACAATGTCTTCTGTAGTAGGTGACAGATCTATCCTGTGCAGAGCATTTTTCAGAATATTTTTACAAATTTCTTCAGCATCTATTTTTAACATTATAGTTTCTCAAGCAAGTGACAGATTCTGTTGAACTGCAGTTCCAAATATATTAACATCCTGCATTTGAATTGTACTAAAGTTCTGCTTTAAACCTGTACTTGTAACTATCATGGCAGCAAGGTCAAGCTCACTTTAAAAAGAACTCTTTTATTTCAGACAAAACAATAAAATCATGGTGGTAAAGAATAAAAAGTCTCTTATCATAACAGGAAAACCCTCCTTAGGAATAACAATCATCCCACAGTAGCACACACAGAGAGGCACCACTAGCCTGATGCATGAGCACTTTCTCTGTTTCACTGTCACTACAAAATTGTTTAGCCTGTATTTAAATAGGTCTCTGGTTTGAACATGAAGAGGGTGATGTCACAGGCAAGATACGTTAGCGAGGCATTTAGCTCTGTAGTTTACCCTTCTGTTGACCTTATTAATGTCAGGTACACCCTCCTTATGGGTGTACAAGCAAAGTGCAATCTAAGTGGAAAATAATCTTATCAGAGCACTTTTTCTAGGTGCTTGTGTACTAGCATGAATTACAATGAAATGTTATTAGGGCTGTAAGTAAATCACACTCAAAGTTAAGAAATTACTCTGCAGCAGAACAACAGCTCAGCTCCTTCACATACATGCTATGGCTGTGTACTTATAATTCTACCATCACCAGGAGACTCTTGCTTCACCAGTTCAATTTCCTGCAAAAGCTCTCGAGAGCCATCAGACCACATTCCTTGAGGCCATCCCAGGTTTTGGCACCAATTTACGCCTGGTTGAAAAGATGGCCTTGATCGGTGCCTGGGTTAGTGCCTGCAATCTAAGCACACCAGCCAGCTTTCAAGGTGAATTTACCAGGCAATGAAGCAACTTTGCTGAAAAGAAAGAATTTACTGAACCCAGATCTAATAAAAAGAAAGGACAAACACACAAGTAATTAAAATAAACAAACAGAAATGGTGCCACAACAGCATTGCACACATTCTGAGGAAACTGGGAGACAGTTAACGTATTGGTCTTAGGCTTCACACCAGAACCCTGGGGAACAAAGGTCATACACTTTAACAAAAAGGGGACAACACCACCTCTCCATTCTGGGGACTCAGAGGCTCCCTCATGAGTCATGCTGTTCATGGAAAGACCCTTTCCCCACCATTCACAAATCTCTATTCCTCCTTTTTGCTACCCACAAGTCTTTGGGTCCAGAATGGCTGGCAGACACAGGTCAGAAAAGTGTGATCCTCAGGCCACAACACTTCAAAACCCCAGTCTCTCTCCTTTTACCAAAGGTTTAAAAATCCACAACTCTCCTCTGCTTCTTTTGCCACACAGTCCAGCCAAGCACAAAGGAAAGATCTCAGATGCCCCCCTCAGGACTTCTTTTCTCCTGCTAACTGAAGCACTTCCCAGTTCCTCAGTGGCAAGCTGTGACATAGCTTCTCAGTAGCTTTTCAGTCAGTCCCATGGCCAGAAACACAACACAGACATCTCTTGAGTTTTAAACAGCATAAGAGAAATCCACTTGATATTGCATGGAATTTTATTGCAGGGGGGTGGGAACACGACTGAAGAACACTCAACAGTGACCAACAGGTGTCTCTCAAACTATGCACAGCAGAACCCCATCACAGAAAACAGCAAAAGAGAAGTCACTTGGATACTGCAGCCATTAAGCACATTGTAATTTCCACAGGAAGAAGTGCTCAGGGGAAGTGTGTACTGAGCTCCTAGCACTTGTTCTAGGACAGTTCCTCTTCAGATTATCATAGCACACACTTTAGGAGCTATCAGTCTGAGTGGAATTTACCTGAAGAACCCTGGACATGGAAAAAAGTGACTTCTAATCTAATTCTATTGATGAATAGCTGCATGCATCTGAGTAGAGATGAGGATGTGGGAGGAGAGAACCACAGTCTTCCAGCTTCTGAGAAGAGGAGGAGGAAGTACAGGACCAATGCCAG
Source organism: Upupa epops (assembly GCA_013397515.1). Classification (NCBI taxonomy): domain Eukaryota; kingdom Metazoa; phylum Chordata; class Aves; order Bucerotiformes; family Upupidae; genus Upupa; species Upupa epops. Next base: position 314,301 of record VZRI01006827.1, read on the forward strand.
CTGATTCTGCTCCCTTACACTGGAGAGAGGAAGAAAAAGAAAAATCTCACCTATGTTCCTCCTCATTAGGGACTAACTCTCAAATTCATTTGGGAGAGTCAGGGTCCACTTGCCATATGGAAAAACACTGAAAAGCAAAATCTGTTTGGAAAAGGTTGAACAGAAGTTACCAAAGACACAGAATACATGCGTATGTTTTGCACAAATGCATTAAGGGTGAAAGAACGAATTAAAGGAGATAATCTGGGATTTAGCAAGGTAGCAAACAGTCTTAATGAGTGAGGGTACACAAACCCACTCTATGTCACAGAAGTTACATATAAAAGGACCAGATTAGAAATGCCTGTTCTCCTGCTGTGTGCTTGCTCACTTGTTCCTAGAAAGGGGCTAGCAAAAGGTCTTTCCTTAGGATACAACAGTACCCAGAAGCAACATCCTGACATTTTATGCACAAGTAGAGCAGCTCCAAAATATGAGCACTGTGGCATGAGAATCAATTTTGCAGAAAAGTAAAATTAAGGAACAAGTAGTAGTCAGTGTCCCTAATATTACCCCAAGATTCTTCTCTCCCCACTCTCAAAGTGTATCACAGGGTCCTCTCTGAAGGAGAGATCCCTCCTCTGAAGGAATACTGTCAACCTATAGAAATGGGAAGTCCATGTACAGACACAAAGCTGTGATGCCTCTAGGAGCAGAGCTGCAGTGAGATAGCTGACATGACTGCACTGCTGTGACAGGAGGACAGATCATGGCTCTTTAGCAAGGAAAAGAGAAAACAGCTTGGGGCTGTAGCCTGTGCACATAAGTGACTTAATTAGTTGAGATCTGCAAAGCAATTATTGACAGACTTATCCAAAACTTATGGGTCAGAATGAAAGAAAAGGCCAGCAAGCATAATAGTGTGATGCGTGTCTGCTACAGGTCACCAAAACCTATAGAAAGTGGATTAAATAATCTGCAATCAGCTAGGAGAGGTCTTTTGATTGCAGGTCCTGTTTCTCTGGGAGTTGGGTTTCAGCATCCCAGTACCTGCTGGGAGTGTAACAAGGGAGGGTGCAAGGAATACAAGAAAGCAATCATGAAGGACAATTTCTGAAAATACTGACAGAGGAGTCTGTCCATCTTAGGAAAGGTCCTCCAACTACTACTCATGCACCAAGATGACCTACTTAAAGCTGTGAAGGTCAATCACAGCCTTGGCAGCTGCAGTCATAAGATGACATGAATTTCAGGATATAAAGATCCTGAAAGAAGTAAATAGGCAGGTAGAAGAATATAAATCTTGAACTTCAGAAGAACAGATCTATGCTTGTTCATGAAACTGGTAGGCAGGATCCCACTGGAGTCTAAGGTAAAGGGGCCTAGGAGAACCAGTCATCTTCAGGAACAAGCACTCAAAGCTTGATTGAGTATAAACACTAGAAGGAAGTGTACAGGAGGTAGAAGCAGGGACTGGGTGTTCAGGGGGCATAGAGACAATGCCTGAGCACTTACTTGGAGCTGAAACACTGAAGAGATGTAGAAGGCAGTAAGTGTATCAGCAGCAAGGAAAATGTTGGTTCTTTAACAAAGGGTATAAAAGGTGTAACATATCTGCTTGGCAGGGAAGGTCTGTGCAAGTGAAGCACGACCCAGAGTAAAGAAAGAGTGGATTACAGGCTACTTCAGCAAATCAGACATCACAAAATGACAGCAGGAGGCTGAAGCAGATGACCGGCAAAGGTTCCTTTCTAACCTGAATTATTCTTTATTATAAAATCCCAAGGATGGCCGTGTACTCTTTTGATATCTGAAGAAGGTGGAAGTGTCATTTCAGCCCATCATCTTAATCACAGCTGTGTCAAAGCTAAGAAGCTACTAGATTTAAAAGACAGAAGATCTAACTGCATATGAGAAAAGGTAATTACATTCACTAACAGTTGTTACCCATCTACACCACACTGTCATACAGACATCACTAGAGTGACATTTCCAAACAAATTTCTCAGGTAAGAACAAGATCGGTCAAAACAGTGCCACCTTCAAAACAGTATCAGAAAAGTTGTTAGCATCATTGCTTCCCCCTATTACCAAGGGGTTGAAATCAGAGAAATGGTGGCTGAACCATTTTAATGCTCTAGCAGTAAAAAGCCCCCAAGCCATTAGAGCAGGCATTGCTTCAGCTGCAAACTGCTTTGGGATAGAACAGGCAAGAACAATCTCCATGTGGAAGACAACACATCCTGCTGTTTATGTTTGATAACTTCTCCAGGAGTACATGAGCTCCCTTTATGTCTGGTCTATAGGATACAATTTATAACATAGTAAAAATTTCCCTAGAGGCTGCACTGTCAAGGGACACATTATGTTGATGAAATGTCAAAGCAACTATTAGAGCAAAATGAGAGAATAAAGCCCTTACAGGGCCATCTTCCGGAACTACATGGATCACAGTGGTAACGGTATTTGCTAGTCTGCAAGCACAGCTATATTAGGTTTGCTGAGAACAAATCAGACAGGTATTAGAAAATGAGTAATGTGCACGTATCATCAATTCTCTCTAAAGGTCCCTTTACTGAACCTTCCTCCAGACAACTTTTACATGTTCCAAATTCACTGTTATATTGCAAACAAAGAAAGCATAAGTTTTAGTTATTATTTTTAAACAGCAGCAGAGAGTTGAGCTGTAGCAACCTCTGCCTTCAGACAATGGAAGCATCTAAAGATGCAGCCTTTTCCAGACCCTTCTTAGAGCCTGTTAGAGCCTGAAAATTCTCAGCTGAGCCCATTCATTCACAGATGCTTTAACGAACTGAAAGTGTCAACTTCCCATTCGTGTGTCAGATGGACTTTTTCTCAAGCAGTGGAAACAATATTCTAGGCAGCATTTGCGTGGGGCTGCAGACACCACTGAGCTGCTAAAGTACCTTTTATAATAAAATTGAAACTGTGAGGAGAGACCATTCATTCTCTACCTCTGAATCAGGAAGTCCAGTCATTCAAGCAATGAGAAGCTCATGTAGCAAAACACACAACATTCACACCATCCCCACCACTCCTCCAAACACTGTCACACAAAAAAGCCACTCAGCAGCTTCCTCAAGCCCACCAGGAAAATCAGTGGGGGCTTTTCATAGATGTAGCTTATGGCAGTCTAAGGTCAATAGCTAATTTAAGCCAATGGAAAGTACATTGCCATTTATTTATTATTTCCTTTGTGTGGCTTACCCAGAGTGAACAGGTTAAAAAGGAAATGGCCTGATTCAACCACAGTGCAGCCAAAATGAAGATCCTGATCAACAAAACCTGACTAAAACACGATTAACAAACATGGCAGGGGGATTGAATTAGATGATCTTTCAAGGTCCCTTCCGACCCTAATGATTCTGTGATACTAGAGCACATGCCAGGTGTAATACACTACCTCACCATGAACAGCACCACTGCAATGCTCATACCATCATTACTGTCATTTAGTGGGAAAACCTGCCACAGGAACTTGATCTTCACCTCAAGGCTGAAGTAAACCAGGTGCTTTGCCATCCAGTGTCCAGCATCTGGGATACACTATATGAAAAGAAATTGTCTCAAAGAGCTTCTTAGTGCAGTACCTAGAACCAGGAGATCTGGATCTTGTTCTCATCACCCCTACCCTTCAGTTCCTCACCAAAGTAATACCTAGCATACCAGAAGCAGCATCAAACGGTTTGAGATGTCTACAGGTACTACAAAGGTCCCAGAAGCAGCTCACAGTACATGGAAAACAGTTCTTCCTCCTCGACCATCACTATAGCTGTGAACCATGGTAAGGAGAAAAAAAAGCAGTGGAGGTTCTAAACACAGGGAGGGAACATGTTTAAAGATAATGGTAAATTTGGAATGGTCATGCTGTTTCACTTTCAAATTCTTGAAATGCATGGGTTAAACTCTCTCTCTATAACCTGCTTAGAAGCTGTGAGACCGCTTCTATCCACAGACAGAAAGCTTAGAGACGTGAAAGATGAGTTTAAAGGTTAGATAGTAAATTAACAATATATCAAATGCCAATTTATTACAACAAATAAAATGATGAACAGAGTAACCAGAGAGTCCTAAAGGGCTTCTAAGGTCAAACTAGATACACACCTGAATAACCCAATCCACTTTTAAGGCTGACCCTGTTTGGAGCAGGACATTGGATACTACATGCTCACTAGCAGCCTTCAGAACTAAAATACCCCTTGCAGGCTTTCCAACCTCACAATATTAAAAGGAAGAAGTAATTAACCCATCTGCTTAATAAAATGGAACCATCATCTCTTGTCAACTAGCGCAGCAGCTTTGAGAGACCAGACTGCTAGCCAACAGCCATTGAGTTGCCACAGGCAGGGTATAGAAAGCATCAGGCTGCTCTGTGTTTCAGGGCTCACTAGAAACCACAGTCACCATGAAAATCACAGCCCACACTTCACTACCGTAACTGGATTGGCATACAAGTGTAACAGGCAGGGTGTCAAGAAGGTGGTACCTCGCAACAGGCTTGAGACTAGTCTCCTCGAAGCATCAAACCAGACTGAACCACACAAAATAGAGCCAAGTTCAAAATTTGAAAGGGAAGCCGAAAACCCCACAAAACACCACTTTTCTGGTTATTGGTGGCCAGTCTTCTGCAGGGTGCAGACCTGTGTGTCTCCAAAAAGCACTGCCAGCGTGGGCAGGATGCTGCACCAGGAATCCTCTCCAGAGCACATTACCAGTCTTCACTTTCCTGTGCTAAACACAGGAAAGAGTGATATTAAAATTCCAGCCCAACTCATAAAATTAATCTCTGTTTATGTAACCTATTTTTCCTGTCTGTTCCTGGTTAGTAGCACCTGAAAGAACTCATCTGTCCTTTGAGGTATGTCTACTGAGATAGCACACATGGTGTAGCGGGGACAAACAACAGGAGATTATTTAAAATATTTAAGATATTCCTGATGCCAATCCCTAAACACAAAAAAACATCTAGTGTTAGCACTGGAAAACAGCAAGGGAAGGTCAAAACAAACACAAAAAGGAAGCTCACTTGGCCATGAAGCACATGAACTGGCCATACCCCTCTCACTATGGCCAAAGCATTTCCTTTCCGTGGTGGCTTCAACAAAGGACTGTCAGAGTGCCTCTATAAACGGGAGCAGAAGTATTTCAGCATCTCATTCTAGAGGAACAGCAGGACACAATCTCCACACTTGAAATTTGTTCTGAAACCCCGGTTTTCAATGTAACCAAGCTTCTGCCTTGAATTGCATGGACAAAAAGCAAAACAAATTGTACTTCAATGAACATTGCCTTGAAAAGGCACAAAAACCTTTCATCTTAGCCCTTGGGTTTCATCACCAGTAAAAAATGTTACAGCAAGTCCACTTTGGCTTGCTTGTTAAAGGAAAAAATATTTCCTCACAGAAGAACAAGATACTAGAAACATTTTTTTTAGCAAGGTGTCACATTTCATTGTAAATTCTAAATAAAAAGCTTTAAAGAGAGACAACTATTTCATTCTACTGGAATAAAGCTATCCCACCAGGCCAAGGTGCATGAACAGACTTGGCTAAGCTCTTCTCATCTACCTGGTCTCCTTCCCTCACATTTGCATGGCAGCAGATGATTTTGACCCAGAAATGGCAGATTTAGTTGGTGAATTAGACAAACCCATTCTGAGGGGATAATTGGAGGGGATCATTAGTTCACTCCCATGCAAATGAATACATCTGCTCTGAGACCAGGACTCACTGCAAAACCTTCTACTGCTGCTGAAAGCTCTCAGTTTCTGTCTATTAGAAAAAGTAAGAAATAAGTCATGTGGTTTCCTGGAAATTAATTCTAGTGGGTAGAAATCATTGCTATGCTTCATGGTAGACAATCACTGCTGGAGATCACGTTTATACCACAGCTGAACACTACATGAGGTCCTGTTCCTGTGTCTTCAGAGTTTCTTAAGCATTAAATACATTAGCCAGCTGATTCACTTCCTTGTACACAGAGTGGCAATACTGCACCAGATAGCAGGACCATACAATATTAATCACAAAATGTAACCACACCATTAATTAGCATTTAACGTTCCAATCACCTCACTTAAGAAATGCTGTTAAACTTGGAGCTACACTTTTGCATGACATCTTTGAGATAAACATCCTTTCACAGTTCCTATGTCCACAAGGAAATGTAGCCATGTGTGATAGAAAGCAACAACCTGACCTGGTAAAACAAAACACAAATTTATTAAAGCCAGAAGCAAGAGAAAATCCTGAACACTAAGGGTTTGGACCGCAGTCTGGTCCCAGCCAGGGGGTATCTGCTTCCTGAGTTATGAAAATCTATCAAGACAGATTACAACAGACCAGGAAATCCACAGCTCCTATCTGTTTCAGTGACCTTGTCCTCCAGCACAGCACATGCTGTTACTGTGCCAGGAATGAATGAGCTATAAAAAACACCACACCCCTCCTTTTTCCCCCCCCCTCATACAGTGCTGTCTAGAGAACAACTAGGAATTTTACTTCATTCTGACCCCTCTGAAGCTAAATCACAACATGGTCTGACAACAGCACAGGCACTACATCTACTACACAGCTGCCCACACACAAAAAGAAACAGCACAGCATGATGTGGCATTTCAGGCCTGCATGAGGTAACAGCTTAACTGATGGAACTAAACCCCACAGTATTAATTCCTAAGTTCCAGGAGCACACTACCATTTACACAACCCAATCACTTCTCCAGTATTTCCAGGGAATCTCAGCCACAAGTAAGAGCAAGAAGGATCAATGAGATTGTCTGGGAGGTGGTGGAAGTAAATAGATGAGAAAGAGAACATCTATAGCAAAAACACTATGAAACCAGAGAGTAATGCTTCACAGTGCTTCTCTTTTTATCTGGTGCTAGTTCTTATATAAATCTTCGTAACGTAACAAGCTTCTAGTTCAGACACTCAGGCTTCTGTATAACTGGGTTCTGTTCCCAACTTGATTTCAGACTTGCACTGTAGCTGAGGCAAATCTCCATTTCTGTGCTGATGCTTCTCCTGTTAAATGGAGTAAAGTCATAACTTCATGACATCTTTCTATTACAGTTGTATACCAGTGTCACTGAACTTTATCACAATTCCGATATTTATTAATAAATTCCTCCTTTATAAAGACCAATTCTCAGTGCCGTGATGAGCCACTATAAACCAGAAATATTGTCACAGCAGGTTAAGTCAAAAGCTATTTAAGATAGTAAGTGGATTAAATCAGAGTCCTTCTCTGACGGAAAGTAATACTTTCAGAATGTTGCACTTGCACCGAAGAATTAAAACAACCTTCTTTCACATGCCTTACAAATCAAGCTAACCACATAAAGGAATTGTTAAAAAATACTAGAATAAAGTAAAAAACTACCTTTAAAAATAAACTACTTAAAAACAGCTGTTTCCCCCTTCACTTATCTACAGTTACCACATTTTGATTTTCATACAAGACATGATGTTTTAAGTTGTACAGTGTACAACACTTGCTCAGCAGAGCCATGAAATCCTATTTCTTTAGAAGTCTTCGCCTATACAAGTGTTAAACACAACAAAAACAGAAAAGAGGAAGTAGGATAGTAAAAAGTCATCTCTGCAATGTTTAAGCCCAACACATTTAATATATTACTTTAAAGACTTTTATGACAGGACATCAATATTTTACATACACAATAGAAAAACCATGCTTGTTTTTCCTACTGACACTGCTCTATCTCCTGCAATCTAACCGACAGCTGCATTCCAGGCTAAATCCCAAAACAACTAGACTGCGTTCCAGTTTGTTTTTTCTTTTGCTCTCCCAGTCATTTCAACACAATATTGCTTCCACATTTTCTCAACCAGCTGCAGTGTTTCCTCACTGGGTTACTTTTGTTTGGGTGATTCTGTATTACAGCAACATTCAGGATTGCTTAAGTTGCCAATGGTTAAACGTTACAACACGTCAACTGGCATCAAAACCAAACCCAGAGCACAAATGATAATCTCCTAGTTTAAATATTTAAGTATTTTGGGCTTTTCTTCCTTTTGTAAAAAAAAAAACAGGGCTCTAAGCAACATCAGAGAGACAGCCTGGAGATTGTTATCTACAACTCTATTTGGGTTCCACATTTTTTAAACCACTGTTTCACCCACATCATACCAGGACATCTTGTCATATTGCTGTTATGAGAAGAGGGAACTGGCAGCAAGCCATGCCAGACCTTGTCTGTCCTTACACTATACCATGTAAAGGTTTCCTACCCGAGGACAAATCTACCTTCATATGAGTAACTACTTCAGCATTTTTAAGATGTCTTCCATGTTTAGTCTACTTGCACACTTGCATCACACTGCCGATCACATTCTAGTTCAAGACTGCCAAAATGTTTCATCTGCCAATGCCTAATCCATTCAAGCCCTTAGGTTCTACAGCTAAGATGTTCCAAGGCATGTAGAGATGGTATTTCTTTTGCACAAGTGTAGACAGCATCCAAAAAAAGGCATTTGCAGGAAGACAGACAAAACCAATCAGACTATACCAGCTAACACAGCAAGAGACTGAAAATTCAGACCATACAAGAACATGTCAACTCTGTCCAGTAATTCAGCTGTGGCCAGTTTGAATTGCACAGTTGTTAGGATGGATTAAAAATGCATTTAAGAAGAGGAGTTACCACAATGATCACGATTTGTGGTCAAACTGAAATGAAGACATATTTTGGAAGAGAATAACCATGTGATCAATACACTGACTTGCATTTCCATTAGTTCGCCCCTGTCCAGCATTATGGCCCCAGCTGTAGCTCAGAGAATCATCTGACACTTCTTTTGATTTACATGTGCATTTACAAAACCTTTTCACTAGCTCTCAACTACTGTACCACTATACGAAGCAGCAAATCATAGTATGGAGAAGTTGAGTGCTGTACTTACAGATCTCTCCAGCAGGTTGTTTGATGAACAGCTCTACAGTGATCAAGGAGCAACACACCACTTAAGAGACTTTGCCTTAAAATTCTGTCATTACCCGCTCAGATTCTCTTCACCAATGTTACGTTGGCTTCTCCCTGAATGACATTTGAAATCTATGGCAGTTTTTTTTATAAAAAAAGAATAGTCAATAAAAAGTTTCATGCCTGCTGACTTAGAATCATTAGGGATTGGAAGGGACCTCAGAAGATCATCTAGTCCAATCCCCCTGCCACAGCAGGACCACCTAGACCAAGTCACACAGGAACATATCCAGGCGGGTCTCGAACACCTCCACAGAGCCTAACTCAAGATATACAGAGGATAGGATTTTCTTTAAGACAGCCTTAAGAAAGTTTCACCACCTGGTGAGTTATGTAACATATGACCAATGTGAAGAGCACAAAAGCTCAGAGGCAGCTGAGAAGAATGAATGATTGAAACCATTTCACTACAGACCACAAAATGGTTTGGGCAAGTGACATGCACCACAGTCACATTACTGAAAAGGTTCATTAATTATTTAAATGGACTTTTCAGACACTCTGAATCTAGAAAGAGACATTAACTTTTAAAGCTCAAGATATATTTATGGCACAGAGAGGAGTAAGTAGAAATGCCATACAAGATAAATGGTGGCAAAATGCAGACTCTCAACAAAAGATGAGAGTACACTCAACTGAGAAATCTAAGAGGTGACACTGCATAAAAGAATAAAGGCAGCAGTATTGTTGCTGCCTTAGAAATGTTTAGGGCACAGCCTCTTCCCCTCCTTCTAGAAACAGCTCTAGCAATCCTAACTTTAACAGTCAATAAAACCACACAACTATGGCTCTGCTTCTATCCTCAAAAATGCATTCACTAACAGGCTTATACCCGAACATGAGACAAAGCAAATATATTCAAATACCCTACTCAAGTGACTTGACAATTGCATGCAATCCACTTTAGAATCCAATTTTGTACTTACTGTTCATGTAAGCAAACCAGCAGAAACAGATTTACCTGCATGTTTTTCAAGAGAGTATGCTGATCCAGAGTGCATCAATAGGTAGTTTCTTCTACATCTCTAAAAGCTGAAAACAGTAGATGTCTGAAATGAAACACACAGACCTGTGAAGAACAGAAATGAAGCCTTAAGGGTTGTTACTTATTTGTTCAGTGGGGAAAAGAGAAGAGAAAAAAGTCTGTTTTTCAAAGACAGTTCACTTATATTAGCTGCCTACAGCAGCAGTACTAGAAACAACATTCTAATGCTTATTTAACACTTTCAGTTAATGATAAATAAGGATAGACAAGTTGTCAGTGATTAGAAAGGCATTTAAAACTGAAAAACTATATTTTTTGAAAAATTGCTTCTGACAGGAAAAGGGAGACATCCTGAGTCAGCACTTCTGTGACTTCAGAGTATTACCCTACCAAACATTTCAATCCTCAGATTTCTTGCATGTTTACAGAGAGAGCGCCAAAGACAACAAAGTTACTCCACACCTCATCTTGCTCAGATGTACATTACAACACAGAATGTAGGGATGCGGGTTTAAGAAAAGCTTCTGCTACAAGATGCACACCTTCGTTTGTACTGGGGATTGTGTGAAAGTGAGAATATTAATGTAAACATTTACTGTGGGATAACCACTAATTTCTCACAGTGTTGCACTTAAACAGATTTCACATAGTTAATTGTTTAACATAAGAAATGTGCTTATGATCCAGCCAATACTTAATAAAGTCATTTAATGAATGGAATAACAGTAACTAGCTCATTTGTCCACAGCTACTAAAGAGGTATATTTGAAGTCAGTACTTTCAAATCTTGTCTTCTTATTTACACTTAATTACTAATTTTGAAAAATAAAAATACCTTGCCTTTAAGTTCTCATCAAGTTGCAACTTGAGCAACAGCAGATCCATGTAGATTCTTTCTTCCTGCTTTCTGTGTTGAGCATGGCATTGCACCATTGGTACTCATATATCATGATAAGAGTGTAAGAGTGTAACCAATACATATACATATTCCTCAAACGCAAAAGGGTTTCTTTTGCTGTCTTAACAAGGGACATATTATTGGATCAACTCTACAAACAGTTTTGTTAGTAGAGAACAAAACAGACTTTCTTTCCCATTTACTTGTGAAAACGAATACTAATAAATTAGTTTTCTAGCACCATTAGAAATCTCAGTACTTTCAAGACATTCCTCCTCTAGAGAGGTTGGATCTGCAGTGCTATTCACCCTTTTAACATCAACTAGTTTTTCCATCCCATACCTCAATTTGCAGATATAGCTGGCATAGAAATTTTTAGTTATTATGTACATCGCCACCTTGTGTTACAGCTTAGAACTGAAAAAGCCTGAAAAGCTGGATCTCACACAAACATCCACCTTCAGCTCTTTTAACAGCATTTCTTTTTGAGCTGCTCAACATGAGAAGTATCTTTACATAACTAAGATCTAACTCAGTCTGCAATAGGTGCAAACCTCCACAATCAGAAAGAAACAAGTTCATTCTTTTCCACTAAGTGATCCAGGTATTTTCAACAGCACATACTCCGCAAACTGTTGGTGCTGAAGCACAGGTAGTATCTTCTAGATGAGAAGCTATTGCTTCATCACAAGCAAATAAACACACATGCTACAATACTGCATTGACAAAAAAGGTGAAGTTAAGCTATTAATCCCTTCCTCAACCTGATTCTGAAGAACAGTAATAGAATTTGTCCCCTGTACACCCCTAACCATATTTCAAGAACAGGTATCATTCCCTCTTCTACACGATGCATCAGTGTTCACAGATCTACAATGGTTGGGTGTACACTGAGCAACTACACACTGTACCAGCAGCACACACTGAAAGAGGAGCTTCAGGACCAACAGGAGGAATGCAAATTGTAGATGTATCAGTAGTCTGTAACCAACTCAATTCTCCTCCCTTCATATATCTGGGAGAAACAACCGCCCATTAAACCTTACCAATTGCTGAGTGCAATTACACTGTCTTGCAAGGCACTCCCAAGCCCAGTGGGTGTATCACAGACTATCGTTAACAAGTAGAAGAAAGAAAACTGTGGAATGGGCATCAGTGGGCTTTGAAGCTGTACTTGGACAGACTGCAGGGATGAGCAAAGAGGAATTTAATGAGATTTAATATGAGTAAGTGCTGAGACCTTCACCTGGAAAGGAGTAATGAAATGCATCAATACAGGCTGGGGGATGATCTACTGAAGAGCAACTCTGTGGAGAGGGATCTTGGAGTTCCTGTGGACAATAAGTTGACCATGAAACAGCAATGTGCTCTTGTGGACAAGAAGGCCAATGGAATCCTGTGATGGACCAAGAAGAGTGCGTCCAGCAGACCAAGGGAGACTTCTCCCTTTTTACTCTGCCCTAATGAGGCCGCAACGGGAATATTGTGCCCAGTTCTGGACTCCCAGGTTCAAGAGGGATAGAGATTGAGAGAGTTCAATGGAGGGCCATGAGGGTGATTAGGGGACAGAAGCACTTGCTTTACGGGGAGAAACTGAGAGATTTGGGACACTTCAGCTTGGAGAAAAGGTTACAAGGGGACTTAATTACTGCATATAACTACATCAAGACTTAGTACCAAGAAGAAAGAGACAATCTCTTCTCACTTGTATGATAGAATAAGAAGTTCCATCTCACTAAGAGATAAATTTCTTTACTGTAATGGTTACTGAGGATTAGATTGGGCTGCCTATGGATGTTGCAGAGTCTACTTCTCCGGAGACTTTTAAGACCCATCTGGATTAGTTTCTGTGTAACCTGTCTTAAGTTTTACAATCCTGCTTCAGCAGGAGGGTTGGACTCGATGACTCCTGGAGGTCCCTTCCAACTCCTAATTATCTGTATCCTTTCCAGTATGTGTTTAGTGGAAGTCCTATTTTCTTTAAAAAAAAAAGGAAGACTGCCTTATAAGTTGTGTAAGTATGGATACCTGGAAGAAAGAAGAAAGATTCTGTTGTCTCTATTCTGAACAAATATTGTAGTATCAGAAAAGTTTCTATGAGAGCAATATCTTGACACACATCAAAATCCTAAATTATCACTTTGCATTTGTGCTGGGGAATAAGATGCAACCACATGAAACATTACTATATTGTGAACTATTCACATGACAGTAGCACTGAACCTACCTACTTCAGTTCTGCACTGACATGAAATTTGAAATGTTTGTATTACTTTGTTTCTCACAATTTAACCACTGAACTAGAAGCATTATAGTAAACCACAGAATTCACAAACTTAGTTCCAGCATTCAGCAGGGACCATTCTTGCTCTAGCAGACAGTTTTTCTAATCAAAGGCAAACAAGAAACATACTTAAATTCAGTAGTATTCACTAATGTTGACACAGGATGAAATTTTATGTAGAAAACAATTTTTTTTCTACCTTTGTCTTCCCTTTCCCCTCCCAAATGGAAAAAAGCAAGACACAAGTCTTCGGCCATACTAATGTATTCCATCTTTCAAAAAGAAAGACATGATTTTAATATTACTTAACAATATGTTAAAAAAGTAGCCAGTTAGGCTTCAGTGTTAATACAATTATACACTCTATAACAGATTTGATAGTGTGAGTACTGTTCTTTTTTTAAATTTTCTCATTCTGCAAGTATTCTTACACAAGCTGGCTACAAGTCAGGAAAAAAAAATCAAAACACAAATAGCGTAACTTGTACACTCTTAAACAGTAGATTGTGAAAGAACTGAGGAAATATTTGTCCCATAAGAGCCTTTTTCATGTCAGGAGAATTCTGGAGCAGATGAAAGCACAACTGACTAGGTCCATTCCTTTGTCAGGAGTCAGAATGACAGAACATAGCTAGATGCAGAAGTGACAGGAGCCACTGCAGATGATGCAAACTAGTAGTTTGGCCTCCACCCAAGCCTAAGCAATTTAAAGTCTCTGAGGCCAAGGCATTCAGAAGGAGATGGAAAAGAGCTATTGTTCCAACTCCAACAGCATACAGCTACAATCAAGTAAGTCTCACTCACAGACTACAAGCACACAAGCTAACAAATTCAGGTAGAAAGTGGCAATTTTTCAGTCCGCAAGAATTATCAGGCCAAAGGGTTCAGTGCAGATCCACACAGCACTGGGGACAAGGCAAGGCAGCACTGGCTCAAAACCAGAGAAGCTCTCAGCACAGCAGGACAGGTATGTGGAGTTGTCTTTCATTGATTCCTGCGGGGTTCCCTCCCTAAATTGTGTCATTTCAATGTGCAGCAAAGGTGGTTTTTTTCAAGCTAAAATTGGACCAGTTGATAGACAGTCTTTGCCTCGTCTGTCTGGCAGAATCCAAGCAGAATCTGAAAGAAAAAAGGCACGAATTGATACCAATATATTTAAAATCAAACTACAAGTATTACCCCTCTTTTGAAGAGCAGTTCTCATTCAGAAACACAAAATCTCTGAGGAAATTTAACAGAAACCCTTGGTCAATCACTCGTTTTAAACACACTGCATTATCAAGAGTAAGCAAATAAGGCAGCAGAGAGCATGATTCATTTGACACTGTGACAGGTAGCTGAATATTAACTGGAAATGGAGATGACAAAACCATATTCACCAAAAATCTGCTAACACTAATAATGCAGTAGTAGGTAATGTAACTCTAACCCAGGGAAAGGTTTACTTACAGTAGAGAAAAATAGCCCACATCCTAAAAGTACTTCTAGAACAAGAAAAATACTTATTTGCCTTCACTGAACACATTTTATGGAAGAACTTTTGAAAAAAAGTTAACGTGTGCAGGCACTTCACTGACAGTTAATTCATGCTGAAGAACTATCAAGTCAAGGTGTAGCTTATTTAGGCTAAAGGCTGCCCAATAGTATCAAGGGAGCATGTGCCCCTCTCTGGAAGGCTACACAGGTTCTGTAACAACTGAAAACCAAAAAAGTGGAGCACACAGAACGATTGTGGGTTTATTTAGGTTTTGGGGGGTGTGTTTTGTTTTGATTTTAAAACCACATCAAAACAAACAGATTAGTTTTATGCACAGGAAGTTCTGGTCTTTACCTTTTAAAATACTCCACTTCTCTCTCTGTTTCATCCATTTCCACACTGTCTAGGTCAATGTCTTTGGGTAGAAACACATCATCTGCAAAGGAAACACGATGACACTATGTTAGATTCTGGAGAAGAGGAAAAAGAGAGAGTAAGAAGCCTTAAGAACTTGCATTACAGATGTTTCTGGAGAACTGCCTGAGTGTTGTAGACTACTGATTATTCATGTTTAGGCAGAATTAAAATAATCTTGTCATTAAAAACACACTACTTAGAATCCCTGTACTAGCACCTCTGCTCAACCTTTAATGAATTAAATTTGGAACAAGGAAGAAATAAATCAATAGTAAATTTACTGATCACAAGGCTAATAGCATTTGACTGCTTGAACTTCGTTTGGCTTACCACTAAAAAGGCAACTCTAGCAACATTTTAAAAACTATAAGGAAAAATACTTCAAGAATTATTCTCAGTTTGTAGACCTGTTTTAGTCCCTCTGGGACATGATCATCAGAATGTGTCTGCAAGACTAAACTGCACTTGTAGAATTAATTTCTTTTAAATGTTGTATAATATATTTCAATATGGCCTGAACTTAGGCCTCAGCCATAGCAACAAAATATTTCTAAAGTGTGCTAGGCTAATGTACTGTCTCAGTGTATTGTTCTCTCTTGCATTTAAGAAGTGCTTCAGAAAGCATAAATTTTCCTTTCTTACTACATATACACTCCAATCTCATTTCTAAAAGCAACTTCAGAACACATTCCCAGAAAAGGGTGAGACAAACTAAATTAAAACACAAACAGGACTCTCCAGAATTCATCTAGAAATCTTGACACTGGAATTCTTGAGATGAGCACAAATGACTCTTCTAAAGACATTCCTGGTATTTCAAATGTTGTACGTCTTTGCCATGAACTTACTTCAGAAGAACAAGAAAGCCCTATAAAAACATGATTTCCCCATTTTTTTCCATCTAATTTTCTTCAGCCTCTTTTTAACAAGGAGTTAAAATATTCTGCCAGAATAAATTTAAGAAACAGAGATCAGACCAAAACCAAAAATGTTAACTGCTGACACATAATTTTAAAATTTAGTAAAAAAAAAAAAAACCCAAACAAACTTTGTTACTCTTTTTTCTTGTTCAATTACCCCAGTTCTAAAGTTTTCATTTAACCTTTTTTTTTTGCCATTGCTAATTTGGAACATCAGCCCTGTATCTTTAAGAAACCATAGTGAAAAGAAAAATTTTTCATTATAGTATCTGTCTCACTGTACTTAGAGTCAAAACTCTCTAAGCAGTGATCCAGTTCCAACTACTCAGAAAGCACCATAAAGCACCTTTATAAATTCAGAAACATGCTCCTAATGTTTTTTTCTGATATAAACATTATTTTTCAGAAACTGTAAGAATACTTAAGTATAGAGGAGCAAGGAGGAGGAAAAGATGCAGGAAGCTACCTGCTTTGTCCTACAGTAAAAGCCTTCCACCATCACAACTCCCTTCAATATTTTCCCCTTCAAGTGTCTCCAGTCTTCCCTTTCCTTCTAATTCCAGAGTTATGTCTAGCTCCAGCGACCAGAGTACATGCTTCTTAATAGGTTTAAAAAAAGCCCAACCCCAAACACACCACAGCACCGTTTGCACAAGAGGAAAGGTATCAGAGAAAAGTCCTGGTTCTGTATCACTGCTTGACTGACATGGAACAGAAATGCTGAACATAAAGAGTGAAAAGGAAAGATTAGTGGACTGACTCAACCCACCATGAAATCACAAAAAGAAAACTGGGTTCGAACTATAGCATGTGTAACAACCAGGAATCTGGTTTACACTTTGTAACAAAGCTTGATGAACATAAGTGTTCTGAACTGCTGGCAGAATCCGCCAAAGGATGAAGGTGTCACATGTCACATACCAGACACAAGGCCAGTGAGAACTGAGCTGTTAAGTCACTCTGGTGAACAGAAATTTAATTTACACACCATTAGCACCCAGCTAGGTAGTGTTTCAGGGGAATGAATGGGTACTATAAGCAGACAAATGTCTGCACTGCAAAAACTGCCATCCCAACTGGCCATTGGGATACTGGACCAAGTATGTCCCAAGTAGGGGCTAAGCATGTGCAGCAAAATAAATTCTTGGTGCCCAAGAATGGAAGTTCGATCAATGTGCTGACAAACGCAATTAGCCATCACTGCATGCACTTCTCAGCTGTAGTGTTAGCTGTTGGATGTTTTCAGGAAGAAATAAGTGCAACTTATTTGACTCAAACTTCTCCAGTTTCTTTTTTTTATTTCTATCACAACACCCCCCCACCCCACCCCCACCTTGCTAGCACATTCACATGGAGAGAATACTTAAAAAGTAATTAACATTCCACTAAGTTTTTAATTAATAGTAAATTAGTTTTTGCATTTACCTAGCTGTAATTAATACATGAAAGGAATTATTTCCACTGAGAAAATGCTTATTTACACACAAATGATCAGTCTTTAGCTGCAGAATCCCCTTATCTTCCTCGCTCAAAAAGGTCAACTTCAGACTATACTCAACATTGCATGAGAAACAACCTTGCTTTTAAAGAAGTCCAGAACTGACTTCAGCATACTACTGAATTATTTTCAGTAGTTATTTTTAAGCAATATAGGCTTTACAGAGGAGATTGGCTTTCTTAAATGGGAAAAACCCCATACAAACCCAGCAGTTTATGCTAGTTTATACATTCTTTAAAGCACCCTACATCTCTTTACCAAAAGGACTAGGGATACTTATGGTTGTAACGACCATGGCTTGAGTTTTTCTGATACTGTATTTTCTGACTGAAGATAAAGATTTCAAACTTAAATGGTAGCAATAAAAAGCAACAGAGGTTCCTCAATGTTTTAGACACTTACCAATGGAATTGTTGGTTTTATCGCCTTTTTTCTTCTTGCTCTTCTTGTTTTTGCCTTTTGGTTGTGGAGAATCTGCAAGTATTAGCTTATTATTTTGTTGCTGTTCATTTGGTGAAGGCGACTCACTTGTTACGGGTGCTTTGTCTTCTTTTACATGATTCAACTGTTTTTTATTGTTATTGTTTAATTTCTTCTCCTCTTTTTTAGATTCTGCAAGTGATGGAAGCTCTGCTACTTTTGCTTTGGATTCTATTTGGTTTCTGGTTTTAGTCTGAACCTCAGCTGCTTTGGGGGTTTCAACAGGCTTTTTCACTTGTTCAGTACACGGTTTGTTTATCTGCTTTAGTTTCTGTTTGCTGTTTCCTTCTTTATGTTGATGCATAATATCAAGCAGAAAAGAGAGGGGCTCATGCTGCTTTACGCTGCTCTCCTTCTGATAAAGCAGCTTTGAGTCTCTGGTGTTTACAGGATGGGACAATTCACAGCCTGTCTCTGAAACCAGCCTCCGGTCTGTGTGATTCATGTGTTTTGAAACAGAACTGGTGGAGGTTTCTACCTTCTCCGATTGCTCAAGTGTACCATTCTGAATGTCTTCAGGCGCATCTGGGACAGATTCCTTCACTGCCTGGCAATTGCGAGTAAGCATGTCCACCTTCTGACAGTCTTTACTGGTTCGTTCTTTCTTCTTTTTCTTTACAGCTCGCAACTGCTGAAGTTCCTGAAGCCGTTGTAATTCTTGTTTCAGCCTCTCCTCTTCTTCTTCGTCACGCCGCCTCTGCTCCTCAAGCAATTGGTGATGCTCCTTCTCCCTGGCTTCTGCTTCAAGTCGAGCTTTTTCTTCAAGCTACAAAATAACAATAGGTTTACTGAAAGGGTCAACTTGAGCCTCATAGTTTTGTGGATGTTAACATATAAACATATTTATTCCAGAAGTCTGCGTAGCAAGCAAATAACTGCTCAACAGATAACTGCCCTTTAGAAGCATGTTAATTTGTTTTCTCTTTCTACTTTATGATTCTGTAACGTATTTGACTTCTGTTAATACCATTTGTTCATCTTCTCTCTGCTACTGCTAAGCCTCCATATAAAAAGTTTTCTACAATCACAAAAGCTTGCAGAAAATAAAACTCAGCTTCATTCTTGACAACTGTATGTACTACTGAGGTACCTCGGGTTTGCATCATGCTGCATTTGTTCTCTTGGTCTCAGTTTCTGTCTCTGTTCATAAACATCAGGAAGATAAATCGTTGAAAACACTTTACAATAAAACTCTAAGCATATTAAAGTTACTTTCAAAGTCATCAAAAATATTAAGGATGGCAAAGTTCTCTATTGCAAGCTGTAAGTTCATTAACCACACAAACTAAGGACACAAGGGATTTTTTCCAGCCATTACTGCAAATGGCTAAAACTTAGTTTTGCAGCACTGATCTCCACCATTAGCGAAATGAAAGAAAGCAAGAAAGCGGCACACTAAGAACAATCACATCTATTCATTTTCTTGCAATTCTCTTTATTTAGAAATGCCTGATTGGGATTACTTGTCATTTCTAGAATTCACTAAAAAATCCCCCAAGAAAACATTCCACTACTTATGGTCAAGCAAAGTGGATTTTATTTATATATAACCTGCTAAGCCCTCAAGTTGCAGAATACTGATACAACATAAATCTTGTAATATAATCCTGTGAACATCAGGTCTTCAGAAGGCGTGGAACCCATGGAGCCATTTAAAAGTTACAGAATTAGTGACAACAAAGAAATCCACAAGAGAAATATTTACATATTTACAATATTATGGTGCAGTCTCACCATGGGCTTAACAGAATTCAGAAACACTCAGGAACCAAAGCCTCTTGCACCTTCAACTTTATACCCAAGGCTGATAATTGAATTGCAGTAAGAAAATCCATTCCCCTGTTCTTAAACCTAAAAGAATACATATTTACTTCCTCTATTAACTCATCAAGTACTGTTTTCAACAAATACGTTCACTGTCACACAGTGGAGGTTTAAGAAACGGTTCTGCTGAATTCCTCTAGAAAACAACCTGTAATTTCTCCTTCCCTGCCTCCTCTCTGAGCTCACTGCTTCACTCCAGCATGGAACAGCCCTTTGTGTCATCATATGGCACAGCACTTAATCTTTTTCAATCAAGACAGCAAAGTGCCCACTGCAGTCATTTTAAAAACATCAAATACCAACTTTCTGTCTCCCATAAAAGCATTGACCTTACATTTCCTGGCTTCCTACAGAGATACTTGATCATAACCATTATCCCAGCATAGAAACACTAGATTTCACACTTTACCCACTTTTAAATGTCAGTTCTACTAAATATCAAATTCTTAACAATTCTGACACTTTGAAATAGCTGTCCAGCATGTGGGAAATTGCAACGTAAGGATGACATGCAACAAAACATGCAACAATGACATCACAAGGAATCTTCCCAAGACTCCATAATTCCTCACATAGGATGTGATTGGGTAAGCTAGCTGTGTTTATACATGATGGGAGAGTACCACAGAGAACTGTTATACCATGATTATGGAGTCAAGACACAGCAGTATACTAACAGAATGTACAGATTCAAAACATGAGATCTAGGATAAATGTACTTTTAAGTCTTACCTTTCTTTGCTTATGTCTGGCTCGCTTGGCTGCCCGAGAACTGCTTACTGGCTTGGTTTCAGAGCTATTTATAAATTGTAGCAAGTCTTCCACCTTTCGATGGTCAACAACACTTTCCCTTTCAGAGATCTGATCTGGTTTCTTCGGCTGTTCCTCTTTCCTTTTTGTTAGACGTAAACGAAGCTTTTCTCTCATCTCTGCATAATTTCTACTGGTTGGTGCAGCTGGAGGCTGAAGAACATGAGATAAAATTAGTGAATATTCATAGAGATTTTACTGACCTAGTACTTGCATAATTTTGATATTTCAGAGACTTCAAATAACTTGAAAAGCCTAGTCCTGACTATCAAACTCCTTATTGCTTGTATGTGGACCTGAAGGTGTGTTTAGCAGGCAACAGATCTATCAGACTTGGTGCTAGCTTGTGAAATAGTCTTCCCAACTGAAAGAATGACTCAACCTGGGGAAAAATTCACAAAAGCAAGAATGCAAAGAAATACCTCTAACAAGGTAAAAGATTTCTATGTTCTCTTGCTAGTGGTGTACCAAATTGGAAAATCTGAAAGGAGCAGTCATCTGCTGCCATTTTCATTTTCTATGAAATCTACTTCAGAGTATGGGTGACACGGGCCTCTGGGCTGTAACTGTGAAGACTTGAAATGCACAAATCCAGCCTCGAGCAGACCCACATCGATAACTTCAATAACTTCAATAATACTGATGCATTCTTGTATCATGTCTCAGATCTCTATCCCCATGCACTGTTCCTCATTCCTCCTCACATTCTTTGCCTTACCCTCTCCCCTCCTGCACCAGATTTAGTACTCCTCTGTTTGGAGCTACACCAGTTCAACTCATTAAACCAGGAAAAGCAAAGCCTATTAACTTAAAAATCCTGTAGCATTCTGCCACTTCAGCAGAATGGGAAACTTACTGTGCAACCAAATGACTATCAAAGCAGATGAGTTGTGGACATGGTGGGAACATGCAATGAGAAATTGGATTCCCTCCCTGTTCCTTTCAGACACAAAGCAGGTGCTTTTAATTCACATGAAGCCCTAAGATGGAACTCTATCTATCAAATACATGGCAAATAAATGAACCTTTTTGACTCAAAAGAAAAAAAAAAATGTCAGAGTCAAATTCTACTAATAAAATGATTGTTAAAACAGACCATAACACAGATTTATCATCAGGAAAATTAAATTCTAACTTAACAAAAAATGTGAGATGTCACAATTGAGTCTTTAGCATTTCATTTGTACAAATAAAAATATGTGATTACCACAAATCATTAGACATGTTACTGGGAAGACATGAACAGTTTGAAGCATCTTGAAGTATTAACACGCAGAATGTAAGAAAAATGACTTTGTATAACCTGCGTGCTTTAGAACTTGATACAT
Organism: Upupa epops; assembly: GCA_013397515.1. Taxonomy (NCBI): domain Eukaryota; kingdom Metazoa; phylum Chordata; class Aves; order Bucerotiformes; family Upupidae; genus Upupa; species Upupa epops. The sequence goes on from VZRI01006827.1 coordinate 336,226, forward strand.
TCTTAAAACACTCTTCAGATAGAATTGCAAGTCAGTGTCTATTACATACTTTACCAAAACTCATTGCATTATGTGTAATTAGGTTACTACAGGTGAATGTGTGAATCTTTTTAAGTTATTTAAATGGCTCAATGCTACTGTTTACAGTTTTGGTCAAACATTACCCAAGCCATATGCTCCTTTAATGGTTTTGTTTTTCTTATTGTTTTTGAAATGCTTTCAATATGAAAGGTTTGTTTCGATGTTTCATTTCAAAGGGAAAAAAAATCTACTTCCTAACCATGCTCATTTTACTATTTCTCTTGAGCTTGCCCCAATGCCATCCCCCCTTAGTCACAGTTTGATACCTCATATGTAAACTGATGACTATATGACAAAAAGCAAATAACCAATTTAAAATCCAACAAACTTACTCCTCCATGGCCGAAGAACTCACAGTAACAGCAGTCACAGTATTTTCCTTCCTTCTGATTTGTGGATGTTGAGGTACTGGAGCTATGCTCTGAACAGCTGTCTTCATCTTGGCTCTCTTCTCCATCATACTGTTGATGATCATATGCATTACTGTTCTCACAGCGGTGGCCCTCACAATCAGGATCACTATATTAAATTAAGAAAAAGCTTATAAAAAACTCTAAAATATTATATCTGAAAAAACGCATAGACAGTTGTATGTACATCTACCAGGAGCAATGACTCAAGATGGGATGGCAGCAGCCAGTGCTGAATCAAAGCCTTAAGTCTTCATCCAGCAGCTTGCACATGGAGATGCTCAAAACCAAGCAGCAAGATAAGATGCTAAGTGGCAAAATGATTTATAAATAACTCATTCAGTGACTCAGGAAACAAACAGCATAGAGAATTAATCTTTGAAGTCTTTCTTCTGGCTTTAAACAGGTATGATAGTTTCAGAAGTAGCCACTCTAGCTTTTAAAAGGAATGATTTTGGAATTTCTGCTCATTTCATCACTCGTGGACTGAACAAAGCAGTGCAGTTGCAAAAGTACTCAAATTTTAATTCCCCTGGTTTTAGACAGATCTTCAATTTATTGATGTAAAAAATTCAAGATCAGCTAAAACCAAAACATGCCCATTACCCTGTTTGCGTCTTTAAGACTACCACATCTCTTTAATAAGGTCCATAGCAGTTTACTTCCTCCAAAGCTCTGCATAACTGTGTGCCCAACATATCTACTGCCCAGTTCTTCTAAAATAGATGAGATCTTGATTCTAAGTAGGTAAGTAACTTTAATAAAACCCAAACTCATCAAGCAGCTGTATCTCGTCATTCTTATGTTACAGAGGTGAAAACAGGCCACAATGTTATCTGCAAAAGCTATGCGAGTCTTCTTTCTAGTCTTACTTCTCCCTTCCACTTCCTTGTGTTCAAGAATTAAGTGACCAAAACAGAATGAAAAATTGTTCAAATTCAGTATCTTCAGTTAAGGAACAGACAGTAGAACTGTTCCTTAGACGAGATACAGCCAGTCAGTGCACATACTTTGATTAGGCACTCCTCGCAGCCCTTGCATCACTGTTTCTTGCCTGTTGAGAGTTCACATTACAGCGCTAACTGTAATCCCAGCAGCAAAGCTTCATTAGTTCTGTTGCTAAGTCACTAGACTGAAACACTAGAGCATAACACAATTTTCCCTCTTCTAGCATATCACAGACTCATACAGGTGGCAGTAATCATTTCTAGGTTCTCTTCCAATTCATTCCTTGTGAGCTACTATCTACCATATTAGCACACAGAGATGGATTAACTAGCCTCTAGGCAATTCTCTCTGTGGACCACGTAAGCAAGTTTCTTTACAAAGCTGCAGCATGCAAGGCCATTTACTTATTGTGATACCATCAATGAAATCAGTTGACACAGAAAAAAGGACATTTTTAGAAGCACCTCAGGCATGTATTTATCTAACCCTGCCTAACTCTCACATTATCTCCTGACTACTGTAGTAGTTGACAGAAGACGACATTCACAGCAACCACAACTGCAGCCAAACAGGTCACAGAGTACTTAAAGTGATGACTTAACTGTTCTTCTGTTATGCCCATACTCTTCAGATATATCAAAGAGTTGGTTCCACCATCAGCCTGCCACAATATGTAACATTACCAGAACACAGCTCCTGCTAACTCCTCCCAACCCTCCACCTTCTGAAAAATCTTTATATGAATTATCCTTCCACACTACAATTGCTGTACAAATGGTAGGAGTGACACCTAAAAAGTCTTAAGTGTCAACAGGAAAATATATTACTGTGTGGCATGTTTCAAGATTGTGTATGATGTTTTCATAGTCTAAGCTAAATCTGTCTATGGACTCTGAAGTTTTCACAGGTTTTCATTCCTGCTTGCCACATAATGCCATAATGACAGAAAACAGTTAAACTACACAAAAGGTTTGTGTCTCAGCAGCAGCAACTACTACTGGCAATGACAAGAGCTTGAAAACACCTTATTTATCCCAAGTCACACTTCCAAAAGCAAGGAAACTTTTGCTTTTAAGCCTCTAAACAGTATTTTCAATGGAAATAATATTTATCATAGAATCACAGAATCATTAGGGATTGGAAGGAACCTCAAAAGACCACCTAGTCCAATCCTCCTGCCACAGCAGGATCACCTAAACCAAGTTGAACAGGAACACATACAGGCGGGTGTTCCAATGCTCTGTCACCCTCATTGTGAAGAGGTTCCTTCTAATGTTTATATGGAACCTCCTATGTTCCAGCTTGCACCCACTGCTGCCCCTTATCCTATCACCAGATGACCTTGAGAAGAGCCTGACTCCATCCTTCTGACACCCACTCCTCATATATTTATAGACATTAATGAGGTCACCCCTCAGCCTCCTCTTCTCCAAGCTAAAGAGACCCACCTCCCTCAGCCTTTTCTCATAATAGACGTGTTCTGCTTCCTTCATCATCTTTGCTGCTCTGTGCTGGACACCCTCCAGCAGCCTTGCATCCTTCTTGAACCCAGAATCGGACACAATACTCCAGATGTGGTCTCACTAGTGCTGAGTAGAAGGGGAAAAGAATCTCTCTCGATCTGCTAACTACCCCCCTTCTGATCCACCCCAGGATGCTGTTGGCCCTCTTGGCCACAAGAGCACGTTGCTGGCTCATAGTCATCCTGCTCTCCACTAGGACCCCCAGGTCCTTCCTGATATCTCACACGAAGCATCTGAACTCATCTTCTGAACATGCAGAGCTATTCCTTCTTACCATTGGCAAAGGACAAGAGATACCTGCATGCTAGTTAACTCCCCTCCTATTGGTAGAAAAAACCCAACAGCCTCAAACTTACCTGCAGACACTCGGTGGGGCACTTACAGAGCTGTCTGTAGTTGAAGTAGGAGGTGCAGCTGTAGTAGGACAAAGACCTGAATGAGGATCCACAAATCCAGGAGCTGTTGCAGCAGTTTTGGGGAAGGAAGGAGCAGCAAGATTTGGAAGATGTGGTGTAGAGGCTGGAGACAGTGCAGCAGGAGACAGTGAAGGAAGGGATGCTAAACTGGTAGGACTATTTCGTGGTGCAACTGGTGCAGAATGTCTATGATCCTCTTTATTAATATTGTGAAACACTTCACCTAATTGGGAGAAAAAATAAACAGCTTAAAATTCACAATAATTGTCTGCTAACTACTCAATCATGTAGAATGCTGGATGTTCTCAGCCTCTGTAAAAATCAGAAGTATTCAAAACCTTTCTATTGCCAGTTCCAAACCCTATCATCAAAAGACTAACTCAAAATTAATAACAGCAAATAACAGAAATAATCAAGATGTAGAATATTAGTGAAATAAAGACATAGTAAACACATAAATCATAAATTGGTTAGGTACATGTACTTGAGTCAGCTACTAAGCTGTACAGAAATGTAAAATCCTTACCGATTGATGAAGGTCTCTTGGATGATACTTTGAATTGGTTGCTGCTGGACTGCACTGTAGTTGCTGTGCAGGAGACAGAAGAAGTGGCAGAAGAGGTTGCCATGACAACTTTATTAGCTTCCATAAAGGCATCCTGGAAATTGTACAGACATTTCTTCTTTGCAGCACTTTTTTTTTCTTTGCTATCAGTAACTGATGTTGCTTCATTGCTAGATGTGGTAGGAAGTGCTTCAGGTCTTATTTCTGAGAGTGCTGGTGCTAATATATCACTCCCTGCAATTGAAACAAACATAATAGTTAAGAATAACAGATATTAGAAAATGATCTTTAAGGCATTTAGAATTAAAAATTCAATGGTTTATATGCAAACACAGATACACTGTTAACAGCAGCTCGGTAGAATTACTGACATGATGCTGCTACTTGCTCCCTCCATCTAGTCAAGCAACACAGCTAAACAAGACATGCTAAGGATGTGCCAGAGCTAGGTACAAACCTTTAAGTTTAAACTTTAAGCATACTACAAAATGTATGTTTACAAGTGGCAAAGATGCTAGAGTGACCTTCAATTTTTAAATTATAAAGTTGGACATCATTTTACATGTTAACTAGATAAGTTTCAATATCTGAAGCTCAGATTAGTCTTGCAATAACTAGCTGCTGGAACAGTACATCATTTTATCAATACACCAACATAAATGTGATCTTTATTTATTGGAAATTATAGCTAACTACAGTAGTATAGTAACACCTTTGTCACAGAGCTTCCGCACAGGCTTGCCAGTAACCATTGGCTGAAACAACTACAGATAACTGCATTTGTAAATGTACAAGCTATCCTAGGAGGGGGGAAGGAGGTTTTCAGGAGGTTGAATGCCTTTCCTTTTAAATAAGTATCACTAATAAATTGACACAAGTTAGCAGCAGACCAGCATGGAAACAAGCCAACATACAAAACCACGTTTCTGTTTTCATACAAGTAAAATAAAAACAAAAAAATTATTATATTTATTATTATGTGGATGGAAGCATTTCTGTTTCTCTCTCAATCATTTTTTTATTTTCTATTACATAATCCATATTTCCAAAGGCTTCCCAGACAACATTAATCTTTTGCTTGATTTATGCCTCTGCCTTTTTGAACGACAGTGCTCTTATAAGAAGTAGCATCCACACAGTAGCATGCTACCAGTGCTCTTATGACTCTGTAGAAAAAGAGCATGCCTTTCTGTCAGGAGATCAAAAGTTAGACAAGTTTTCCCTTTGTTGCCATTTCTTTGCAATTCTAAAATGGGTGAAAGCAAAAAGATTATGATGTATTATCAAAAATTATTTCATTCTAACTAGAAAAGAAATATGCGAGTAAATCTCTGCCAGAATCTCTTCTTATAAAATCATGATGAAACTAGCACTGCTGAAGAAAGTACCATATTCCATCACAAAGCATAAGGCTTTTAAGTACTAACTGTGAAGTATTAACAAACCCTCACCGGGAATTGTATCAGGCAAAAATGTAGCAGGATTCCAGTTCTTGTCATTCATCATTTCTGAACCCCAAAGACTTATAAATTTAGAGCTATTCCAATCTGGAGTGCTCCCAAAGCAGCTTGGATAAATATGATCTTGGAGAGATGCATTGAATACTTGATGCTTGTTTGTATGATTCTGAACTGGAGCTGGCGGTAATGCCTACAAAAAAAGAAGAGAGTATTTTCCTCATTAATATTCAGTTTGCTTACACAGTCACTTCAACAGTAATGTTCAAATCACAGCATTTCTGTTATGAAAAACATAAAAAGCATATGAAAAATATTTTGCAGAATGGTAAGACTGGCTTGTTGATTTTAAAAGCAGGTATTACACAGACTGCATATACAGGTACATCTATGTAATCACAAACACTGCTTTTAGATTCCTTTTAGATTCAGCTAACTGATGAATACAAACATCTTCTCCAAAAATAGTTGGGTTAATATATATTGGTAGACTCTCATTTTTAATTAAAAGCAGCATTTGTGTGAACAGAGATTTTGTTGGAAATCTCTACCTTTCAAAGCCCAAGCTGCCAAAACCAATCCTCTGTAACACAATAACCATAAACACAAAAGACAATTGTGACAAAGGGATTATAGACACTTCAAGATCGAAAATAAACACAGTAGAGAAAGAAAAAAACCCCATTTATCTGAAAACATAATTTTAAAATTCATGATAATCTTCTGCTTTTTTCATCTCATGTATTGAGTTTCATGACTTAAACCTGTACAGGCAAGGTATATTCACTTTTATTTCAAGAAAAAAACAGGGAGAAAAAAGGGGAACACACGCCTTTCTTGTTTTATAGAGGCAAGTTGTTCTCACCCACCCCATTTCCTTCAGATGAAATTATTTATTCACACTCTAAAGTTACTGAGGTAACTTTCCTCAAGGTACCTTGTGGCATACAAACATTATATATTCAAACACTGTCACCTTTCAAACAACTGAAGAAATGTGGGTCTGCTCTTTCTGCACGAGATTTGATGTAATGAAAAGCTATGCGGAAGTACATAAAGGTATTTAAAAATATCAGCTGAACTCAGTAACATTTCAGACATGTAAGTCTAAACACTCATGGCCAAGCACATCCAGTCTCCCTTTTATGAACAGAAGGATTTTAATTATCTGACTAATGGTGACAGTGGGTGGGGCTGGAATATCTACACTAAAGAAAACTCAAAACAGGTGGGTACAAAGATACACTTCACAGGACAGCCTACCCTTGATAAACCAACCCTCATCCAACACAGCTTATTAGATCATTCACTGCCAGCTCTGCTGAATTCAACTAGCTCTTCAAAGGCAAAAGCTCCCTAAAGCTTCAACTTCGGCATACACCTTTCCAGCTCCAGCACATAAATCCATGGAGTCCTGCTGGTTCAGGTGATGTGCCAGAGCTGTTAGGCCTGGGATCTGGCCTGGATTACAAAACCACTCAGTGTTAGCAGCCTGCTACTCTGCATGAGGCTTCTGGTGCAGCCTTGACAGTGGCCTGCAGATGTTCTGCCACACAAAGGTCTTCTGAAAAGAAAGGCAGCAGAGATCATGGTTGGGAGCTTGAGACAACTGCTATGTATGTAAGAGCAGCTATGTAAGGATGAATGGAAGGTGAGGTACAACAGTTAGGGGTTTCAGAATAACAGAAGTGGGCCGTTAAGAACTGGGAGACTAGTATACTGCAGCTGTGGAACTGGTGCACCACAAGAGAGATAAGGAATGATGAGACAGGAAAAAATAAAGTGGGTATTAAGAAGGATTAATCACCTTAGTAAACTTTCTGCAACCACAGGACACAGGATCACTGGTCCAGACGAGAGTGAGACAACAGTAACATGCATCTAATGATAAAGCCTTTGCCCCTTTCATTAACACCCATAGTTAAAGTGATTTAAACAGTATGTGAAACATCACATCATCACATCAACAGTAACTCTTGTTTTTGACTCGTTACTTCTGGAAAACTGCTGCCTGGTCCCAATCCTTCCTTCACAACTTTCTCCTGTTTATTACTTACAGGTTTTGGGTTAAAAGAATTTTGTAGCACCTGCAAAAATGTTCTTTCTAAGTACAAAGTCTCCTTTATAAATATACTCCTACGCTTCAACTTTCTCAACAAAAAAAACAAGAAAAATCACTAACCCTTTGAAAACAGAAACTAGAAAACTCTGGATATTATGGTCAAAATGGAATATTAATTTATCTTCAGTAACTATGAATTAAAGATTTAATTATTCCTATTATACTGACTAAAGTCCCATTGTTTTTTCTACTCTTCAAGAGTCATTCAATTTGCACATGGTTTTTCATCACAGCAAGGAAATTTCTACTACTATAAACAGACCACAGTTTAAGGGAACTTCTGTACTTTTAATCATACTCAGTCATACTGGTTTATACTGGTGTACAGGATTGTTACTGGGATGAGGATGCATTCATCCCCTTTGTCAGGCTTACCTTATTATGTGTAAAGGGAGAAGCTGTATACAAGGTTGGATGCAGAAGTGGACGAGGCAGATGAGGAATTGTATGCAATGGTATATGTCCATGGATGTGAGGATAAAGATGAAGTGCAGGATGTGCAGGTTTTTCAGGATTCATAAACTGGTGACCAGCAGGCAGACGCCCAGTTGCAAGTGCAGAGGCTGTTAGACCTGAGGCTTCTTGCTTGCAAACATGACATTCACAAGCATTTGGACCTTGATCTGCCTGTAAGAAAATACACTGAAAAATTAAATTCAATCTACATCAACTACTTCCACATGTCTTTTTTTTCTTAGCAATCAGTATTGTATTTTGCATAAAGTGAAAGTAAAAGCACTAGCAGAGAAAAAAGTGAAGTAAAAGCACTGGCAGAGACTTTATATGGGGTAAGAAAAGAACATCCTGAATACATACAGCACTTCATATTTAGATATTTAATGTCCACTATCAGTGAAAACAACCAAGAACACTGATACAAATAGCCAAGGACAGACAAGAAGAGGAACCTTGACCGTTACTAGGCAAAAAATTAACACATTGGATTCTTATTTTCCACATTTCTCTAAGCACATGGAAAATAGTGGGTTTTTTTCTACACAGGAACGTAGAAAGTAAAATGAAGCATTAATTAGGTGACAAAGTTGGAAGCACAGCTCCATCAGGCAGAGCAATGCCATCATATGAAGGAAAGTTTATTTCTACTCTGCTCAGCACTACTGCAGTTCATCTGAAATGCTGGGTCTAGTTCTCAACTTCTCAGTACAAGAGATTTGAACATGCTGCATTGAGTCCTGTGAATGACCACAAAGATGACTGAGGCCTTGTAGCACCTGCCATACAAGGAGAGGCTGCAAGAAGTAGGACTGTTCAGCCCCAAGAAAGATGACTTAGGGACATCTTATCAGTGTGAGCTTCCAGACTGGGTTGGGGAAAGTCACAAGGACTTCAGATTCATCTCAGTGCTACCTCACAAAAGTTTAAGATTAAATGGGCACAGACTGAAATATAAGAAATTTCACTCAAAATGACTATTCGTGACAGTGGTAAACGTTGGAACATGCTACTGGCAGTTCTGGAGCCTTCATCCTTGGTGATACTCAAAATGTGACAGGACATGCTGCTGATCAACTTCTCCAGAAGTTGACCTTGCTTTTAGTAGGAGGGCTGGTCTAGACTGTCTGCATATGTCCCTTCCAAACACAACTACTCTTCAATTGTCTGAAGCAGGCATTTTTCATGAAAAATTTAATAATTACATCAACGATAAGAAATGCATGACTTATTGCAAGTTTTCCTGCTCTCAGGGTATTAGCCTCTCTTGTCTCATAAGGAGTCAATACTTTGGAAGAAAAGCAGCTCTATTTCCCTATCTCAGCTCAGTACTTCTTTCTGATGCTGTCAGCTCACATTTCACTGGAAGATAATTTAACCAGAAGCAATCCCAGGAAGTCTTCCCGGAAGCCACTTCTGCCAGCAACGTGGCAGTGCACGTTAATCCAGAAAATTAACACTAGCTAAATTATCTTTCTAGAAAGTCACTGATAGGTGGTATTCTTAAATACACCTTCCTCTTAGAAACTAGTAAGTTCATTATCACTTAAAAGCATCACAGCCTTTGACACAAGCTATGTATTCTAACAACCAAATACAATCAAGTCAATTTGACGTATAGAGAAGAATAACTGTCAATAAATAAGCATTATCAAGAAATCTACCACCAAATGAAAATGGAAAAAATGGTATCAGACACTACAGTGAGATTTAAAATCCAATTCCAACAAACCTTTGGGTACTAAGTATGAAAAGGAATCCAAAGAGAAAGAGAAACATCAAGAGAGGAGCCTCAACAGATAATGCCCAAACATATGAAACATTGAAATAAACCTAAAATTTTTTATCTGAAATAAATCACTTGAATGTAGTGTTATAAGGTAAGTACTCAGCTCTGATTACAAAAATCAGAGGGTAAAAAGTAAATAATTAAGAGTTTCTCAGAATAATTCCAAGACAATTCTTTTTCTTCAAAGAAACTGAAGAGAAAGGTTACATCTGCCTGTAAATCTTGCATTTTACTTTGCTTGCCTAAGGCAAGTAAGTTTACATAATCTCATCTGATTTTCCACAATTAATGCTGAATCTGTTAATCAGTTTCAAACATGTTTGACAGAGGTCTCAGCCTATCTAAGTATTATTCTATTGGTCACCATACGCAGCAAAAAAATATCAACATACTTGCTGAAAGAAAAGTAGCTTTCAGTACCTTTCACACGAGAAAACAAATCCAGTGGAAGGCCTTAAAAACACCCCAACCACAGAGGAATATCTAAGGAACTTCTCACCTGACTATCACCTAAACTCTCAAAGGTGCCCCCTCGGAAGTGGACTCCTTTGTGTGTTACACAATAAAGTTGACCAGTACTCTCTCAAAGCAGTAAGCCCAGGCTGTAGCTGCAGGCCAACTCAGATTAAAAGATACACAGTCAAAGACAAGTACATCAGATGCTTTCCTTTGGTGCTCAGCTAAACAAAGCACCACTACTAGCTAAGCAGATACTGCAGGCATGGTTCTCTACTGTAAGGTTACCACTACCCAAAGAGTTTAATTTTAAACCATTTAAAAAAGAAATCAAATACCCCAAGACTCATACTGTAAGTCATTCAATGGAATTAACTATAAAGGGTTTCAACAAAGCTAGTCGTCAAATATAAGTGCCCATTAGCTAAGTACTCACATCATTCTCACCTGCTCCAATGACTAATATCAAATTACATTAACATTTAACAGAAACCAAGTTCAAATCTCAGAGAAGAACTTCTTCTGAGTTTCTATTTCAATTCATACAGGTGGGAACAAATTTTTTACCCTTTTACTGAAGCCACCTTCAGTACAATAAATACATTTCACGTTTTGGTCAAAGGAAGCTCTTTGCCATGACAAAATGCAGTCAATGGAAATGTATTATACCTACTCAACTTTTAATATATTATGAGCAGGTAGGTAACTATCTGAACAGCCACATTTCAAAAATTCATTCACTGGAATTGCTGCTTTTATACTACTATACCTGCTGGCTGGGGTAAGAAGGTGGTGGACTATCCATTTTTGCTTCATCTTTCCTTAAGGCCCTTTTTCCTAGAGACATTTCCTCCTTTTGAGTCCCTGGTGGTTCGCCACTGCTCTCCCCATCTGCTTCTTCATCATCTGCTTCTGAGGAACTGCTGCTAGTACTGCTCACCTGAGGAGACTGGACAACATTACCTCATTAATGCAAGATAGAAGGTCAAGCCTTTCTGTAGCAAGAACATTCAATTGCCAGAAAAAAGACATGACACTGTAAATGCTGTACCTCATCTTTCAGTGCCATGTTTTCACCTCCGCCATTTATCTCACTGTGAATTCCATTCATGTTGGCTACCACCTCTGCATCGTCATAATTATTCAGTGGGTAAATATCAGCAAATTTTGCTGATAATGGTGCAACATCTTCATCATCACTACCACTGAAGGGAAAAGAGACTTAAATAAATCACAATGCTCAGTAACCTCAGTTATTGTGAAAGCAGGTAGAAGACCAGAATGAAACAAAATTGAGGGCATCTCTTTTACAAATGTTCTGAGTACAAGGATTGTCTTCCACATTGTTTAACTACTTTTTTTTTTTCAGTAACCTGCTGCATAACCCTACTGAATACAGCAGTTGTGTGCCTAAATCACTGACTGGATCAAAAATAAGATTGTCTGACATTTTATTTTTTCACCACTGTTTTCCAACCAAGAAACTGTAGAATTATTAATGACAGTACTTGGATGACCTTTAATTTGATGAAAAAGCCTTAGGCCAATAACATTATTTGCAGAAGGTGTGAAGTGGAAAAAAAGTACAATATAAAATTCATTATTTTCCATACATTAAATGTCAAACGAGAAAGCAGGGAACACTGGAAACATCTCAGTAGCAACTACTTCTTAGACAATCCCACTTTTCAAAATCCACTTTAAAATAGTGGGTATCTTTCCCCATACAGGAAGCTAGTAAAAGAACATGCATGTTTTATTACCCACTCCAGGAAGTGCTGCAAAGATTAGTTAGTTCATGTTTCTAGAGCAATCCAGATTTCTTAAAAGAACTCTTAAAGTGTCCACTTTATCTTTTGCATTCCATGAGACAATCCACCAAAATTTAATTACATTATGGCATCATGTGTATATTAAATGCGTAATGAGGAAATAAAACACAGCACATATGATGAGATATCCTTCCCCAAGGAGCAGTGTTATGTCCCTAAAAACAGGCTTCTTATAGTAAATGAATCTTGCATTTAACTGAACTGGCTTCTGAAGGGACAAACAGAATAACTCTGGACATTTCAGCACCAAAACTAAAAATAAGTATTTGCAGAAATTGCAAACCAAGCATTTAAGAATGCATAGCGTACAAGTGCTCCCCAAATGGGTTCAGAAACTGGATTCCTGTTAGGGAAAATTAAATAATTGATGGTAGTAGATACAAAGGTTAAACGTTTAAAGGGAACCGAACTTATTGTTTCATCAGAAACACGTTACACTTCTGCACTCACCATATCAAAGGAACACAGAATAACGAGGTCAACTTCCTTAACTGTACTGACAATAGGCGTTTAATTAGTGTTACCACCAGTACTGAATAGCATTATTCTTAAACACTCCTTTAGACATTCACATGACAGAGAAGACCACTGGTTAGTTCTACCCTAATCAGGTAGCAGAAGACAGCCTACCAAGCAATTTCAACGTTTCGAATTATGGAAGGGGAAAAAGTCTACCATTAGACTAAGGCTTCAAATCTGACAGTCACTTTGATCTGAATAAAAGAAAGTGTCAAATAGTTCTGATAAGCTCAAGTTAACAGAACTTCAACAATCCCAGAAGTCTCCTAAAATGTCTTTCTTGGAATTCAATTGAATCATATGAAATAGTCACCCCTCAAAAAGATCACACATTCCCTTGCTCAGTGTAAGAAAATGACACATTCTAAAAAGGTGCTCCAAATTAGATCAGTATCTAATGTCCTTGTAATCTCAAAGCAGTAAAAGTACATATAGTACACACACTTCTAGCAATACCGTTAAAGTCACTGTCTTCAGAAATTTTTAAGAGATTCACAGAATTAGGGGTTTTTTTTAATGTTTGCACAACATATGGCAATGGAATTGTGGTCTACTGCATACAGTACCATTAATAAATATTGGTCTGAGGCAAAACTACCATTATATAATGATAACTAGACAGTGCAACTTACATGCTTAACTTCAATTCACTACAAAATTTTGTAATAGCAAAAAGAACTTACAAAGTTGGTGCAGAACCATTATCTGTGATGATCAGTCTGGGATGTTGCTGAATTGTAATAGGTGAGCTGGAACCTGATCCTGAACTTGCTGAAGACATACTGGGTGGACGGATCTCAGACAGATAATCCGGAGCAGAATCAATTTGTAGTGGTAACTGGTTAATGTGGATATCATCCGTTATAGGAGAATCCATGATACCGCACGTTAAAATGTGTGAAAGACTGCAGTCATCACAAGTACATCTGTTCAAGAATTAAGAGTCCAGGTTTTTACGACCTCATTTAAGTAGCACTCATTTAATCACAGAAAGGTGGTTACAGTAATGCATTTCTTTTTTCCTTAAACAAGAGACTAATATTTACTACAATTTTGCATTAAAAACATCAGCTCACCTTCTTCTGTAATTACAATTGGGACAGTCAGGCATGCTCAAACGTGATGACAGCATGTGTCTCATTGTGTCTGTGAAGTTGTTCTCCCCAGCTAGTGCTTTCTTGTTATTAAGCTGAAGTAAATTACAAAAGGGAAGGTCTTAGTAGTGCAAGTCTTTCCCATAACAATTCAATGGCACATCATGATTAACAAATTACATAATCAAAAAGAGTCCTTTGGGCAAAATATTTTAGAGGCAGAGTAACTCAATTTCACAGAAGTGGTGCTTTGATCATAAGTAAAAAAAGAAAAGTGGTCAGTGTTACAAATATTTGGCACTAAAGCTCTTCAAAAGAAGTATGTTTCTACTATGAAACGAAGTGGCCACATCCATCTCTTTGACTCCTTTTACACGCATCTTGCATGGTATTTTCTGCTGATGCACTCTGAGTAGTTCTCATCTTGTTTTATAGTATGCATCAAAGGATGCTGTTGACAAAAAATGCAAACACACTCTTCACTTACAAAAAAGAATTAGGATTAATTCTAGAGCCATAATGGGTTATAGATGCAAGGAGTGAAGTGGCTGCTGAAAAAAGGACTTCACTGCACTAGTGAGAAAACACAATCTAAGTAACTTCATTTTTGCAGAGGCCTAGTCCTGAACACATCTAATTTCATTAGATACCTACAAACCTTGGGTTAAACAAGGATGTGTCTACGCTTCCATAGATGCCCAGATCTGATCCTTACCTAAGCAGCCACGGGCTTACAGCTCACTTAAGCCCAATCAGGATCAAGGAAAAAGAAGATTCTTCCTTAAGTCCTCTGAGAAGTGCTGTATATCAGATGTTCTAGACATGGTTAACACATGGTTATGTTCCTTGTATGAAAAGTCATTATTGCTTTGAGACACTGCCAATTAAAGCTCAAGTTATTAAAATGTATTGTCATACTCTCTCTGGCTCATGACTAGCACTTCTTTTTGTGCAGCATACAGGAACTGAAAATTTTCCCATCCAGTTTTGACTCTAGCTGCATCACACTGTGTTCTTATAGAAAACACTCTTCCAGGCTACAGAAGAGAGTATTGTATCTTAAAAAACAGGTCTTTTTGTAACAAGGTAGGAACTTCTACCAGCCCCTCTCTGGCTACAGCTTAAAAAGGCAGTTAGTTATGCTCAGCCTTTTCTTCCCAACACATATGCAGAAGCCATCTCCAGAGTCATAAAGGAGGCAATCGTCTGCCCTGCTCCCATGGTGCATTCTCCCCAGCTCTGCACACAGAAGGGAATTTGTTAAACTCTTCAATATGATATTCTGTACCATGTACATCAAGGCAGCTCCATGATCAATGTATTGGCTGTTTAGGTTCCCACTCTATAGCGTAGAGAATTCCCTTTTTAGTGTATCAAGAATTTTAACACCTGGTATTCAGTAAGACTACACTTTTTTCTATTTTCACCTTACATTAACTGAAAATACTTATTAAAGACTTTTTTAGGATTTCGATTTCTGTATTTTAGTTGATTAAATTTTGTGCCTGTCACAGGTGCAGAACTAGCTCACTCCAAACAAGTTCAATATACTACACTCATATGTTTGTATCTTATAAAGATATATGAAGCATTAATACAACTTAGTATGATATAAAAGCAACAATCCTACCTGCTCTTCAATAAAACGCCTCTGTTTAAAAAATTCCCAGTCTTCCTTTAGCATGCGTTGTTTTGTTTTCATTGCCATCTAAAAAGAATTTTTGGAAAATTCATTGATTTAATCATAGAAAACTACACTGTTGTCATCTGGTCTATAATTTCAATAAACTTACCTTCTCTGTACTATTTTGAAAGAACTTACATACTTCGTCAACATTAAGTGTATTTGGTAATCATTTGATTGAAGTAATTTCAACATGAGATGTTACATTAGTTTACAGTTTTTCAATCAGATTTTCCCACTGTTATTCCTTACATCAATATATTTTCATTACGTATTTTCACAGCATTTTCAGTAAAATGTCAGTGTCCTTAAATCTTCAACATCTCAGATCCACTAATAGCCTCTAAAATACTGAGATGGAGCATTTCCAGCAAAGCCTTAAGCCCAGCTCAAGTGGAAACTCTAAGGTACCACATATGGAATTAACCACCTAAAGAGTAAAAAGAATTAGAAATAGAGACCTAGACTAACACTATTTACCACTTCTATTGCTCAACTTGTTTCATGCCCATGATTTATCTAAGGCTGGAAAACTATTTCGTAATTATTCATTGCTGAATTACATCACCATAAATGCACACCAAGTCCATAACATTTTGTTTACAGAATGGTATTTTTCTGATCTAGTTAATCAATTCACTCTGGCAAAATGCAAAAGCTTCCATGAATTTTAACACAGAAAATGCAAGAAGAAAGCTTCTCCTGTTGTATCTTGCTTTTTTAAGAACATCAGTGAGGAAAAACTTAGTCTTAATGTGGTTTTTGTTTCATTCACCTAATTAATAAATCTACTGTCTTACAAAACATACTGCTTCACACAGACACATTACTGAACCCAAGCCCTGTAGGTTATAGAAAAAACAGTATTTTTCTTTTTTTCCTTTCAGAAGCATGCCTCCAGAAGGTCAGACTTGATCACAAAAAAAAGTTTCACTATTAATTTAAGTGTATTTTAATTTAAGTGTATTATTGCTATTATCATTATTTAACTCAGGAAAAAATGTAAGCTGGGGATTTAGGAAAAGTAGGAGGTGATAGTGTTTTGCCTAATGAATTTCTGAAACAGTCAGGAGCATGTAGCTCTATTTAGGAGTATGGATTTTTACTGCCCTTGCTCCAGTGAGGTTACATTAAAACCAAAAAGAAGTTTGTATCATCTGCATGTGTTTAGTTTTGGGGTCTTTTAGGAAGCAGTATGAAACATTCTTGAACCATTGATTCTGAGTGCACTTCTGAGACACACTACATGGTACTGCAGAGCCTGTGGCCAAGAACACTGGAATTTCATGCTGGCTTCTGAGAACCCTCAAGCTATATTTAAACACTCCTTTAGGTACCCTGCCACCCAGCTGAATTCTTACCATCAGACACTTAACTTCACTATACATTTCAACAGAAGAGTTTAACACCAAAGACTGAGTTTTAAAACAGCCAGTGCATTAACTGGGAGCTGCCTACTCAAGTCTGCCAAGAAATGGTGAAAGAAAAAGTATCAGTGGGAGCAGCGGCTGAGACTGAAGATTTCCTACTTCCAACTCCATAGCCTTTCCAATACCCCATGTCTGCTAATATCTGAAATTATTAATTCCACAAATAAGAAATCACTTTTCTCACCTTCCTTTTTCCCCAGTAAATATTCATTTCAGCAGGGGGCTGCAATACAAACCACATGAATCATGTACAAGAATTCTGCTGGGGAGTGGGAGATATATTCAACTGACCTCAAAGGGAAAAATCTACACTTGTACATCTGCAATGAAAATGTTGCCACTGTTGTCCAGTAGACAAGAGAGATCCACCACCATCTTTGTTCCTTCCTGTCTATTTGTAACTAAAAAGGATCTGAGACCCATCAGACAAGACATGGTAGAGTAACGCAGGCAGCTGAACAAGTATTTTTCTATTCTGAAATAGATTCAATGATGTAACCATGCCAGCAGTTCTGTCAGAACTGACACACACCACCAGATCACCTGTGAGAATGTAAATGCTCATCTATATATATATCACAGGATGCTTCCTGCATCCAAATTCTAATCTCTGTCAGATGTATTGGAGCATCTAAACTACTGGAGAATACAAAGTCCACCTATGAATCTAATGTATTTCCTAGCCTGTTTTACTAAAAATAATAAATCCTCTTGCTGCAAACTCCCAACAACCAAAAATAACAAATGTTTCAATTATTTATACAGCTGACATAAAGATAAATGACAATTATGCCCATAAATGTTACCTTTTCCTGTTAGGTTGATCAAGACTTACAAATTTAAAAAAAACCCCAACACACACAAATATTGAGAGACAAACAAGAAGCTCCTCTCCTGGGCTTTTGTGAAGCTGATCAAAGGCATTCCTGGATTCCTTTCCTCTGCAGGAGCCAGCATTAAAAAAGATGGAAACACTTCCATGCGAAGTATATATGACTGTGTTACCATTACTTATGAAAACGATCCAGATATATTTAGGAACTCCTGAGTTAAAAATAGTCTAAATTCATTAAGAAAAGGATGTGTAAGTACAGGCTGCATACATTTAAACTCCTGTATTCCACAAAACCTATATATCTCCCTTAGACATGTCGTGAAAACAGGCGCTAATATGAATACTTATTATGTATTTTATTAGTGTGCACACATGGTGCAGCAGCGTATTAAGTTACATGTCTGTACATGGCACAACTCTCTTACACAGTCTTTAAAAACAGTAGTATTTGTATTGCTTGCAAATGCTATTTACTTTTTTCTCCAAGAACAAGTAACATAATATACTACAGCAGAGGATCCATTAATCTACAGAGCTCCACAGTAGATAAATGAGAACCATTCCTAAGTTTTCCTATGACAGTTTGTGCCTTAACCTTCGCTAAACCAGCAAAAGCCTCACAATTTCATTAAGTCAAGAGGTAATAAATAATGAGCATGCATTTGCTGTTAAGAACTACAGTTTCCATAGTAGCCTGGCTTTCCAATTACCTTGCGAACGAAAGTATCTACTATAAATTCAGGTAACACTGCCACACATAACCACGTATTTTTGATCGAGAGAGAATAACCACAGTTTACCATCAACACAAAATTTAAAGTGCAATTGTGGTAATGGTTCTTTAGATATAAATACCAGTGTATGTTATTTTATATCCCCTTTAAAATTTGAAGATTTATGTTTTATAATTTTTTCTCCTACATACGACTCCTGCAAGGTTTTTGTCATTAAGAAATAAGAAATCATTGTATTAAGTTTCCTCACATGGGAGAAAGGTTTCCTGTTTGCACTAGGATACAGAGCCTCACTGAGCAGATAAAATTGCTAAAATACAGTAACTGTGGCAGTTGCATGGTCAATCCATACAAGGAAATACAAGAATAATCAGTTAAAAGTTGAAGTAGTGCAGATCAACCAGTCAGAATCAGTTAAAAGTTGTAGTGCAGATCAACCAGTCAGAATGTGACTCTACAGTCACATTCACATTAAGTGAAACTGTGTTCCCTTTCTTAGCAGAGAAGCAGTATAAGTAGCACAATGTAAGGAGATGAAAATTTACTGAGCTGAAAGTAAAAAAAAAAGTAGGTGTTCAAAGATTCCAGACTAGAATAAAATTTAGCAACTGCATCAAAGAAACTGTATCACAGAAAACTTTGATAGATCATCGATGCAGACCCTTAATACAATATAGATCTCTCTCTAAGAAAATAATTACATATGGTCTATCTTCAGCATGAAGGTAGTGGAATTAATAGTAAAAGTACACTTGATTCTTCATCACAGAGACCAGCTTCTGAAGAAGTTACAGTGTCACATACTTTAAAATATATTACCTGTTGGAATAAAATAGAATTATACTAAATCTCAGCCTGCATCTCCACACTCCTAATGCTTATAAAACTTCATAATACAAGAGATGCTCTATGAAATACTGTAGCTCTAGTAATTTAAGACATAGCCTTTGCTCTATCATACTTACAACTGAAATAAAATAGTATTCAAAGCCTTATCCTGAGGTGTTTTTAAAAATTTAAATTCTTTGAATATGAGACAACAAGCGCATTAGCTACTATGTTAGAGTATAAACAACCACTTCCAAAATAAACAGCTATTTTTCTGAAAGTTAAACTCTTGACTATGTAGGAGTCACCACAATGTGGATATTTTCTCAAATGCAAAACCTTAGAGAAATCACAATATAGACTTAATTTATAAAGTACAAGTTCAGAGGCCTCAAATATCTATGCAGCAAGACTCCGGAGTTCTGACTTTAACAGCCATACAAAGGTCATCACCACACTGTGCAATATACCACAGTTTTTAAAAGCAAACTCTTAGCCTGACTTTCTTTCAGTCAGTATTTCAGTAAGTTACTATTTTGGATAGTAGGTGGTTTTGGGTTTTGTGTTTGGTTGGGGTTTTTTCTTAGTTACATCTACAAAGGACAGTTTTAGAATACTAAACTATGGGTAATTTACAGGATAAAGTTGTTTAAAAATGTTCAAACCACCTTAAAACAATGGTACAACAATTTGCTTCAACAATCTGAAGATGTTTCTGTACAATCACCATTACTTCTCATTACGTTAGTGTTTGATTCTGAAAGACTGACATCAATGAAATAGTTTTGTTGCTTCAGAACTCTGGATAACAATATCAAAGAAACTCTGCTGGAGGCACAACCTTGCATGGGCTGCTCCTTACAGTCCAGTCTGCAGACTGTTTAAATGATTCTTACCTGCTCATCAACATAATCGTCTATTCTTTTCTGGCATTCAAGCCATGCTTCAGCAACTTGACCCATTTCCTGTTCCAGCTGATGATACCTTTGTAGCAAGGTACTGTACATATCTTCACTACAGGAATCGTGAGTTGTTCCAAGCCTACAATTCAAACAGCACTTGTTACTGAAGAGACACTTCACTTAAAAAAGATATATCATGCTTTAAAATACTGCCAGCCAAAAGCATGTTGTTACACAGCAGTTATTGATAAATCCAGGCCCACATAGCTGGTTGCATCCCCAAAGTGGTTATTTTTAGTAGTTTTTTTATTAAATATCCAACCGCTTATTCCAATATTCTGTAACCAACAACAGCAAAAATGTGGGAAATGTGACATTTCCAGATCCTCTTTCCCATGAGCAACAGAGATGTCAAATCTACTAAGCTGTATTTATTCAAATGTTGTTCCTTGATACATTTCGTCTTCTAAACTCTGGAAGGAGCTAAATATACATGTTGATCATTTATTGAAGAGCTATATCATAAAAATACAGCTTCAGATCTGTTACATCAGAACTGTCAGAGAACAGTTGGGAATTCGACCATAGGAAAAGTGCTGTAGAATGAGGCATGAAATAAGTGCATACAACCAAATTTGTCCACTATAACCTGAGCAGTATTGAGCTCAAAATGTGGTTATTCCATTCACTGATGACTCTCTGAAGGAGCACCAAAAACGGGAGACAGATTTACCTCCCTTTCTACTACATTTTTGTACATCAATGAGTCTTAAGTAAATAAGCAAACTCCTGAAACCTTTACTTCAGAAATAGACAAAAATCTGCTCATTAGTATGTTTAAAGTGCATTGAATTATAATGATATGTAAATTGACACTAACTGCCTTTTTAACGTTTCTCTTACTCAGCAAGTAGGAGGTAACTGGTTAGTAGTTAATTAGGCACAGAGTTTGTGCCCCGAGTTACACAGAGTACCAAAAAAAATGCAAAAAGTAAAGCATCACAAAGCTTGATGTTTAAGTCCTGTTCCATCATTTCACTGAGATTTGGTATAGATTTCCACTGCAACAGGATGCTAATGCAACCTAAGAACTATGTAGCCCTGCCTATCATCTGGCAAAGAACTGCACCCTTGATTTTAGTGTGGCAACTAAGTATAATGAAGAGCTGAGAAAACAGACTCAGTAAACACAAAGCTAGAACTGCTTGCAAGACTGTGCCAAAAATCCAGTATTTTGCTCTTTTTTCCCATAACCTCTAATAGAACCACTTTAGAAGGTTGTGTATGCAGTTCTACTCGTTATATATTTGCAAATTTCATGCTTGGTAGAACAAACAGCATTTTTAAGGGATTTGGTGATTTTAGGATACAATACTTTCTCACTGTCAATGCAAATACTGTCAATTCTGTCATTAGAGGCCAATTTACTACTTTCCTTGAAGCCTGCAAAATCTAGCATTATACCATTACATGAAATTCTGATCCCCTACTGTACAGAAGTATTTTTTCTCGTAAGTGCTACTAAGTACTACTACCTTTTCAAGCACTAGTTGTACACAAATCTGTTTTAATCTGTAACTTAGAAATAAAAAACTTAAATTTTTTAATTTAGATTAGCAAAAAATCCAGCATTTACACTTCCAAATTTTATTGTGACTCTTGATTAAAGGTTAACATGCTAATAGAAAATACACTTTTACCCCCAAAGGCAAATACAAAGCAACAATAGGTTTATAATAGGTAACATTTCAGTCCTGTAAACAAAGAACATATTCCTGGGCAGCAGCAATAAAAAGCATCACATATATATAATACTTAACAAGAACAGCTTACTTTACCATAACACAAGCTTCCAAGGCATACCTGTTAACATGGACCCTACCTCACATCTGTGTATCTCAACCAGGAACCAAGAAATTTGTGACCAACAGCACTTAACTGAATCTATGCATGTACCCTGAACATTGTCCAGCCCACACAAGGGAAGCAAAGAGGTCAGAAAAGCTCTAGGGATCAGTTACTTCATTACAAACTCAGTAATGCAGACTGTTAATGCAGGAGGTGGTTGCAGTGGTTGCATGTAATCAAAAGCATCTTAGCCCGATAACGGTATGTAACCCTTGAGAAACGTTTCATGTAGACAGACATCTTCCTCAAGAAGTACTAGTTAGTCACCTAAGAAAGAACTACATTTTCTTAAATAGTGATTATGAAACACAGCCTAAGGAAATGCTGCATCTGATCTAGAAGCCCAGCTAATTGATTACCTTGATAAGCAAATGAACAACTCTTACACCTAGTCTGCAGACAGTACAACTGAGGTGCCTCCTAAGGTGTTGACTAGGTAGCAGAACAAGATATAACACACTTAAGACCCTGGTAGTTTACCCTGAGTAGATAAATAGTCCTGTGAAATGCTGGCACAGCTGCTCTCTTATCAGCTAGTAACCTACACTCCCATAACACTGCTGTGTTTAAACCTGCCTAAGAGAGCATCTTTTCTAGTTTGACACCTAATAAGCATCTCTGAAACTAATCACAGCGCACCAACTATGTATTTTGAAAATGCCAGAAATACACTAGAATATCAGGTGATTTAAATAAAGGATGGGAGAAAGAATGAACACACAAAATCTAAGTGAAGCTGAGATGCCAAAATACCATTTCACATTTTGTCTTCATAAAGAGAAAACAATGAGAGCAATTTTCTGCAAAGAAACTCTGCTAACACCTTCACTACTGCATGAGAATTATTCTCCACCTACCCAATGATCAGGGAACTAAGTTGCTTCTCCCTGTGATGCCTCTTGGCGGTATTGATCAAGGAATAAATACGAAGGCAGCAGTGTGCTCAGGAGGTCAATGGCATCCAGGCTTTTATCAGAAACTGCGTAGCCAGCAAGAGCAGGGAAGCAATCGTCCCCCTGTATTCAGTACTGGCAAAGCCTCACCTTAGGTACTGTGCTCAGTTTTGGGCACCTCACTACAAGACAGACACTGAGTTGCTGGAGTGGATCCAAAGAAGGGAAGCAAGGCTGGTGAAGGGTTTGGAGAACAAGCTTTATAAAGAGCCTGACAAGAGGGCAGCTGAAGGGAGAAATGAGGAGAGAAATGTCTACAACTACTTGAAAGGAGGTCGTAGAGAGGTGGAGGTTGGTGTCTTCTCACAAGTAACAAGTGATAGGACAAGAGGAAGTGTTCTCAGGTTGTGCCAGGGGAAAAACTAGGCAAAAGATTAAGAAAAACTTCTTAATTGAAAGTGTCATCACGCATTAGAAGTTAGGTTGCTTAGGGAAGCGGTGCAGCTGTCATACTTGGACATGTTTCAAAGTCACATAGATCTTGAAGACACGGTTCAATGATGGTCCTGGGTAGAGTTGGGTTTATGGTTGGACTTAATAATAAAGATTTTTTTCTAGCATAAAAGATTCTTTCATTCCTTGCTGGAACATTCCTCCATCAATTCCCAGTGAGAGGCAGATTTATCTTCCAGAAAAGTTTCTCAGGAATGACTACCTAATTGTCACACTTCAAGACCTAGAGAACTCCGCAACAGAATCACAGGAGTCCATGAAAAGAGATGTAATTTATGTTTATCAAACAAATCCAATACATACACTATGTAACCTAGAAAGCATGAGACAGGAAGCTTGTGCTGGATACTTCCTTTTCAGAAACATTCATGTGAATCAATCAATGCAAACCCACATGTGAAACAACTTTAAAGCTATCTAGTGCTACATAGCTCCAGTACACAGATATACTAGAAAACAGTTCCTGCAGGAAGAGATTTTGATGTCACCACATTTCTGTTTTGAAGACAGCTGTCATTGCAGTGAAGTTCTGTAGAAAAACACATTCTTTTGTTCAGACTTAAATTTCAGTAGCACTTGAGCACTTGCTTAATTGTCACTGGGCTTAGCTTTCTTGCCTTTTCTTGATCTCCTTTCTAGAAAAAGAACTCTATTTTTTTATCCACTATGAGCAACATCTCTTGTGACAGACTTGATCAAACTTCTCTTGTACCAAAGAAAAAGAGCATAGACAAAACCTTTAAAACACAGGCACACTAAGCAAAAAGGTGTCCTAATCAGACACAAGACCAAGAGGCCAATGTGAACCATATATGACTGTTGTTTAAAAAGAGTTTCTATAAATTCCTATTAATTAATTCCAAAAAAACCCAAACCCCAAACACACTGCAAGTATACAAATTACAAAATGGAGCAACCTTGCTGACAAAATAACATTTTAAGTTCCAGGAAACACAATATGCCATCAGACGTACAAATATACAGCAAGAGATTTTGGTCCTTCTGCTTTCTCCAATGAAAAGATTGCTTAGAACTCAAAATTATTTCTGTACTGTGGGAAGCATGAAGGCATCAAGGCTTTAATTTGCTTGTTGAGCTATAAAGATGGTAGCATGCCTGATAAGTGAAAACAGCACTCTCATTCATACCCTTAGCATTTTCATAGGATGCTGTCACTTTACTAGGTAACCTACAAGTAAGCAGATCAGTGTTGCAACTCTTACACCAAGCAAGTTATGACAGCAGCCTTCTCAATCAACAACGCTCTTTTCAAATCAGATCAACAAGGATTTTAACTTTTATTGTAGAAGCAGTACAGAATTTTTTTTCCTGAACATTGATGCTAAAAACACGGGGGGGGTTATTTTTCCTGTAAATCACAGAAGAAAAGTTAAACACTACCTTAGCTGTGACACTAGTGTTGGGAGGCTATTCTGCAGGAGTGGCTCAGAAAACACCAGATTTTCAAAAAGATGCTTATTGTGCAATTCCCATGTCACCTGAAATTTCTTCAAATGTTCATTTTCCTACAATGAAAAAAACACCACAAATAATTCTGGGTTAGAAAACGGAAAACAGTAATTCTGTTGAAGTCAAGAACTTCAAAAAACCTAGTTTTTAACCTACAAGGCTAGATTATCCAGCTTAATTTCACCTCGTTTTAAGACTCAGAAATTCAGAATCTAAGTAATTATGACTTAAATGACAATAACTTCATTCATTATTTATCTACATTGTCGTGATTAGGGAAAAAACACACAAACCAAAACATACATTGTTGGAAGGTTCCATTCATTCCTGCACTGAAAGAAGTTTTTTGTTATCTGAATCAATTACTCTCAGACTTGCACACCAAGTAGTGCAAGTTTTTAGGTCTTTAAACTTATCTAGTAACAGACATATATATAATGGCAAGCTATAACCTGAATGCAAAATTGACATACATGAAGTAAACACTTGTCTCCAAGTACAGCTTCAGAAATGAAGTTTTCTAAACAGAACCCAACATCTAGTTTCCCCAGTAACCAGAATGTTTTTGTTTGAGGTCATTTACCACGTAATTATATGCAATTACAAGGCCTAAAACCTGTATCTATTATCAAAACATAGAAATACGTTATACCACTCTTTTGATTCTTAAGTCATCATGTTTTCCTACATATAACCAGCAGTATGCAGGTTTTCCATACCAGAACTCTCCCAAACAGCAAAAATTAAACACAAGTGCTCTGGCTATCAGATCAGCAAGAGAGCTTTATATACTACATCCCTGAACACTCTCAAATTTCAAAGTCGTCTTGAGCACACACAGTTAAAATACAAATACATAGTCATATCAGACCTACATGACACAGATTTTTGAATACTGATAAAGTTTGTTGTTTTATTATTAGGTACAAAGGTTGGGTGGGGATTTTTCTGAGTCGTGCAAGATGCATATACCCTTACATTTTGAATGACTTCAAAATACTTAAAATTTATATATGTTAAATTTTTCAGAGATCAGCACTGTAAAAGTTTTGCTATCTAAACAACTTCCATATTATTCTGTGATCAAAACAGTCAAACTTGTATACTGGAATGTGCAGTACTTCTCACAAAGGAATACAAGGTAAGAGGCTAAGTTTTCCCTTCTCATGTGCCAAAGTGCATACTTGAGGTATCTACTGTAAGTTGCTCTCAGTATCTGTCATTCCCTTGTGCGGCACAAGTTCCTGCTTTGGAGCTTCA
The DNA here is from genome assembly GCA_013397515.1 of Upupa epops. NCBI lineage: Eukaryota > Metazoa > Chordata > Aves > Bucerotiformes > Upupidae > Upupa > Upupa epops. The sequence continues at coordinate 362,348 of VZRI01006827.1, forward strand.
CTAGTTCACTAGATTCCATTGAAAGGAAGTACAATTGCTCATAGTTGCACCAAGAAATTGGTTCCTTCCACGTGGTGGTTGTACTTGGCTTTGTACAGCACGTTACATGCAAAGGAAGGCTGCACTACATTTATAGAGCTTCACTGCCTTTTACAATTTTCAGTGAAAAAAAATCTTTTATTATATAGTGCACTGGTACCTTGAGATAAAACAGTGCACATTCAAAAGGACAGTAATCCTACTACCTGTACTAAAAACAGTAGGTATCCTACATTCTCACACATGTCAGCTTTGGAATGTCACAGCTCAGTAGGTGTAAGTACTTACTGGGCTGCAGAAAGAAAAGGATAAGAAAAATCCTTCGTGTTTTCTTATTCTTCAGTTTTAAAGACGATAGGAATTTTATTTTACATTGAATTTTGCCAGAAAAAAAGAGTAGATTAGGGAGTTCAAGCATCTTCTTTCTCTTCAGGGCCATTATCTCAGCCTCTCACAGCTGCCAATTTTTCCTGTCTACTGGTTCACAATAATAACCCAGGGAAAAATATTAGAAGATTATTTTCTCAACAGCTACGTAATTCTGGTGCTAACGGGTTCATTACTGGAGGATCTACTTTGAGATAGCCAATATTTGTATTGCAATCCATCCACTTCTCAGCTGAACAAATTTCCAGTGCAAATCAACCTGAAGAGTTCTCTCGAGCATATCATTATGATACTTGACAACTATTAAAAGCAGCCAATAAACCGCAGACCTCATGTCTATAAGTGATAAAGTTGGTTAAGACAATACATATAATAGTAAATAGAGAGCACTGGTAACAGAAGAAAGCACCGCATTTAAGAAGATCAGATTTAACAGAAACATCTTCCTGCTTTGCCAATTCAGTTTTACTAATGGGCCTACCTCCAACACTCTGCTTCCCTTCCATTTTATAACCTTCTCAACTAGTGGCCACCATAGTCTTGTTACTGCACATTCTTTCCATCTCTTTATGGACCTAGACAGCCACTTTCAGCAGATTTGCAATAAACCCCTCATTTACCAGTTTATCCACTTGGTTTTTTTCTTGCACAAACTTTACAAAGGAGACACAGAATAACATTAGTGAAAGATGTACAAGAAAAGATTATTAACAAAACAGGATTTATAACCTTCTTAGCCCTTGAACAGATTCAGATTTAGTTTTCTGTATTACTCCGTCATGACGGATGGTTATCCAAGAAGATATTTTTAAGTCTATTGTTTATTTTTTAATTGACAAAACAAGCATTAAAGAAAAAAAATCTTTTCAAGCAGACATTCTTGCTTGTAAGAAAAACTAAACTTTGAAGCAATCTGAGTTAGTGCTTCACATAAAAGTTTGTGTCCTTTAAACAAGGTTGTCAAGAGGACATTAAACATTAACCACAAAGTGTTTCACACACTTTCAAAGGCATTATAAAAAATTTACTAAATCCTATTGAAGATTAACTTCAGAATAAGTGACATAAACAGTACCCACCTTTTTCATTACAAACAAAAGATAATTCATAGATTCACAGAATGGTTCAGATTGGAAGGGACCTTAATGATTATCTAGTTTCAGCCCCCCTGCCATTTGCAGGGACACCCCCCACTAGACCAGGTTGCTCAAGGCCCCATCGTATCTGGCCTTGAACACTTCCAGGGAGGGGGCATCCACAACTTCCCTGGGCAACCTGTTCCACTGTCTCACCACCCTCATTGTGAAGAGCTTCCTTCTCATTTCCAGTCTAAACCTATCCTCTTCCAGCTTGAAAGCATTACCCCTGGTCCACCACTACAAGCCCCTGTAAAAAGTCCTTCGTCAGCTTTCCTGTAGCCCCCCTTCAGGTACTGGAAGGCTGCTATAAGATCTCCTTGGAGTCTCCTCTTCTCCAGGCTGAACAGCCACAACCCAACTCCCTCAGCTTGTCCTCATATTAGAGGTGCTCTAGCCCTCCAATCATCCTCATGGCCCTCCTCTGGATGTATTCCAACAGTTACATATCTTTCCTGTTACATAATTTCATTAAGAGATGCCTAACCCACATTTCTGAAGAATTTACATTTTTGGAATTACAAACAATGAAACACACCTGAAAAAGCCCAGAGCAGCTCTGTCAGCATCACCCTAGCAAGCAGAACCATAGGTATGGGTTATTTTTTCAGTCTTACCAGAGTAACTAGAAAGGCGCTGATTGTACACGCAGCCTGACAGAGTGCACTGTATTCTTCAAGTAGGAGCGAGATGAATTGATGTGCCTGTGGTGGCCCTTGTATTGCTAATGTTGATGCAACTTTAGATCCCAGTGACAAGTGTCTGAGAAGACGAACCTTCATTTCAAGGACATATTCCCTAGCTTGCTGTTCCAACCGTTGGTAAAGCTGATATGGATCTCTTTCACAAAGCCTGTATTTTTTGAATATTTGTGACAAAAAAGAAAGGCACATCATTCACAATTTTCACTGTAGTTAGTATTTATCGATTATCATCATCAAAGAGAAAGCTTACAGAACCTCCTCACATACTTTACAGAATGACCTTAAATCTGAATGCAGTCCAGTTCCATTCTTTTACATTGTGAAACTGAGCCCCTCTGTAGCTTTAAGAGTAGGAACCTAGCACACCTGAAGAAAAACTTAAAACCACAATATTCACTTCAACTTCTCAGCTTAAAAAAAACCTCATTTTACTTAATTTGCACAGAGCTCCCTTACAGACACCTAGACTCTTCAAAACTTTACCACAGAGTCCTGAAGTGCCAGTTGGAACAGCCAGATCTAGGCCTGATCAATATCCTGCAGAAGGACAGGTCTTTACTTCAACAACTTGAACAAGGCTTGACCTGTTAGGCAGTCAGAACATGCCTCAATACATACTAACTAAATACAACTTAGTGACTGCTTTGGGTGACCCTTCTGCTGTTCAGCAAATTGAAAGATGACATTTCAAACAAGCTTTTAAGATAGTCATTCATGAATCTCCTTACCATTTTCACAAAGAGCTTCTTACCCCAACTTGCAGATCTTTTGTACAAGGATATTCTTTGCACCTTTCATTAAGGCTGTGTCTCAGCACAGCAGAGGTGTAGGATTCACAGCGTGAAAAACAACCTCTTTCAAGGAACATAAGCTGTGCCTAACTGCAATCACTATAAATGACTAGCTTTTTAAAACTTACTGTAAATCTAGAACAGAGGCCAGAATTTTGGACTTGTTTATCCCCCAGAAGCATAGTAACATTGAAGATCCAGAACCATACTGCCTACCATGCACTGAATTCAGCCATTCAGTACTTAGAAGAGACTTCAGTGTCCTGCTAAGGACAGCATACAGCTGGCTGGGTCCAATACTCCGCTGGAAGTGAGGCACAGGTCTGAACCACCTCACACACAGAAAAACTGAGTATGAAGAGCTGTTTTGAAGCACACTAGAATATTCAGAGTATTCAAAGACCTATGCATGGACTTGCATCAGGATTTTTACAGCACAAGGACGAAGGGAACAAGAAAGGGGTAAGTATCTGAGATAGATTACAAGTCTGATACCTTGTCCTTGCTTTCCTGTCACCACTAACAAAATAAGAGTACTACAATACAAATATATAGTGTTCCAACATATAAAAGACACGGGAATTAGTGCCACTATTACTTGAAAAAACACAGTTAATTTCTTGCCAGCTGTGCCTAAAACTGCTGAGCATGGAATGAGGAATTTCTGCCTTTTCCACAGCCTGATCACTGGCATGCTACCTACATGGTTTGTAGGTTCTCAGAAAGGAAAAAAAATCCACAACTGAGGAACTCATCTTCAACCTCACACCTAGAGAAGCTACAATTTCGACTTCTGAAATCAAAATTGAAGTCAATTAATTTCTATGATTCTGCTTCATTGTATGATGGTCAGTAATACTTTTTTTTAAAAGCCTCTTCTTGCTGTTACAACTACATTAAGATGCAAGCACTGTAACAACTCAGATTAGTTTGACTAATTAAGATTATAATGTGAAGCAACCAAAACTAAATACTATCACCTTAATAATAAGCATCTAAAGGTCTTTAGAAGAATAAGATTTTGGGGCCCTCTATAATTAAACACTAATTTTCTTATTGCAAATAGCATTTGAATTTAATAGTTTCCCATTCATGTAATCTAACATTTAAAAGTTCTGCATGAAATTGAATTTGCTGCTCTGACCTTTCATCCTCGTGGAGAGGCAACCAGACTTACAGAGGGTAAACAATTTTCTGTTCAAAAACAGTATTCCAATTTACTTAAAAGCTAAATTTAAAAATTCTCTTAGCAATCAAATGTTCTTCAAAGTGCTGTACCTATCCACCAGCTCTTTCATTCCTTCTTTATCTGGTACCAAAGATTGGTCTTGGTCATCTGCCAAAGGGGTTCCAGCTTGGCGATATATACACCGCACCATGTATCTTACTTCTGACCAGTAATTTTGAAGTTGCTGAGGTTCACGCTCAGGTTCTGCTGAATTTTCTCTGCAAAAAATGACAAAAACAATTACTATCTATTTGTACATTGCATAGGTGTAGTGATTCTTACGTCATGAAGATGCTCTTCAGGAAAAAAAGTGTACATGTAAAAATGCCTAAAAGAAAGTACATTCGTAAAAGTCTGTATAAAATTGGATAAAAAGCTGCCATTCCTAAGTTGGTTATTGTCTGACAGTTTGTGTTTAAACACCTTAAACACAAACGATAAACTTCAACACTGATGAGGTGCTACAGGCATCCTGCTGCTGAGTTTGAATTCACTTCTTACCTGCGTTCGTTACAGGCCTCACAGTTGCATGCTATGTCTGAAGGAGAGGAATTGCTAAGATCTGCAGCGGGCACTGTCTGTGCACCAACAGTTATTCTTCCTCCTCCTACAGATTCCTGCTGTGATCCACTGTTTCCAAGAGGCATGTGCAAAAGAAAATCTTGGCTCTGAAATGAAAAAAAGCAGGTTGCCTTCAATTTCTAAGGTGTAAGTCAGAAACTTAAATAGGTAAGAAAACACTAATTAATGTGGCAATTCTTACAGCTGAATGTATTTTGAAGGACACTCAACCAGGCATAAAGTATTTCCTTGCAAAATGCCTAATAAATGCAAGACATGGACAAAGGAAACTGATGATGTATGTCATTACCAAGCTATGTTGGTAGTAATTATCACCTCTATGAACTCCAGTATAAGCAGTATGCTAAGCTAAAGGAAGGCTTGCATCACCCATGATTAAACAAAGTATTAACACCTCTTCAGTCACTACTTTGACAGTATGTTTCACTCTTGCTGAACAATCCCCTCCGGCAAGATGCATAAAACCACTTTTTGTGCAACAACAGACAGATATATACTTCATAACACTGGACATTAGAAAGCTGCTGTCACTGTGATTAACTGTTACCTCTCCTGTGCTCTCAGTACTAGCAAATGACGTGCTTCTCTACCAAGGCTGCTGGTATTTTGGTCTCCTGGTTTTATCCCTTCTCTGTACTCCAGACCCAGTACATATCATGCTTCCCTCCTACAGCCTCCCCAGGCTGGCACCAAGGCAGAGACCTCTCATACCAGATCCTGGAGCAGGAATCAAGCACAGGTCAAAACAAACTGGAAGGCATTTGCTGCCAGCAGAAATATTGGCACTGGAGATGGTGTTGAGACAAACTAAATTAAATTATGTGAGCAAAGGCAATCTGAATAAAGGAGTATCTATAGCAAACCACTTGTTGAGGCTTTTTCCTCAGCTGATGTCTCTACTTTGACTAGTCACTTAATCCACTGAGATGTTTTATAAGTCAAGCTTCCCAACTCAAAATCCTTTTGCTATTTGCCGTGAAGGGACTAGATCAGGTTGCTAAGAGCTTCATGCAGCCTGACCTTGAATATCCCAAGGCGTGTGGTCTCTGTCACCTCTCTGGGCAACCTGTGCAAGTTTTTCACCATCCTCATTGTAAAGAACTTCTTTGTTTTGTCTAAATCTCTCATATAAGTATCAGAAGAAAACTTCTTCACAGTGAGGGTAATGGAGCATTGGAACAGGCTGCCCAGGAGGGCTTTGGAGTCTCCTTCTCTGGAGACATTCAAGACCCGTCTGGGTATGTTCCTGTGTTACTTGCTCTAGGTGATCCTGCTGTACCAGGGGGGCTGGACTAGATGATCTTCCAACCCCTAATGATTCTATGATCTAATTCTCCCTTCTTTTAGTTTAAAACCATCACCCTCCATTCCGTCACAGCAGGCCTTGCTAAGACTGTCCCCATCTTTCTTATTAAACTCCCTCTAATTATGGAAAGGCTGCAACAAAGACTCCCTGGAGCCTTCTCTTCTCCAGGCAAAATCAACTCCTACTTTCTCAGCCCATCCTCATAGGAGAGATAAGTAAGACAACTGCCAAATTATAAAGATACTGACAATTTATGGTTTTCTCAGAGAATCTATAACCTCACAAAACATTTAGCAAGCACATCCTGCCTTCTTTGCGCTTGTATGACACTCATTTTCTTGTTCATGAAACATAGTTTAAATAGTTGACTCAACTGAACATTAATGTGCTTTAGTCCTCCTGTGTTTTGAACTCTCTAGGATGTTTACCATCACGCTACAAGTGTAATTCCCTTAGATGCAATCTCTTTTGATTTACTAAACCTATTATTAACTAGAACACCAATAAATACTAGTTTAATACAAGCAATACACTTTTAAACTTTCCTTTCCAAAAAAACCCTGTTAACTGCTTTTAACATGAGTTTAACATATGCTATGCAAAGAAAATCTTTGGTACATCAATTTATTTACTGAAATAAGATTGCTATGTGCCTATGGGTGTGTGCGGTCTGTTAGCACTGCAGGAAATGTGAGCTGGAACATGGAATACTCCACACTTAGTGTGTGGTTTCCCAGATCAGATGTGAAGACTTGGTTCTACAGCACAGCATCAGAATTTACTTTGGGGATTTGTTGGATCTGTCAATAACTTTTTGCATCTTTCTGCTACACTGAACACAGTTCTTAAGTGAGGTTGAATTCTCATTTGAAAATGTATTTTAACAATTTAGAAAACAATCACAACTTGGACTATTAGCATCACATATTAAATCAGTGCTATGAAGAGTAATAAATGTTTATGTATTTACTATGAGAAGTTGTGCTTCCATATTAAAAAACAGAGAAAGAGTTAACAAAACTCAGACATGTACAGAAAAGAGGCAGTGCAAGTGCAGGGACTCAAGATCACTACTGGAAGTACAAGGAAAATTCAGGAGTTTACCTCATCAAGTTAGGGAAGTACACATGAGCAGACAAAATATTAAAAATGCATAAGCATTAAGGTTGGATTGAAAAAAGTAAAACACAATTTAAGCAGAAGGGGAAAGGACAAAGTATGAAATCAAATATATTGAAAGGGAACAAAAACTCAGCAATAAACAAATAAAAAAGCTCTGGAAAGTCCTCATTTTTGGAAAGTTTTGACTTTTCAGTTTAGCTCATAGGAAAAGTAACTCAAAATCTTGTAAAACACTTCAGAATTTAAGTGGCTCCAAAGCACAAAGTAGCATTCAGCGGGTAACAACATAATTCTTAGTTTACTGAAGTACTTCAACTTACCACAAGAGACTGCTCTATTGTAGCATGCCTTTCCTCCTTTTCAACTGTTCGTCTACAGTCAGGACACACCCACAGTGGAAGATGCAGCATATTGTTTCCTTTTGGAGATGTAGAAAGTGCTGTTTTGCTAGAATTTTTTATTCCACTCTCTGAAAGCGAAGTATCTTTTCGTTCACTTCTACAAAGAAGACAATGCTCTCCAGTTGTATATGGTGCCCTTTGGCCCAAGCCAAAGGTAAAAGGTGTCTACAAACAAATGTTTTCATAGGTAACTGGTTACTCATAGAATAAGTACCAAAAAACCCTTATTCTGAGACATGAGAATAATATGCATATTTTAATGGTCAATATTAAATTCTGAATATTTGGAGTAGTATCCCAAGATCAAACGCAGCAGTCTTTATTATCCACGTGGTAAGCCACTCCGATTATAAAATGCTCCCATTTATAATGTTTTCAGGAAACACGGTCTACAGCCTTCCAATCTAAAATTGTTCAGCCTAGATCACAGTATCACAGTAATGATGAGGCTGGAAAAGACCTTAAAGATCATCCAGTCCAACCTAACACCAACCAAGAAAACCCAATGTCTGACATCTAGATCATGCCACTCAGCATTTCATCCAGCCTAACCTTGAACACCTCCAGAGAAGGCAACCAAGATGCAATAACCAAGAAGGCTAAAAGAAACAGTCAGTGTAATTCCTTTTATTGTTGTCATTATCAGAGTTAATAAGAAAAATAACTGTTCTTTGAACTTTGTATCACCTCCTTTTCTAATACTAACTTTCAGCTAGGCTTGTTACAGAGTCAAAGCTTAACTCAGTTTTAACAAAACCAATCAGCACAAAATCCACTATCAGCTATTCAATACTGGCCAGAAGCAGTTCAGAACTTAATTCCTCTCTTAAGATGCCACTGCACATGAAATTGAAGTTCAGCTATAAGATGCTCATTAGTCACCAAGACTGACACTAAAATACATGTCAGGCACCACAAGCGGAAAAAAATTAATCTTGTAATGGCAGAATTAGTTTGATTATATTACAAATTAGTTTTATTATATTACAAATTAGTTTGATTATATTACAGCTACTGGCTCTGCTTTAATCAGCAATACCTATGTAAACCTCAAAAAAGTTAAAAGCTTTCTCCAAGGAAAGCTAAAATTCAAATAAGTAATTCAAATATTGCTCTAGGTACTGCTCTAACTTCAATAATATAAAAAATACTACACTGCAGCTCTTAATAATTCAATAATTCTCCATAATTCAAATTCACTAACTCTCTTGTCTTCATAGCAACAACAAATCTATTTCCTATCGCTGATACATAAAAATATAGTAGAACATTATAAACTTTGATTTTTGTGTTGTTTGCATTTGTGAAACTGACAGACACAATATGCAAAGAAAAACTGAGAATTCTAGACATTAAAAGAAAAAGACACACTGGATTCACCAATCTCTAGTATCTTATTTCTACAGTTCATGACAAATTTAGTAGATTTAGTAAGAACAACTATCCTCTTTACTCATTGATGCTATTTGAAGAATCTACACACTTAAGCCCTAAAGCATGAAAACTAAATACTATTCCTCTAGATGTCTAGTATGTTTTCAGAATATCTTCTCATAAGGGAAGACCTGCTTTGTCTCTTGAAAGGCTGGGATTCACCATCACCTCAGTAGTTCCACAAGCATGAACAGATTTATCAAGTCAGGTGTTGGCTTTGGCTGATCTGCCCTCAAATGCACATCTTACTAATGCCTACAAGCCCTCCATGTAAAGTCACAGGAGCTCACCCCCTCAGCCTTGAAAATTTTGTGGAAAATATTTTTTTTCTGAAGGCAGATGAAGTTATGGTGGAATAATGATAACATACTGCAGGGAAATCCTTATGAAATAATCTGCAGAACACATCTTCCAACAAGCAGGAAATACAAGGACAAAAATGTAAATGTTCAGAAGTTAAGCTGACATTGTTTTGCAAAAGTAAAAAAAGGTCATGGTGAACACATCCCAGTCATACTGCAAGTCTTAACTTCTAGAAGATGTTATGTGTGTAATTTGCCTAAATTGCACCATGGTAGTTAAAAAAAGCAACAGCGAATTCAGCAGGAAAAAGTCTTAATTCTAGCCAACTCACAGACTGTACAAACCTATCAATCTCTCAGCCAGGCCCATATTTATGATGGGTATGAAGTGCAAATACACACACTTGGTTCTTAGAGCATGATGCAAATCAACTGCCAAGAATTAAAATGTCTATGCAGTTTATTTCTAACAAAACTGACAGCGCCTTGACAAAACCTGGACCATAAGCATTTCAAATTCCTGTTATGGCTCTGTCATTCTAAAATAAAGCTATGAATTATGGTCTCTTAATTATTTAAAAGATGATGAATACAGGCAGTGCCTGGTCACGTGACCATTTTAGAAGCAGCAAACTTTTCCCAGATAAGATGAGCTTGGAATTAGGTCACATATATACATTCCTATGAGTCTTGAGTGCAATCAGAGCAAGATATTTTTCCACTAGCCAAGCTTTAAAAAAATGGAAAGTGTGAACCATTTCTGCACAAAAACACCCGCTCTCACTTTCTCTGAAACATGTTCAGATATTCATAAATGAAAGCTGGAAGTAGGACAGGCCACTACAGAAATAACTGCATCTTTGCTATGTATTTAGATTTACTTCCAAGAATAACTTTATTACCATAAAACTACATTGGTCAGAGTTCTTTACATCTAGCTCCAATTTCAAGATTATCAATAAAATTTTACTTTAGAAATAGTAACTTTCACTGCTTTTTAAAGCTTGTATAGTGAAGTCATCACAAATTGACTTGTTGGCCAAGTCCAAAAATACTTCTGTTTCAGATGAGAAGAGCTTTCTCTGGTACATTTAAAACAATTTAACACCTTCTCTTGTTAGTAAATAATTCTGCTATCATACACACATACTAAATTGTGCTGTACATACCTGAGAAACACTTGTGAACTCTGATCCAATAGAACTGTCTGTAAACTGTGTTCCATTTAGTGAAACCTAGAAAAAAAATCAATAGTATATTGGTTATAATAGTTGAGTCTATTGCTAAAAGAGCATTAAAAAATAACAAAACATTCCCCTACATCTGAAGATTTACTAAACAGCCTTAGAACCATGAATTGACTGTTTGACTGCAGAGATGGAAAGCCCTGCTTCTTCTGTAATACCAGTCCTAAAGATGCAAAAATTCACTATTTATATGTATTTAAATTTTTGCACTACAGTATTTTTATTAGTAACTCTAAGATAAAATAATCAATACAGGAAAAAAGAAAAGCCATATGCAAAATGCCACATGTTTCTTCTGTATCTGATTTGCATTTAGCTTTTTAAGTTCTATTGTGAGTTAAGACAATTACCAAAGATTCTTGTCTTTTGCAAATTGAATACAATACTGCTCAGGAAAATATGCATTGTTAACCAGGAAGACTCCTCCACAGCAAGTCTCCAAAAAGCATTCAGTCAGTCTGCCACAACAGCCTTCCTCTGGCCCCAGGTCATAATTCACATGGAAACCTCTCAGATAACTCTTCTGTGTGTTGTTTCTCCACATGTCAATAAAGTGCCTTTCAGAAGCTCCAAGTGTTTTCATGCAGCATTATTTAAGGACACTAAAACAAGAATACAGCCAAGACAGCACACATGGAAACTAATGTCACAGAATCACTTAATTACTGAGGCTGGAAAAGACCTCAGATCATCAAGCCCAGTCTAGGACCTAACATCACCATAATAAGATAGACATTGGCACTAAGTATCACATCCAGTCTTTCCTTAAACACCTCCAGGAACAATGACTCCACTACCTCCCTGGGCAGTCCATTCCAATGTCTAACCATCCTTTCTTCCACTTTAGGAAGTGCTTCCTAACATCTAACCTAATCCTCCCCTGGCACGGCTTCAGGCCATGCCCTCTCGTCCTATCACTAGTTGCCTGAGAGAGGAGCCTGTCCACCACCTGTCTATAACTTCCCTTCAGGTAGTTACAGAGAGGGACAAGGTCCCCCCAAGTCTCCTCTTTACCAAGCTAAAACAACCCCAGCCCCCTCAGCATCTCCTCATCAAACTTTCCCTCTAGTCCCTTCACCAGCTTCACTGCTCTCCTCTGGAGCCACTTCAACACCTCAACATCTTTCTAGAAGTGAGGGGCCCAGAGCTGCACACAGTACTCAAGGTGAGGCCTCACCAGTGCCCAGTACAGGGAATTATGTCCCTGCTGGCCACACTATTCTTGACAAAAGCAGGATGCCACTGGCCTTTCATGCCACCTAAGCACACTGTTGGCTCATATTTAGTCAATTGTTGACCAGTACTCCTAGGTCCCTCTTCAGCCACTCATCCCACAGTCCATCACTTTGCTGGGGGTTGAGGCCAAAATGCAGGACACTGCATCTGGCCTTGTTAAACCTCATCCCACTGGCCTCTATGCCCATTGGCATAGTTTGTCCAGATCTCTCTGCAGCATTTTCCTCCTCTCCAGCAGATCAACACTTCCCTGCAATGACATGGTGTCATCCACAAACTTACTAAGAGGAGATTCAATCCCCTCATGCAGGTCATCAATAGAGATACTGAACAGAACTGGACCCAGCACTGATCCTTGGGGGGCACCACTGCTCACTGGGCATCAACTGGATGGGGCACCATTCACAACCACTCTGTGTCCAGTCATTCAGCTGTTTTTTAACCCAGGGGAAGGTGTACCCATCCAAGCCATGGGCTGCCAGCTTTTCCAGGAAGATGTTGTGGAAAACTGTGTCAAGAGCTTTGATGAAGTCCAAGTAGACCACATCCACAGCCTTCCCCTCATCCACCTGGCGGTTCACTCAGTCATAGAATGAGATCAGGATGGTTAGGCAGGACCTTCCTTTCCTAAACCCATGCTGGCTGGGCCTGATGGCCTTATACCTGCTGCTCGATGGCACTCAGAGTGATCTGCTCCATAGCCTTGCCAGGCACTGAAGTGAGACACTGACAGGCCTGTAGTCTTCCGAATCCTCCTCCTGGCCCTTTGTTGTCAATGGACAACACTGGCCAACCTCCAGTCATCTGGGACTTCCCCAGTTGTCCAGGACCAGTGACAAATGATGGAAAGCAGCCTAGCTAGCTCTTGCTCAAACTCTTTAAGCCCCCTGGGATGAATCCCATCCAGATCCATAAACTTGTTAGGATCTTGTTAGGGCTCTTCAAGAGCCCTAGATGATATTGACTTGAAGTAAAGGCATTTGTTTTAAAAAATCCCAAACAAACTGGGTAAGGGGAAGTTATGTCAGTTACATTTTATTCTTTGTTTTCTCTTTTCATGATAAATGGTTTCTCTATTGAATTTCATACATAGTTTATCTTACGCATCTATTTAATCTTTCAAGAGTCTTTGCTGACCTCTTTTTGCTCTCCATCTACCCACTCATACTGCATGACATTTATTGCCAAGACCACTCTAAACATCTCAATTTAAACTATCCTGTTTAATTTAGGAACCCCCACATCTTGTATGTTTGATTTAGAGTGTTCGAAAAATATTTTTACCTTGCTGCCAACCCATAAACTTAAAATGGAGCCTCCTCCAGTACAAAAGCTTTACACACCCACAGAATTACCAACTGCTCAGCACACAGAGCCAGTGCGATTACTGTAAAGCCACTGTCTTCAGCTGGATTTTTCAAGGCAAAGTAGTGGATAAAAAGATCTATACCATTGCTACAGAAAATACAAGTATGACAGCACACAACTTCACTTACATACCCCATGCTAACTTCCAAAAGTAGATATTTAAGAAAAAAATGTTCACCTGCAAGTCAAGAATCAAAAAATCTAAAAATCACAGGGAGTAAAAACGTTGATGGGGAACCAGCTCCCTGTTTTTATTTAGCAACTTCCCAAAAAGCTGATAAAAGAACTTCTGAATTAAAGGAAGTTGTCTTCACCAAGAAAAGAAATCCTCTAGTACTGAAGGTCCACTGGTTTTTGACTTGCATATACATTCAAGAACAAAAAAACCAATAAGAAAGCTTAGATTTAAGTTTCTTATTTGCAGCTCAAAATGTCAAACAAAACAAGAAACATCATCTATTCATTACAGGAGCACATGCACCTTCTTTGCAATTCTCACTGTCTTGAATGTATCAGCCTGTCACATCTTAGCATGTAGATGTTGAGTGACCAAGCTGACCGTAGTCAGGAATATTTCAAAAGCTAAGACAAAAAACAGTGGGAACTTTCTGTCATTCACTAAATGCCACATGGCGCCAAGACAAAATGCTGATCGTCAGAAGTGGCTGCTCCATGGAATGGGCTGCTATGCTACTAACAAAAGGTATCTCTTGATACTAAGGACTTTTCAGAAATTGGTTCAAAACATTAGTAATAAGCTCCTCTTCACCAAATTTAGTAGTTAAATATCTCTGGGAGGAAAAAATACCAAGTAATTTAAAGAAAAAAAATGAGGCAAATATGAGGAAACAAAGAGAATAATAATAAAAAATTGAGTAGGTAGTGAGATTTAAGACACTGTACATGGTCCTTACAGTAAATTTAAATCACAAAAATTATTTCGGCACGGGTGAATAACGACATGACAAGCAAAAGAATGATATGGCTAACAAACATATCAGAGAAAATAGAAAAATCTTGAAAAAATAATCCAAATGGGGCTCAAACAATAGCTAAAAACAGGAAAAGAAGCAGTCTCACAAATAATTTAAGGAAATAAGGGAGGAAAAAAACAAATAAAAACTACAACTAAATCCTTTTTTAAACCATATGAGGAACAAGAAGTAGTAGGCAGCCTGTCAGCATCTATGAAGCTAAAGTTAGGTAAAAGAGATGTATTAAGTAAGTACTCAAACAAGCTAAGATCATGGTAGAAACACCAAGTTTATTTTTCACATCTTCATGTTCACTATGGGGGAGTATTCTCAGTGAAAGACTTCTTTATGGAAGACACATTAGAGGATCTGTTTCAAAGTAAGACACTGCTTGAAGGGAAGTACGGCGCAAACGGCAACTCAAAAATTAGGAAACCACTAAGAACTTAGAAGAAGCTCAAGGACATTATAGTTGCACTAATAACTTCAGTATGTTAAAGCATGCTTTATACTTCAGTACTAGAGGAGTAGGTTATGCTTTTCATATTTATTTAAGCTTTCAAATGAGATCTAGGAAACTGCAGTTACCCAAAGTCTGTAGCAACAAAGTGCCCAAGATGACAAAGTTAAGCACTAATTCTTCATTTTACTTAGGAAAGTAGAGAATGGTAAACACAATTACTGGCCATATGTTGACAGCTAGAGTTTTGTTTGCAGAGTTAAAGTGACAAGCTAGACAGCTGTCACTTCTGGAGGTCAACCTTATTTTTAATTGAAGATTTTTTTTTTAACAAAGCTGAGCATTTTTTTTCATAATTTTGAAGTTTTATGTTTCAAAAACCTGTTTTGTGAAGATAACTGCCAGAAGGAAGGCCGACATGGATCTGAAACATGGGAATCTCTGCACGCCTTCTTCACCATAATAGAAAGGAGATGGGGAAATACTTCTTTCTACAATGTTATTTACAATTGAGAACACACATGGAAATACTGTTTTTCTTGCAGGTTGCTGTCACATTAACTGTCCCACTCCAAAACACTAACTTTCTGGAAAAGGCGGCATAGAAGATCTTGGCAAGTATGAATAAATTGAGGTTCACAACTTAAACAACATTCCTTGATTTCACCTGAATGACCTTCAAGAACCAGTTAAGCAATGAGAACAAACACTCAAAGACTGCCATAATTTGCTCTAATAGTACGTCACAATCAAAATCACACCTTCAGTGGGCTGAGGGCCATATTACTAGACAATACACCTCACCTTTCTTGCAACTGAAGCCTGGTGAAGTCACACAAATATCATGAAAGTGAGAGTGATGCAATGTCTCAGGAGAGCTCAAGTTAAAAAAAGCACAGGAAGAAAATTTACGTTTGATTCATCACCACTGAACCTTAAACAATTCAACAGAAATGTGATGCTAACAAAAAAAAAAAACCAACACAGAAGGATTAATCAAATTTCTCCAGGGGAAAAACTACTAAAAGACATTGCAGTGATATTCTCAGACACAGTAGGAAAGATACAGACTAGAAAAAATACCCCCAATGTTACTCAGAGATCATTAAGGCCATGCTTTATTCTTCAAGGTCCTAATGTAATGAAGTATGTGTACTCCATGACACTTGATTTAATTCCCTTATTTTTATACAGGAAGCTGAAAATTTGAAGTTTGTTGAAACATCTGAAACAACACATGCTCTGTAAGTATCTGATTACGACTAAAGAAAGGTTCTTCATTTAGGCCTGGCTACCCCTCCAAAACCCCAACACGATGTCCTGCCTAGATTTTCTACACCAAAAACCATTTGACACAACTGTGCTATGTTAAGTCGTCTTCTCTCAGGAGTTGCCAGTCAGTGAGCATACTATAACATTGCTCTGCAGCTTCATATAGCAGCTCAGCCTCACTTCTCACCACCATTTGGGAGGCAGCAGTCTCAAATTGCACTCACTGGTGAAGGCCTCCCTCCTGCTGTCTTGGGTTCTCTCCAGTCACAGGCTGAGCTGCTCCTCTCCTCTCCCAGGCACAGCTAAATTGGTCACAGAACTGACATTTACAGAATCTCAAACAATTTTCCTATCTGAAGATTTCTTTATGCCTTTAATTCAAGAAATAGGAGACTGACTTCAGCAAGTTAAAATTTAGAACCCTCAACCTAACCCCGTATCAAAACCAAACACATAGATGAGGGGAAAGAAAGATGGTAAATACATGACAGAGAGCTTCAACAGTAGGCAGCAAACACAATCTGATGCAGGGCATCTGGACTGATAAGACCTAGAAAGGCATATTGGAGGTGGATTACTCTACACATACACGCCACAGCACTCTTCATTTATCAAGCAGCAAGCCCTGTCAGACAGGATCGCATGCTGATCAGGTCTATAGCAAAGCGAAGTTTTGAAGCTTGTTTGCTTTTAGCATTGTCTCAACATTGACAGGTGCGACCACAGTCCTTGCAATAACAATAACCTCTGTAGAAGGTATGTTACAGCACTGAAGGGATATCATAAGACAAAAATCAGCAGTAAACTAACCACACTCTCTCTTCCTTAATCCTTTTTCAAGTCACACTGTACCTGCCTAACATCTGGTACATCCCAGTTTGTCATAAAGAACACGTTTACAGATCTCAGTGATGACCCATCAGCATCATCACTCTTGCTTATGCCACTTCATGTATTTCAACATTCCAATTATTTTTCATCTGCAGTACTTTAAGAAACACCACAAACATTTAAGGTATTGAAGCATCTATCCAAGACACCAGGCAAACTACTGCCTCATATCTCACAGAAAAGGTTGCCTTTGTTATACCCTGGGCAGACCTATTCTAGGCACCACATCAAAGTGAGAGCAAACTCACCACCACAAGCCTTACAAGATATCAATTATTGCAAGAACAAAAAGCATATGCCTAATAAAGCAGAATATCATGTGCTGTACATAAAACAGTGTTTAACAATTCTACATAGTTGCTGTAAGGGTGGTCTAATACTGAAAGAAATAATCCAGGGAGATGCACAAGTATACTCAGGTATCCTCTCAGAGAGGATGATGCTACTACTAGAGGTACAGGTGTATTTCTGGTCAACGCTTACATGACCAAGAACTGTGATAGTGTCCTCTGACACTGCATGCCTGCAACTGCTTCAATGCACCAGGGCAGCTGGGCTGGTCCATGTTGTCTAAAGGTCTCTGTCCGTGGTCATGAAAATTCAGTACCAAAGTGACAGGCGAATCGGAAACATTTTTAGTACGCAGTAAGACAGAAGTACAAATATTTCTTATTTTTTATTGTAATATAACCCCCAGAAGTCGTTGCAGTACTTTGCAGTAAGAGGATATGTCTTTTTAGAAAAGTGTAATAAAATGTTTTTTTTTAAAACCAGTTACATGGAGGTGTTATCTTCCTAGCACAGGAATATAGAGAATGGAAAATTAACACGTCCAGTAACAGGCAGGAAAATAATCAGCACCACACAATATATTTTGTGTCTCACCAGCACAGCAACACTCAAGAAACTCACTCAGGTACGAGAGTTTATTATTATTATCACAGAGGAAAAAAAAAGTAATCTGTACAATTAATGTCAGAAGATTCTAATTCCAAAGAGCCTTTATGCACTAGCTTGAAAATTGGCAGCACTGAATAGTTTGGAGGCTCCTAATTCCAATAGTGATGGTTTTGAGTGATGCGGTAGTGAAATGGGCCTTTGGGCTCGGGGTCTGTCTGTGTGCTCGTGAATAAAGGCCACCAAATAGTTTAACTATAAAGATAAAAGATTAACAAACTACCATCACATCTTTCAATTTAGAAGGTAGAGTGCTTTGCTTAAGAAATTGGCATTACAAACATCTAAATGTTTAGTGTGACACCTATGTGATACATGTCACACCACTCCAGTGACACCAAATGAAATAGTTGCTAATACACACCTGCCAGGGAATACAGTAATAGAGGAGAGACAGTGACAGAAAAAAAATATTATTAACTGCAAAATCAACATGGAAAACTATGAAGCTTTCCCATATGAAAGATATCTTCTCTTTTCAATAGAATGTCAAAGTATTGAATAAAAAAAAAAAAACAGAGAAAGCTCAGACAAGATGATAATAACTAAAACTCAAATATCCAATACTTGATCAATCAAATCAAGTTACAGAATCACAGAATTACTGTGATCTGGCCAACTGATTACTTTTGCAGACTGTTAATCCAAGAGCAAACTCTAGATTACTTTACCAAGCACATTATACTGGGCATTAGTATTCACAAACACTGAAGTTATCCTTTCCCAGCCTAGTCTGCATTATTCTAGTGTAGTCCACACTCTTCACATTGTAAAATGTTTCAGTGAAGCAAAACATATCCATAAACATGCTGGTGATGCAAGGAGTCAGTCCCTTGGTACTCCTTTAAAAGCTACTGGACTCCACACAATTTCAGAGAACCTTTAAATTTTTGTGTCAATTAGCAGGGAAGCAGCAAAGTAAAAGCTGTGAAAGAATAAGCATTCCAAGGAATGTCCCAAGACTTTTGTGAATCTTTTCATATTCAAAATTTGAAATGTGAAATCTGATTACTGTTGTCAAATATAGATAAACTACCTTTAAAAAACAGAAGAGAAGTTGCCACAAGCTGAACAACAGCCAAGGATAAAGCATAAGTGAGATAACTGGCAGAAGCTCCAGATGACAGAAAGCACTGAACATCAATACAGCTAATGGGGCAAATCAGTCCTTACTTACACTAGTATCTAATACATAGCACGTTTATGCTCAATAGTTGTCATTCTTATAAAATCACTGACACCATACCAGAGAGCTCAGTCAAATATATAACCTTACTGTACTGATGTGAAGCAGAAATGAGCGAAAACACTATTCCACAGTCAAGTTGCTAAGCCCAATGTGATTACACACCCCTCTCCTGGTCACAGAGGATGCTTGCAGAAGTACACTGACTGCAGACCACCACAGTAGCAGTGAAATACACCACCTAACCATAACCAACAGCATGCTACTAAAACTGATCTATGTACAAGCTTGCGTTACACATTCGGACAGGACAGGCTGGAAATCTTGTGACTGTAAAGCACTCTTGCCCATTGTGTCATGCTCCCTCCATCACACTTAACCAAAGGGAATTGTGTACTCAAGAGCTGGCCACAGGAAATATCCTACGCAAAGGGGGAAGGAGGAATATATTTAATGCTGGTGCTAGAAGATACTTCATCTAATTCACATGTGTTTTTTTGTAAAAACAAGCAAAAGTTCATCTGCTGAGCAGATAGCACCAGTATTGCACTCAATCACAAATCCAAATACTCATTCAAGAAGCTAACAAGGTATTGTCAAGTAGCTCACTCATTTAGCCCTTCATAAGGTGAAGCACTATACTGCTTTGTATTAGGAATAACATAAGATAAATCTATTTAAAATTTAAGATAAATTTGGCAAGATACTTGTCAAATTAACACAAAATTAAATATTCTCTAACCAAGCTTCTCCACAGAAAATTCTTAGAAGCAAAAATGGTTTCTATCTCCTTTGACTTGTGGCTACTGCTAAGATACTTTATGTGATTCTAAGTAAATCCCTCTTTACCCAATTTAATGAAGTTTTCTTATTTCCAATTTTCCTCATTATTCACAATCAACATTATGAAATGTCAGCTATTTTTGTGACATTTCTATTCTGATACTTACCATTTTAATGTAATAAAACAAAACATTGGAATCTACGTCAAGTAAAATCACACTACTCATCTAACTTGCAAGATAAGCGGTGTGGCTTTCTTCAGCAAGCCATGTTATTAAAACTTGGATTTCAGTAAACATAACACTGTATTTTTATAGCTTAGTAAAAGCTATTCCTAGAATAAAACTACATCAATCTGGCACACTGCCTTTCTAGATTAAGCCTCCACATGCTCAATCTACCTTGCATACAGATGGCAAAGCAAGTTTAACATGAGTGAGTCAAAATACCAACAAAATTACTTCTCTTTCCACACCCAAGAACCTAAACCTTCAATTGCTTCTTTTCCAGTACTGAAATCCCTCAAGACCCTTGATACCAAATGAAAATGTCAAAGGAGTTTGACAGAAACTGAAATTATTTCAAAGGAGATATTTATTCAAGCTGAAGCTTTTATCATTACATATTTTGAAGAGAGATGAATTCCTTAGGGAGAGGAATTACAGGAAGTTTAAGTAGTAGGCACATATAAACTTGTTAAAAAAGATCAATAATTCATAACTGTCTTGGGTTATGGAATCAAGAAGATTGTATTCTATTTTCATCTGTTGAAAGCAGTTGAGAAGCTGTATGGTTTTGTTTTTTGTAACTCCAGGGGGATGGGGGAGTGAATACTGACCCAATTGTTAAAACCAGGTGGGGTGATATTTTCTTAAGTATTTTCTGCTGATGGGCCATCAAGACTCATATCATCCCATTGTGAGACGCTTCACCCAGTGGGGGGAGCTGACCGTTCACACCTGCATAAACTGGGACTCAGGAAAAGGAGGGGGGCTCGCTCTCTACTGGGGTTCGCTCTCTACTGGAGTTTCCTGTCCCCGGACCCTGCGGTGCCCAGCTGAAGCCGCTTTTGCGTGCTTTCGGTGCCGTTTTAATCTCCACCGCTGCCCCTGCTGCTCCACGGCATCCAGCCTCTCTCCGAGACCTCCTGCCTCCCTCCCCAAGGTTTCCTACTGTTTCCCGCACCGAACAGAGCTGCTGCTGTGGCTGCCCGTTCCTGGCCACCTCCCGCCTGCTGCTGCCTCTGTCTGCGCCCGCACCGAGGAAAGCTCTCTCTCCACGTCTGCTGCTCCGGGAGAAACTGAACTGTAGCAGGTTTTGCTCTGTCAGGATCCCTAAGACTTTTCTTTTGACTGGTTGTTTGGGTGTACTGTTGGGTTTTCTTAGTGTTCTTAATAAAGAATTGTTGTTCCTTTTCCAAAATCTTTTGCCTGAAGGCCTTCAAATTGAAAGAATTTGGTACCTGTCTTCCTAAAATGAGACAATAACCAGGATAACAATTTTTATAAAATGTAACTATTCACAGGCTCATTATAGGCAGCGGGAGGAGGGGCTTAAGTCACTTGTACACAGCCCAATTTTTCCAACACAAGTTGAAGAAAGTTAAAGGCATTCTTTCCTCCCATGGACAGGAACAGCGATTGTCACACACTGTTAACATCCGTGGATAAAATACATAGATAACTAGAGACAATCAGTGCAAACAGATAGGTAATCAAGGGTTTGCTTTGTTTTCAGTATGACCAGACAGTATGACAAGTCTCAAAAACAGAGCAGGGAGGAAGGAAACCAGACAGCACTGAAAAATGCAGAATAGGAAGAAAACCATTCTTCCTTCTATTGCTAATTTGAAGGACTTGGGTCCTCTGAAAACAGGGGAAAGCAACACTTCTGGTGGATTTGCACAGAAATAATCCTCTATCTCTGCATCTTCTCTTCCTTTGGGTCCTCAAATCCAAGATGTAACAATTTACTCTAGTAATTACTCTAGTAATCACAATAGACTAACAACCTTAACAGCTGCTTAAGGAAGAAAAATTTAATATTTCATATTAAATTGAAATATGCCTCAAACCTTGATTGATAAGAAGCTCTACTCAGAAACACAAACATCTTATATGAAATGAGTTGCACTGCAAATAAAAGTACCTGGAACTATCCTGGGAAAGTTTTTTCACAAGCATCTCAAAAAGACAACTTTGAAGTAGCACTTTCAAAAGAACACAGATGTTGTTATGCTGTAACGAGTTTTAAGAGAGCAGCATCTATCCTCTGTGCCCTTCTTCCCACACATTCTTCAGTAGCACACTCAATTTTTCTTTTAGCTGAATCAATCTAAAATACATCCTTCAGGAAATGAGCACCTGTTAGGGAATAACGAGTTCACAGGTTATGGTGCCACAATATGAAAATGTTAACACACACATAAACACAATAGATCTCTACAGAAACTAGGAAGCACTCACAAACCAAAATTAAAAAGGTGAAGCTCCAATCTGTGTCCAATTGAAGCACAAAATTATCTACATTCTATTAATTTTTTAACTGGAATTCAAAGCAAGGTTATACTCAAATAAGATGGTTTTCATCCATTTTATTAGACAAGGGCAAGTTAATTCCTTGGACATTAAACTGAATGATGCAGACTTAAACTATTCATTGTGTGAAGCCTACAGCTGCATACACACTCATTTCTACCTCACCACTGCAATAAAATCCTCCACCTTTTAAAGAGGAAAAAGTTAGATGTGACCATCATTATCAAGCAGCACCCTAAAAAACCCGGTAAATTAATAAATAGTCAGTTGCTTCACAAAATTAAGTGTCCAGATCCTATCAAACATCCTGCTCTGATCCTGATGCACCAATTTGAATTCCACCGCGAAAAAAAACAACGCCTACATAAGCTGTGCTTAGTATCTAAGCACTGCCTGGCACATGATCTCATGAACTCTGCGCTAACAAAGGCCAAAGACCTTCCTGAATGAGTTCCTGTTTGAGTGCTTTTTCCAGAAGATACAATCCACCGTTACTCCCTACAGAAAGACTACACACAGCACATCATCTAAAACAGAATTCATCTGGGCTCAGAGTCTGTTAGCAATTTTCATTATTTTTGTTTAACCTCCCTCCATCATCACCTGTTATATATTCAGATGCCGCCATCTGATGAGCCATTTATTCCTTACCTTCTTAGAAAACTGGAAAAAGACAGGCCCTCGGAATATAGGAAACAATTAGCAGGATCC
This sequence comes from Upupa epops, assembly GCA_013397515.1. NCBI lineage: Eukaryota > Metazoa > Chordata > Aves > Bucerotiformes > Upupidae > Upupa > Upupa epops. Next base: position 385,402 of record VZRI01006827.1, read on the forward strand.
TTCCTACTAGGTAGCCACAAGAACTGGTATTTAAAAAGTAGTCCCAGCCACATTCCAGACAACCTCCCTATTCCTCTGGTACCACTGTGAATAGATTCAAGGACCAGGCTAATCACAGCATATTCTGCAGCTAGGCACAGGACACGAACACAGCCACCCCAAAGGTCAATACACCTAGGTAAGTCACATGAAATGGGCCAGCACTTGAATAACGTTTGTCTGTAGCATATGAACAGTGGTTTTCCTCAGTCAGTTGGGATGTTGTATAATCCTTTTCCAAGTAATTATACCCTCTAGAGGCTTTTATTGATAACATCACAATGTTTTCTCCTATGTCAATACAAGTAGCACTACTATAATCCCCTTTACACACCAGCATAACCCACACCCATTTACAATTAGTAACTGATGGTTTTCCAGCACAAAAAGATGGAATATCTGCCTCATCTAGGAAAAAACACACTCCCGTTGCATTCAAAAGCTAACAAGCCAAAATCATCTTCTTTTTTTTTTCAAAAGCAGTAAACACTAGATGTAGTGCTGCCCCAGCCCTGAAGACAAAACTCCTCAGCTGTCCCCCTGCAAACATTCTTGCCCAAGGAAGATTCACACTTCCAAGCAACAGTTATTAATACCATAGTGAACCTGCTCAGATGTAAGTCTCTGATGGTTAATTGTTAATTGCCTTCCATCGGAGAAGGACTGCTACAGAAAAAAGCAAGAGATACCTGATGCCATGAAAAGTGCCTATGCCCGCAAGTCCCATCTTGTCATGTTTTCATTTGAACCTAAACCCATCTGTCTCATCTTACAAAAACCTGAAAAGTATCAGAATCACAATTTAGACCATGCTTAAATCTCTAAACATGTGCTAGAAAAATATATATCATCTATCATACTGAAATTCACAGTATATTGCAATAAATGAAAGACATCACCCTTGGGGGGTGGGTGGGATGGGAACAGACGTCTAAAGCTGCACTTCTACCTAAGTGTCAAACTTCAGTTTGTGAACTGCAAGCACCACTTCTTGTACAAACAGGCAGTCTCAGCTGATGAGCCATTTTGTCACAGCATTCTGAGTAGAAGAAAAACAAAATTACTTCCAGAATAAAACATTTTTTTTCTTACACCCCAAATAATTAATAAATATGTATCTAAATTTAAGCTTGAGGAGTAAGTAAAAATATGATTTAGCCTAGAAATATTACAGCTTCCTTAGTGTACTAAACCAATGAGACTTCTGCAAAGAAATGGTGAAGGCCTACGTTTATTACTAAAAAATTAAGTACCAATTAGAAACCTGCAAAACATGACATGAGGCTTGGGGGATTTTTTGTTAAATATATCTTTTCTTCTCCAAGAAAAATGTTTTTAAACAGAACTCAATAAATTACAGTAAGTATGAGGCTCAGCTCTTAAACTGTGTGTAATCAATAAAGTAGAGCATGCTTATACTTGTGCAACCAATTATTTGGATAAGTAAAATCATTTAGTCAGATCAAAGCCAGCAGAAATCAATATCCTTATCTTTATTGTCTTCTTCACTTCACTGCTTTGAAGTACTATTTGTGAATTGAAGAAAACATTAGAAATAGGTCAGTTTTATTAAGTATCACTGCACATGCATATTTAATTATTTGTACTGATAATTCTGCAACTTCTCTTTCACTTTATGAAAACTTTACATATTCGGTACTTCACATTTCCAACTGTCTTTTCAATTGCCAGCTCCAAATCAAGAAATTTCACATTTAGAAGAATTTTAAGAAAAAACCTACTCAGACACTGACGTCTCTTGCTGTATTTGCAACCAAATATCCTAAGATTAATTCTCTATCATGATTTGGAAGCAGACAGGGAAAAAGACTTGGTTATTGGTTATGTTGACCCCTAAGGCAGTGGAAAGGAAACATCATTCTAAGACGCATCAAACTATTTTCAAGAGACACGGTGAAGTATTAGCACTGCTTCATAGCCCTCTGGAGGATACTTAATTTGGTCAAGCACCTTCAAGAAATGACTAACTGGAATAGACACAGTAACAGCCAAACAGGGTCATTAGCAAAAGGCCGAGTTTGTTCAGCATGGTGAAGCAGTGAAGTTCTCTCTGAATGGGCATAAGAACAGAGCACAGGGAAAACAAGAGTAAAATGTCTGGAAATACATTTAAACTGAAGTGAAAGACTAACAGTCACAGCACAAAAAATGTGAAGTAGACTGAAGATGGGAATAGTGAAGATCTATTTCAAAGGAAGTCATATTGGTTAATGGAAAGGCATCTTACCATATTTCTATAGACATGCAGTACCATAAAAAGAGGCCAGATCCCTTTACCATTCATATGAAAAAAGCTCTATAGTTGTTCAAATATATGTGTAACTCAATTTTAATACAGGAGTTGCCTTTGTCTTTCCTACAGTAGATTCTTCAGGGCTCTTATCTTTTAACTCTGCATTTTTCTGCCTTTTTTTAAATTTTAAACTTAGTATTTTAGTTTTTGTGTAAAGGTATGGACAGTTTTCAAAATTAAGCACATTTGAAAACATGAAACAATTAAAATCAAATGCAGTATTAAGCCATAAGGAAAGGAGAAAGAAATCATGTCTTTTAACGGCTGAAGTTAATTATATTTAAAGAGGTTTTGCACAGCATTAAATGCTTTTTCCGAGTTGACAAGAAAAATGGCAACAGGTATAGAAATATAACTAATTTAGAAACAAATTTATATAAATAACTAATTTAAGCTCAGTCACACTTAGGCTTGAGTGAAGAGATTCGGTCTGCAATATCCAGATGTACAGCCACCAAGAATCAGGCTCTCCATGGGGAAAAAAGGAGGGAAGGTGATTATGTTTTCAAACCCACATCACAAATTCTTTAGCAGTACATATCCCACATGCAATGCTTCCCTTCTTTTGTAGCCAAGTATGACACAGCAGAACATACACAACAAATTTCTTATCAAAATTATGCCTTTCCCGAACTAGAAAAATGTTCAGTGTTTTTCCAGCAATTACACAGCCACATGTACTAAAAAAACCCCAAAAGCTAATAATGAAGACGATTCAATCATTTCTCCAGTAGTATGGACAAAAGTGTTTTGAGCAGATAGTCAGGACACCCCCAAATTCTCTCAGCTACCCCTAACAAGTAAGATCCATCCATCTACATTTTTTTCCTACTAGTATGTTTTCAGAGATTTAATATGTTGTTCATACTCAGTTTTATGTATTTGTTTTCAAGATTAACAGTATTATGTGAAACAACCCAAAGGTGCCAGCACTTTTCCTACAAATAGTAAGCAACACTCATGCAAAGGCAAGTTTAAGATGCATAAGACCATGTGCAGGATTTTTTCTGATTGTGTAGTTTCAGTGATACAACTGCAGATGCTCAACTTCAGGAATTATGTTACAACAAAGCAAACTCACCTGTTAACTCCTGTTAACTGCTAAATGGGTAAACATACTCCAGACAGCAAAATCTTCTAAAATTTTAAGTAAAACCATGCAGTGGGGAACAGGCATTTTCAGAAGGACCTACCAATAAAAGTTTCTAAAACTAACCATGTTTTTCCCATCAAAGAGAAATGCAACTGTCAGGCAAATTGCACTGACTGTACTCTGACAATACACAGACAATATAAAGCAGGGAAATAATTCTCCAATCTTTGACCCAAGCATCTACTTAAAGGAAGCTATCCTGTCACCCCTCATCAAAAGGCAGGGGCACAAAAAGCAGGAATCCAACCATGATCATGGCACATGTAACTGGAATAATAAAGCAAAGTGGCATCTCCAAAATTCACAAGAAGAGATTTAAGAGCTATATCCATAGAACAAGCCAAATCTAAGTCCTAGAATGGATTTGTACGAAGAACTGCTTATAGTTCCTATTACTGAGGAACAACACAAGCAAAACATCCAGTGCAGTGAACTATTCATTATAGGTTGTCTTAAAAAAATGGGTTTGGGTGTGCCTGGTGTTTTTCCAAGGGTGGGGAACTAAGGAGAAGCAGGAGGCTGCAGAACTGAAACACTGTGATGCATTAAAAGGTGATCAGTGAAGAGACTGACAAAGGCATCTAAACATCTGTATCAGAAAAGGAGCAATAGAGAACAAGCTGTCAGCCAGCCATACCTAGGACTGCACACTGCTCCAGTTGTTCTTTGCCTCCTCCAAAGCCAATAAAACCAAAGTGGCTGGCTGGAACAACTCTTAGGAGGAGCAGAATTCATACATATTAATTCTAACCAACAGACAGGTGTACACCACCTTGAAGGTGTCACAGAAAGCTGTTCAATGCTCAATCATCACACCAACTACTGTTCATGATTTCTTATCCATATGGGTACTAGTCTATACTGCTCAAAACAACCAAAAATGACCAGCAAGCTTCCAAATAGCCCTCCATACCCCAACACTGTCAGGAATAAATTCTTTCTGCAGACAACTTTACGTGTTTTAAAAATGCTATGACAGCACCATGTTAAGCCTCTTTGATCGCATGATGCAGTTCCTTCGACATGCTGGTAGGTAAGAATGTAGATGATTTCAAGATATTAACATACAAAAGGAACTACCTGGTTGTTAGCTTGAGTGATGAATATTTTACACGCAGATCATGAGCAAAATAGAGTCCAAAAATTATATACCAGAACCTGAACAAGAGCCTAAAATTATGAACCAGTAATTATTCACAAAGTTCACAAGAACAAGCAACCAATACATTAGACTGCACTATGAATACATGAAGCATAAGAAAGATAGCCAGAATTCCCTGAACATAATCAAGACTATGACCTACTCCATAGGAGTCCATTCCCAATTAGAATGAATACTAACAGAGAGAGGATAGTCAATTCATAGACAAAAATCTCATAAAAACACCACACAAACCAAACAACCAAAATTAAAACAACTAAATCCAAGTACCAAAGAGTATTACGTCTTATGCTTAAAGCATGTGAACTTTATAAATGCATAGAGATGTATCTTGTTAAGTCTATGAATAAAAAGCACATGAACATTATTAAGCTTCAACTTTACAGCGGATCTTCAAAAATGGTGGTCAGACAGACAACACCTTCTCTGATCAGGCAGAACAGTGAAGAAAAGCACAGGACTTTTTTGTTACAAGTAGATCCTAAGAAGCTAGACACCTACTGGGAACAGAACACAACAGAACTTCAGCAAGAAATCAAGGCATTTACTTTTTTGAAACAGAAAGAACCAGACTCTTCCTTTAGCTGTAAGCAGCAAGAAAGAAGTTGTTGACAGTAAAACATGAAAAATAGTTTTGTTCAAAGAGAACCATCAAGTCAATGGCTATTGAAGAGAGAAAGGAAGGATGAACAGCAAGAGACAGATGTAACTTCACTAAGTAACAGCTCACAGAAGGCAAGACTAAGGCAAGGAAGAGCTAATTCTCAAATGACACAACAGATACAACCAAATTTGAGAAAACCAAGCATAGCAAGAAAACAGAAAACATAGCAAGAGAATAATGACTCAGAAAAAGCTCAAAGAAAGGGTAAACCAAGCATTACAATGGCAAGAAAATACATGGGACAAACTGAAAAGGCTCAAGGCACAAAATTAATAAAACCTCACAAAACAGCTTGAGGCTATAACGTTCTGTCAATATACCACTACTAATAAGAAAATGTTCATTACTGAATGAAGGGGGGAAAAAAGATTAATAAAGACCAAGTCTTGACTAAAGATATCAACCACAAGCAGGTGACTAACATAACTGGCACAAACAAATGTGCAAGAATACTCAAAGAGTGTCAGCCTATCACTTTAAATAGCCATACTTGCATTGTTTTTCAGGTTGACTAGGTCTGATAGCATTCAATCAAGCTGCTCAGGAAATTCTCTAAAGCATCTTAAAAATCAATATTCCTACCTTTGAAAACTCAGAGACGATGCCTTAGATATCAAAAGAAAAGATAAAATACATAAACTCTCTCTTTAAAGCAATAAACAACTTTTCCTTCAAAAAATGCCACCAAAACCAAAAATAAACCTGCTTAAAAAGCCTACCAGAAAAAAAATCTGAGGGAGAAAAAAAAGGGATGGTAAAGGGGAAAAACACCTGAAAAGTAATATTGCCTTGTTTTCAGTTCCCAGAAAAGGTACTCACATATATTCAAACAAGTCTGTAAGTATTTAAGTGGTACAGAGAGGAGGAACAGCCAGCCACTTTGGTTTTGTCAAGAACAAGCCATGTCAAACCAGTATGACTTTCTTTCATAACAACACTGCATATGGGAAAAAAATGAATGTTGCAATTTACTTCATTTATGTTTGTGACAGTCTCAATTACTAAAACTCTCTCACAGACAAACTGAAAAGCAAGATCTTTATAGAGCTACCATAAATTTCCAAACAGGCACCAGTGACTATATGTAAAGGAGGAGTCAATAAGGTCAAGCTGCTGGAAAAAAAGCTAAAGCTAACTTGGGAAGGATGTATAGCTTATGTGACACATGACATAATCCTTCCACCTAATACTGCTCCAGTAAGTCTAGTGCAACTCATTTTGAACACAGGCCTTCAAGCTAGACAGGAACAGTTGAAGAAAAGCCACAAGACAACAGCTTCCAGGTGCAGACAACATTACCTGCCACGAAAGGCTGAAAGAACTGGGAGCACCAAGCTTACAGATGAAATACTGTGTCAGTTCTCTATATCCACAGCAAACAAAACAAGTAATAAAACTTTTCAGCTGCAGCAGGGGGGAATTCTATGCAACCGAAAATTCATAGCAAAGTATTTAAGGACAGAGGTTGCTGTCTCCATCAGTGAGGTAATTTTAAATCCAGTACTAGCAGAGGTGCTTAAAATAATTCAGAGTCTAATGAGGTTTGATTCTGAAAAAGGAAGTTGAGGTGTAATTCTGTTACAATAAATAAGTATCCTCACAAGAAAAAAAAGAGCAGTGTCTGAAGGACTCTTTAACAAGAAAAATCCCAAAACCCACACCCAAGAACCATGTCCTGTTCAGCAGGACTGTTCAGAGTTTTTGCAGCATTTTAGACTAGAAGCAGGTCTGGCCTCTTGGCTATCACAAGATTTAAAAGGGTGAAGTAAACGTAATAAAATTCACATGGTTATGAGCAGTACTCTAGAAGAGTTGGTTGGATTTTTACATCTGCTTCCTAGACTGAAATTACATTTAAAACAACCTCAAACAAGAAAAAACACCCAACAACAAACTAAACAACAAAATAACCTCCCAATCTTAAAGAAAATTAATTGCATTTAGTAGCTCTCTAGCCGCTTGCTGAACAGGGCTTAGTGGGCCTGGTGGGGTTGAGTTGATGGTTGCACTGAATGTTCTTGTAGGTCTTTTCCAATCTTCATAATTCTGCGATACCTTGCTGAGCTCAGACTGCTGGCCTGTTCTGCACCTGCTCACCCAGTACTCAAATGTATATTCTGTCTCCCGAATGTGTAGCAAGCAAAAGCCTAAGTAGGAAGGTGTGAAGAGACAGCCTAATTAGGAGGATAAATCCATACAGTAGCAGTGGGACATACAGACATCCTTTAATCTTTTCTCACTACTTGCTTTCTGTCACTACAGTGGAGTTGTACGCCTATCCAGTTCTATTTCAAGTAGGCCAACTAAATAAGAATGTCTGACCAGATAGCTGGCTTTCCAGAAAGAGGAGCTACAGTCCTGTAGCCCTGACATTAAGGTCCATCAAATTGTGCTTAAAGAAAAGGAAGAATTACAACATACTGGGGGGTGGGGCAGATGCAACAGGTGCCAGAAAGACAGTCTTCCAGTGATCCTCTCCCCAGTTTAATGGAAGGGATTCATGTTCCACTATACCCCTGTAAACCGCACTAAGCAAAGAACACCTACAAAGAAATAATCATCAGGCATAACACCTCCCTGACCACATACTAACACATATTAATAGATTATTCCTATACCTATCCAAACTCTCCTATGTCATAGATGGCCTACAAAATACCCATTTGAGTAAGAAGATTAAGACAAGGAAAAGGAACGTATACTAGTCATAAATACAAAGCCCTAAAAGCATCCATAAAGACAGACTGCATTGCATTAACTTTTTTTTTCTGATACTGAGTTAATATAAACACTAAAAAAATCCTTTACAAATAACTTCAGAAAATTAAATTACTCAACCAAACTACACAAAAGAATTTATCTGTGTCAGAAATGTTGAAGATAGGACAACGCAAGCAAAATACAGCAGTGAAGACTGACTTCCTGCTATTAAAAAAAAAAAAAGGAAGCAAATGAGTCACAAAGAAACCACAGAAAATTCTATTCTCATTGAAAAGAATTAATCTCTAGTTTGGGAAAACAATTAACATGTAAAAACCATAATTATTTAAGAATGATTTTTTTTTTTGTAATATTAGGGCAACCCCTCAAGTATCCTTGTATTGTAACACTGCAAACTATGTATCAGCCAAGCCAAGACTTTATGGTGAAAAGCTAATGAGAATGAAGTCAACTTTCCCAGAATTATCATAAATATTAATAGGGTTAGGAATAACTTTCCTGAAGGGATTTTTTATTGCCTTCAGTATAAGAGAGGTCTAATGCTGGTTAGTATCCTCTAGGTTTTAACAGACATGAAGAACCACAGATTTCTGCAGCTTAGCTGTCAAATTGTCACAACTTTACTGATCAAGAGAAACCAAGACAAACTCAGTAATGGTAACATCATTAGGTGCAATCCACTGACTTCAGAGTTTGTATCAGAACTGGCTTCACATTTAGAAAACTATTAATTTCTCAACCCTTAGTCAAAGCCACAAAGACAAGCACACCTTCAGACTGCTACTTGAAAACTCTACCTGCAGCTAACGAATAATTTCCCACATACCATTACTAGTAATGTTTTAGATTCCTGGTTACCAAAACAAATCCCTAAATCATCACTATGTTTTTCACCTGATTAAAAATTAAAACAGGCTCAGAATTATTTTAAATATTGACCAAAAAAATTGCTCTTCATTTTTATTGTGAATGCTTAAGATACTGCCATCAAATTTAAAAACAAAAAAGGCAACAACCGGTCTGAATAATTCCAGTATGAGTTATTAAGTGTCATGATTTCCTCATCATTCTGAAAACAAATAAGGTAGGTGGTCAACAGCTGTACTCCCAAAGACATTAAATAATAATTAATATTTAACTTAGTTACTATGCAATGCTCCTCAGTACAAAGTTCCTCCTCCTATATAAGGTTTCAAATTTAGAGACAGTGGAGAATACTGTACAAGCATGGTATCTTGCTTTCTGGACAGAAAAACTAACTGCAATTTTTTCCCAGAGAAAGTGTAAAATTTTTTTTAAAACAGCATAAATCTGAAAATTGTGGAAGTTTACTCTTGTCCACTTCTATTCCTGTGGTTCAGACTCTTAGTCGGTTATGACACTAACAAAAAAAAAAACCCAGTAAGCTACTACAAGCTGTCTCAGATCACAGCAGACACCAGTACAATTCCCTGCAGACTCCCTGAAAAGCAGGAGAGAACAACAGTATAGTGAAGATTGATCTCGGAAGTAGCCAGGAAAAAGAAATAAAGATGAAATAAAGATGAAATAAAAACGATCACATGGCTACAACTGCAAAGTTTCTCCTGATTATAAAGAAGTGCTCTATAACTTTGTTGACTGACAAAAATTCATCTGAAGCCTGTTCTAGTCAAGATGTGGGTTTCAGTTATACATATTCTGCAGCCACATAGATAAGCTACTGCCATTAAAATAAAGTGGTGAAAAACTTACATAGAACCTCAGCTAAACCACTAACTTGCCATCTGCTGTGGCAGCAGATTAGTGAAGATAAGCAGCCTGGAAGCGTTATGGCAATTAAGAAATCTTTTGGTCATTAACTCCACACCAATTAAATACTAAAGGGTGGCAAAACTGTACTGTGGTTCAGAGTTACTTTTTAAGGCAAACCTCTTCTGTTCCAAATGACTGGTTTCACTATGAGCCTCAGCGTGGAGAAGACCTTTTAAACATTTACTCAGACACTTCTTTGTCCATGAGCAGCCCGAACAAATATGTCCATTTTCTCCTAATCCAAAAAAGGTACACACACACATAAGTATAGGCATGAAGTAAACATTACTTACACAGCAACTTCATTAATCCATATTCAAAAATGCTGTTTGAAAAACCCTGGATACATGGCACACACTTATGAGCATGCACACACACACTCCCACTCACACATCTGTCCATGAAAATGTCTCTGGGCTTGTGTCAACATTAGTGTTACCCAAATTCAGAGCCTAACATCCATCTCTGTGAAATACTCCCTATAACAAGTTTAAAATTGCCAATGATTTGGTTTAATAACAGCTATAAAGCTTAAAAAAGGTTCCATAATGTCTCGCAATATTCACAGACTAACCAAAGTCTGCCTTACAAAACCATATTAACTCCAAGTAGTTTTAGATCACACTGTTATTTTGTTGCTTTTAGATCAATAGGTAAAACCTATTTAACGTTAGAAAACAATTCAACTACTCTTGTGTACGATTCAGTGTTATCACTACCTTCCCAGCTTTGAAAGAGATCTGCTCTGACAGCTAAAGCTACCATTTCTGAACACAGGACAAAAAAAAGAACCCATAAACCCAACAAAAAGCAACTCAAAAATGCATAAAACCAGAAAACAAGCTTTGACTTTGAGAAAGAATCAAAAAAAGCAAAAATTACTTTAATCCCAAAATACAGAAGAAATCCAAAAGTTTGCCATGCCCACAGTGAGTGCCTGGATTTCAACCACATCAACATACAGCTGTTGGCACCAGCCTCCTTTATTTGAAAAGGGCCTGCAAGAGAAAAGGGTAGCAAAGGGCATTCAAGTCCAGCACCCTGCCTAAAGCCACTTCTTTTGTTCCAAAGGAGCTGTCATTTATACAGTCTGACATCACAAAGCTTAAAGCAGAACAGGAGTCAAGGTAGTCTTACAGCACTTTACAGAACATTACCCATATGTAACATTTAATACAGGTTTCCAACCAATTTCAGCCCTACACAAACTAAGATACACCCTAATAAAGAAATACATGGATTTTAAAGAGACATGGCTTGCATTAAGATTTTCCCTGGAGAAGGATTCACTTGAGAGCCTTTTCTTTCCCCTCACCTTGCTATGCTGACACAATTATCTATTTTAGATGTCACTAATGACAGACATTCCAAACCTATGAAGGACATGAGCAAAACTTATTAGTCGTTAAAGAAATTACTCAGTATCATGCCCAGTTTATATGTTGAGGAGCCTTTTTTCACACTCATTTGCCCACTCAAAAGGCTAAGCAATTTCATTTAACTTCAATAAAGCTAGCTCTTACACCTTTAGAAAACTTGCCTCTTCAGCATATTCATAAATTTGGGTCTTCAACCAATCACTGTCCAGTTCGCTACACGATCTGGTTTTGCTTTAACTTTTAGGAAGAGAAGTTATTCCCGTGGACATGGACAAAAGTAACCAAAATCAATACTGCAAATGCAAGCCATGACATACTTCTGATAGCATAGATATGGTCAATATAGAGAAGTATAATGATAGACATCCAAAAACTTTGATCTAGACTAGTGAAGTCCAGTGGGCTGCCATGCAGACACTTCCACCTAGTCTACCACCTTTGGTAGAAGACAAGGAGAAGCTATTTAGAGCAACAAACACTGCCCCAACAGCTGATCACATCCTCAATCTGTTCACAGCTCAACACAGACCACTGAAGCGCTGCCAAAGTAGTTTAAAATAAAATAAATAGTCCACAACCTTTTCTAAGGGGAACTACCATCCATGCACAATCTCAGAAATCAGTCCACACAGCCTATTGCAGTTCCTGGCCCCTCCTGCACCACCAGCAGTAATTCACCTCCCACAGCCACATTCTAAGACTAGAAGCCCTAAAGCCCAGGTTCCACAGCTGTTAAGTCTGCTCCAAATCAAGGCAGTCCAAAGCTCAGGACTTTCAAATAGTAACTTTTGTAACCTTGTAAAAACTTATTGTGTTCTACCATTACTAGTAATTTTGAGATGGAGAGACCTTAGATTGTTCAACAGAAGGGAAGTTGATTATTTGAGAGTTAAAGTTCACAATCCAAGAAAGTTTTTCTTCAGCACTATCACTGGATCAGTATGAATGACTTCAGTTCAACGGCCTCAAAATGGCTCACAGGCAATCCTATTAATTTTTCCCCTAAAATCCACTTAATAAAATAGTGCTTGAACTATTTCTACACTAATAAAGCAGCTGCACATTCTACACCATAAAAAGATAATATATATATATATATAAGATAAAAAAATGAAAGTATTTACTTCAGGAAAATTACTAAGCTGCTCGTACCTAACTTTAATACTATTTCTGACATGTTTTCTCACATGGCTGGGAGGTGAAGTCAATAATGTTACAGGCTGCCTTGATTGTTTGCAACATAAAATTAAGTAATTCTTATGCAAAAAAAAAAAAAAAAAGGCATACTTATTTTATCACTTTCTCAGACAAGTCTCAATTGGGGCAAATCCCATAATAACATTAAAAGTAGCATCAAAAAATATAATTTCCCAGCTAAATTCTTTATTTGCAGGACAAGAAATCTGAAACTTGTAGATTAAGATGTCAAAGAAAAAACTAACTGCAGCCTTCTTCAATTCACTTAATTCAAACCTTTCACTCTGTTTAATTATTCAAAGAAGATTTCGCATATGGAATACTCTTTGACAAAACAAAGCAGTCCAAAGCTACCTTAGTGGCTATTAGAAAAGTTACCACAAGAAAAGAAAAAGTTTTCATTAACATAATAAAAGAGGATATACGACCTCCTTTCTCACCAGGGAGGGAGGCCCAACATATTAAATCTCTGATTACCCAGAGCCATATAAAGCTGTCTAGCACACCTATGAAGTCCTGTGCATCCTAAGCAAAGCAAATTTATTTCCCAGTTATTTCTCCTATAAATTATCCACAACTCATCTTCAGTAGACCTGTATTTGTTAATAATCATCCTCATTACATGTGTATCAGGGACTAAATATTAGTCTTGCAGGCGCCAAACATCAAAATGAATTCCCATATCCATTCCTTGCTAGGCAAGGAAAAGAACAAACCTGTATCCCTTCTTTACACAGACTGTAAGGGCTCTGACAATTTTCAACAAGATGGGATAACACTACAAAAAGGATAAATGCCACAACCAACAAAAGAATGTGATACCCAAATGAAGCTCCAGACTCTGGGAGGACAAAATTTCAGTATAAGAACTCGTTAGTTCTAGTTCTAAATTAAATCAAATTTTGTTTATTCACAGTTAGGAAACAAAAGTCTGAAGGGAAAGGGGGTCACTATTTTTTTCCAAGCAAAAGATTTTTCTCTCTCAATCTCTCACAATCATTCTGCAAGGGAAAAAAAATAATCCTTTGCCTTCACACCCACAACAAAGCCATTAGGGCATACTTAACAAGTTCAGATTAGACTCCACTTGAACAAGATGCCTTCTTTTGGACACACTTCTCACATGTTTCATTTAACAATTCAGAACCATTTACTCTCATTATCAATTGACCATGACATAGCAGGTGCAGGAGAGGTAGAGGAGAAACAGAGCACTGAAGGATTGGACATACATCAAGGTCATGAGTACACACAGGCACACACTTCCCAGGAGCAGTATTACAAGATCTGAGCAGACCACTAATAAGTGTGCCTGTGGACTCAGATCTATTAGCTAAAAAATGCCTTAACTGATCATGGGAAGAAGCTAAGTAAAAGCTATTTATGCAAATGTTATGCAACCATTAAGCTTGTTTTAAAGTTTGAAATGTTCTAGTTAGATTCACTTAAGTCACAATAGATTCTTCTTCTAAATTAGCAAGTTAACTCAACCATATAACCTAAATCCAATCCTAACAGTTTTATCCTGCTCTATAATACCTCCTTTTTATTAAAAAAAATAAGCAGAGCATAAGCTCTTCAGGGCAGCAACTAAGAGTCCATAAAGAAAAAAGTGAACTGTATTCAGTCATAAAATCCGATGTGGTACTAGACTGTCAAAAAGGTATTTTTCATTGAGTAAGTGTTTTGAGTGTTTAGAAGCAGCTGCCTCCTCACCCTGAAGAGTAGGAATTACAATACTGTTTTGTTGGAATATATCCCATTTACCTGAGAGTCTTGACAAGAATTGGCCAAAAGAAGTTCATGTTTGCTGAACTTATGAGTTCCTGACCATGCTGCTGTTTTGTACCTATTTCTTCTGAATGTTTGAATCATTGGCAGGGAGGGGTGAAGAATAAAAAATATAAATATGAAATAATAAATCAAGACCACAAAGCTGCTGAAAAAAAGACAGTATAAAAGGTGACAAAGTATGGTCTACCATGTACAGAATCTCTATTTAAAAAGCAACATCTCATAATAAAGCAAGTGAAATATTTTATAAAAAGACTAAGACATCCCTAAAATATAAGAAGGTTTAATACATTACAACACTTGACAAATGATACTTTGAATAATGCAAGGGAGAGAATTTTAAACAGGTACTAAAGTATTCCCCTTTATAACAGTCAGGCCTGTAACAAAAACTACTGCAGCTGATCAACCCCTAACATGCAACTCCTCAAACAAAAGTTTCTGAACATATTAAGGAAGCCAATTTTACGCAGCACTTGATCAAGATAATCAAGTGCATCTCACAACATCAGTATTCCAACTGTCAGTCAAAAATTTATAGGATCAAGTTATGAAGGCATGATGTAATACATTACTGAATTAGAAAAAAAAACACAGAACACAACCACCAATAGCAGAGAGTAAGATCTATTTCTTTAAATATATACATTTACCTTCAAAATATTTATTTTATGGCTACAAATTACTGTTACTTATGAGACGCTTAACTCTTGATTCTATAATGTTGCTGTAAACAGTCTTGCAAGAAAAATAAAACACTACTCCTAAGGAAGTCCTGCAGGAGCATCACACAACTGCAGGACTTTGATTTCCTATTTCAGTTAAAGTTGACAGTGACAGGTTTCCAGTACTGAGATACTGTAACACTGTGTAAGCATCCTGAATTTCACTATCATTCTGAAACATCTGACAGTGTAAATTAAAGCAGATGAATTCAGATGCTATAAACCACGTGCATGGGGCAACATAGCTTGCAGGAAGATTCCATTAAGAGTTGCCCACTCACATCCTACAACAAGACTTGGCATGTACTATAATGCAGAATGTAGCCTACAGTCTTAAAAGATAAGACATAAAAAAGCCTCAATTGAAATATATGTAAGCTCTAACACCCTTCACCAGAATCTCAATGCAAATATACTCATGCTTTTAGTTACAACCCTAAGTTTAGCCATTTTAAAACTCTCTTTAATATGTTGTAAGTATACCTCGTTCTGAACAATTACTGACACTCAAGAACACAGTGCACATGCAGGAACATTCTCTCTAATAGAACTTTAGTAGAAAAATGTTTCCACCACATCCAGAATCATGTCCTAAAACAAGGGAAGTGTCAAAAGACAGAAACAGCACATTAACAAGTGGAAGACATCATGCTGTGTAGCAGAATATAAACCTCATCGGGTTTCCTATTTATGTACTTTCAGAGATGAAGCATACAAGTTTGTCCAGCAGAGGACTGGCTGACTGCTATCCACTAAAAGAAACTTTACAATATTCTGAGTAAGAGGTGAGTAAAGCACAACTCTGGTTACTGCTTTATAGCTATTAGTGCCATGATTACACTTCCATCCTAAACAAATATTGCACCTACGTAAGTAAGTGAACGGTTGATTCTGAGGCAACATGTGCTAGTCTTTCACTTAAAAGACTAACATTTTTCATCCTTGCTTTGTCCAGGTACCCTTAACCAGGAGATTATTATCCACTAAGGAAAACATGGTCTCATGTAATAGTCACACAATGCTTAAAGATTTCATCTTTGTTTTTATCTTTGCAATGAGATTAGCACTTAACTTCTAAGTACTAGCAACTTCCATGTGTCACCACCATCAGAAAGAAATGCAAACCACTATGGACAAAGTAACACCAATCTGAAAGGAGTATTCTAGAGTATAAGCATCTCCCTCCCAGAGACTGAGCACAGAGATTTACCAGTCCTCAAACTCTAATGCTAACATGCTGTTTCATTAAATAAGGTCTGCACTGCAGGTTTATTCTAGCTTAACTAACTGATCTATTTAACCAACATCTTAATTCCCTGTTTGCCTATCAATCTTCAGAATCACCCATACCACACTGTCAAGTGAAATGGAAACATTTGACAAATTGTGTAATAAACATGTAAGACTACAAGCAAAAACTATCAATTCATACAAAGTCACAATTGCATTCCAAATGTTATGGATACTTATAAGAGAATGAGCAATATATCACTACAATTAGTACACAGAGTATTTTCCCAGAAATTTAGTCCTGAAATACTGTATTTGATCTTTAAGATATGGCTTATAATAAACAAGTGAAAAGTCCTGAAGGCTAAAAAATTTTACTGGGAGCTAGAAGCGCTAAGTAGGCAGACTAGCAGTGTTGCTGCTCTTTTAAGATAAAATTCAGAAGATCTTGTATAGTGCAGTTATGTTAGAACCCAAGTCCTCTACCACAGATAAGCACAAAGTACAAATGGACTAAAATACATGGGACAGTACAGATCACATCAGTATCCCATCCTGGTATCATTCTCCTGCTTGTTTTATTTACCTTAGCATTACTACATTTATTCCAACAATCCCTAGGAATCTGTGCTGAAAGAGTTTGCAATCCAATATGTAACACAAAACAAAAAAAAATCTTCCTGATAGAAGTTTAACTGGAACAAAGTTTAGTAATGCCTTACTAAGTTACAAATAAAAACTTGCTCACATCTTTCCCATTAGACACATCATTCTGGATATCTAAATCACATAAGGGCTACTGCCCCAAAAGCAAATTATGCTTGAAATGAGCATCAGAACAGAACAGACATACATTAATCTAAAGCAATGTGGGTTTGGGGTAATTTGGGGCAATCAAGTATGAATGCAGACACATAAGTATTAAAGAAGGAGGGGAAGAAAGTGTACCTAGAATCATCAAATTGCTGGCTGGCCTAGCAAAATAGGTGAGCATAAAATTCCATGGAGAAGCAAAAATATATATTTTTTTTATTCTATGTTCTTTCAGACTCCTTACATCATAAAAGCCTTTGTTCTATTTCCCCGTCATATTTACAAGAAGTTTAAGACAGTGAGAGAGGAAACAATCAGCTAGCTACATGACATAGACATGGAAATCTATCTGAAGATTCTGTCAGCTGAAAATGTTTTTGTAAATCAGATACCAAATCTACACAAGCTTTGTGCAGACTACAGAAAATTAGGGGCAACCTCTGATAAAGAATTATAAACTTACCCAGTCTTTAGTCACTTTGAGCCAGTAGAATATCTTTCTAAAGGCCTAATCCTTGAGCAATTGTTCTTGGAATAAAAAAGCCAATTAAATCACATAATCTGCTCCAAATAAATTCTAATACATTATGAAATGATGTAACAGATCTTAATTATTCTGAGACACCAGAGTGCAAGCCACAGCCCAAAACAGCATGAACCGCCTATGCTTAATAAAGTTGCCTTCTGCACACAGGGCCCTCATGTTAATGAAAAAATATGCATAAAGATGTATTTTTGCTTTTTCAAGGCATGCCCACCTATTTCTTTACAGCTCCTCCATTAAAGGTGGGCCCGAGTCCAAAATCCCCCGCGAAAAGGGACCCTGTAACTGGCAGCCCCGGCAGTCAGAGCTGCCCTTCCCCCACAAAGGGTGGGGAGCGGAGGACACTGCCCAGTCCCACCGACCGCCGCTGCCAAGAGCCTGGCACTCTCGTCCCCCCCGCCCCGCCGAGGCTCCGGGGCCCGCAGCAGCCGAGAAGGGCAGAAGCAGAGGGCGGATGGCGCGGCCGCTGCCAGNCTCGGGGAGGCGGTGGCCGCCTGAGTCGGTGCCCGCAGAGGGGTCGCTCCTGCAGCTGCCCCGGCCTTGCCCAAGCCTCCGACACCACCACCGCCGCTGGGTCCAGGCCCGCCAGCGCTGCTGAGGCCACCGCCTCGCTTGTTCTTCCGGCGCTTGGCTCCGCGCTTGGCGTCGGCCGGACTCATGGTGCCTGACACTCGGGCAGGAGAGGAGGGTGCGGGGTGGAGAGAGGATAAGAAGATGAAAGGGCCACTGCAAGCAGCTGTAGGCGGAGGGAACGGGCCGAGCCGGGGTACGGGCCGCACCGGGCGCCGTGGAGCGGAGCGCGCCGGCTGTCACGGCAAAGAGGAGTCCCGCGGCCCCGGCGCCGCTGACCAGAGTTACCGTCCAATATGGCGGACACAAGGGGAAAGTGATCCCCCTTTACGTCGGGGGGCTCCCCCTGGCGCTGACGGGAAGCCACGCCGCCGGGCTCGCCGGGACATGTAGTTTCAGCAAGGTGAACCTGTCCATCACAGCAAATGGACGGCGGACAACTCCTCCCAGCATGCACTGCGAGGCCAGGCCGGGCGCGGCTGGTGATCTCATCCGTTGCTGCGAAGGCTGCTGGAAGCTGTAGTCCTCTGTGCCGCCGACCGACAGAGCCATCGCAATTAAGGGACTACAGAATGTTTAAAGGGGCCGCAGCTCCTTTAAGCAAGAAGACTGAGCGTACAGGGGCCGCCTGGGCTGTGAGGGGACCCTTCGCAGAAGCGGCCACAGCCTACCCGTCGCTCTGCTAGAACACGGCCCTTGGCTGTAGGACTCGGGAGAACCAGCACAGGCTCGGCAGCATGGCGATGTGTTACGAAGACCTTAAACCAAGTTTCTTGCCCTTACTTGAATTTAAGATGTTTCACCTCAACCCTAAATAAATAAATAAAACTCAGTTGCTTGAAAGAACTAATTCACCTCATTATCGATTTAAAGCATGGCTTTACACTTTGAAGCAGCCCCAGTGTCAGCAGCATTATTTGTGAGCCAAGAAGTAAATTAAAGGCTGTAAGGAGAGTTGTGCAGGTTCTGTCAGTTCTGCCTTCAAGATGCCAAGAAGGAAGAAACTCCTCACTATGAAGGTGCTGAGGCACTGGAACAGCCTGACTAGGGAAGTTGAAGATGCCCCCTCCCTCAAATTGTTCGAGGTGAGGTTGGATGGGGCCCCAGGCCTAATGAGAATTGTCTCTTACCCATGGCAGGAGGGTTGGAGCTAGATCTTTAAGGTCCATTCTAATGGAAACCATTCTATGAAGATGGTCGGGAAAACTCAATATAGTTTTACCATTTTGCTGGAGTATTTGTAGTGGTTTTCCATTGCAAACACAATAGCAGAAAGCATCTGTACACTAAACTGTTGTTAAAAATTCAAGTACAAAGTAAGATATCAGCTAATCACTATTGATCCTAAATATCAGTCTCCTTGCTAAGGGAGCTAAAACTGTGGGTAGTTCAAGGGGTTATGTATTTAATTCTCAATTCAGCCAGTGCTATTTGGGGACATTAATAACAGACTGAAATCAAAGTCACAACCCACATGCAAGGCAGCACTGACGAATTCAGATCTTTCCATTCCCCCACCATTCTGTAATTTCCCCAATTCACGAGACTGTTGTCTTATTTACATTTCCAAAACTTACCTTGGGGTCCTGGTTTTCTCTCAATTTTTCACATGCTGTTGCAGTTTTACTGAGGACCTGAGGCTTTTCACTAGTGTTAACATTAAACAGCTATAGCAATTTGTCGATGTCATTATTCTGCAACTAGCTCAAATTTATCTTTGCTGTCCAACAATCTGTCACTTTAATACCAAGTTCATTTTTCTAAAAAGCTTCTCTACAGAAGAGTGAACATGAACATGTGTGGGTACAGAAAGATGTATTTACACATAAGTGAAAACACTTAAAAGGTATTGAGCCCGGATATTTTATCTCACTTGAACTGGGTCCGTAGCATTAGAGATCCTATTTTTTAACTGCAGAGGCTGTTCTGTCTTTTCCCCAGATTGGATGAAAGGGACCTGATGTACTAGACATAACCACAACATAGCGAGAGTGCAGATAGAAATGTAAGGCTGCAAGAGCTCTATCACTTTAAGGATAACCATAATGGTGAGTGTCCCTCTGTGATCCACATCCTACCACAGTTTGGGAAAACACTTGTGACTGAGAAGAGCTGTCCTGTCTGTGGTGACATAGTAATGGTGTCATGACTACAAATTGTCACATAGCTCACTAAAGCAGTATCACATCGTATCTACACTGGATATCTTCTAATCAGCTTACATCCAGTCCTCCTACCCAGTTTCGGATAATCCATGCTCCTCCCTCAAACAATAGATATAGACAAGAAGTTTCTGGATGGCCTCCAGGGAATCCTAGGTGCTGCCTCCTTTGAAAGAGAAAAAATGTTTTCAGGGTGTTGTCAATTTACCATCTTTGGTTGTGAGAGTTTTCAGTTGCTTGACAGGACTAAACTGAAGAATAATGCAAGCAATGTTCTTCTAGTCAGGCTTTCTGTATTATCTGAAAAAATTCTGCAGCTCCATGTGTCTTTCCTCTGTGTTCTGCCTTGTTACCTTACTATTTGATTTGTAAAATGTGCAATTATGCCCTTTATTTGAAGTCATTTCATGAATACATTTCTATTTTCAGCAATTCTGGATCTAAAGTCTAAAAGCCCTCTGAAGGCCAACCTCGAGTAATCCAGCACCCTTTGATTCTTCCAGTACACACAAGTTCACTGCTAAGATGTTAAACCCCTACGAGAGTAACACATTGTTTAACCACACTTAAATTGCCATGAAAGTAAATATAATTCTTACTTTATTTAAAGGAAGCAGAGCCACAGCTCTTTCTGAATTGCTACCTGTGACTAAGCAAGAACTCTGAATCTCACGCAGAGATTTAAAGCCTCAATACTTCAGATAGAGACAAAGCACATGTGTCTTGGTCAGTGCTTAGGAATACCACAAAGTATTGCATCACCCCATTGCTCTATACATAAAAAGCAGGGACGCTGATCTCACAAACAGCAATCCTCACCTAGGCAAGCAGAGCAAGGACCATAACAACGATGAGACTACCAACGCTTCAGCAATTCTCTGCAGCAGGGCTATATAGTAGGTCCAAAACTAGTCCAAGAAATACAACCAAAAGACCGGGAACAGAAAGGCCTCAATCTACTGCTGAGCTGAAGCTTAAATAAGCTTCGGGGCTGATGGGCTGCAGGGTGAGTGGAGGACCAGGTGGTCCCCATCAGGGCAGGCACACCCTCGGGGTTGCTCCTCATTTTATCTAACCACCCCCATTTTAACTTGCTAATGCCTGCCTCCATGAGCACCTGGAGCTGGCTGGCACAAGGTTGGGAAGACTACGGGGCTTCTCAGAGGCAGCTTTTCTCAGGTTGTGTCTTTTTACAGTCTGTGCATGGTTTGCAGTTGTTTTTTCAGTTGGGCATATTTTCACACAAGAGCTGTCAGAAATGCAGGTGTCAGTTCTCACTGCTTTGGCCCAGTTATTACCTGCATGCATTAGTGTTCTATCTTGTGACAGACCCTGCTCAGGGAATGTGCAGCCCTGCACAGAACATCCAGAGGACTTTGTGAAGTTGCACCACAATTTAATAGCTGTGCTTGTCCAAAGATACTGTTTCACCTTTCAAAAATTTCCAGAAAAAGGCTGTATTTTCATTTCTATTTCTACTCTAGTACCTTGAAGTGATTCAGAAAGCCTGTTACAGGCAGAATTTCTTCACTTGAAGACTGCTTTAACAACTGTTGGAGCACTCTGCCTTCTTGGACTGGCACACACTGCCACCAGCAGCTCTTTCCAGGAAAGCAAAATATCATCTTCACTTCCCCTTGCAGGACTCTTGTGACACTCAGCCAGAGGACTGAGCTGCCACCATGCACATCTCAGGCATTTGTTTGGTTTGTTTTTAATACAAGGTGATGCTAGGCTACTTCTCCCACTTTTCTGGTGCAGATGTGAGACTTACACGAGAATAATTTTTCTCAGTTGTTGGAACTGACAGTCTACCAGAGGCAGTTCAGCCTTGCTTTCCCTGCACCCCACTTTGCATGGGAGCTTGTTCTTACCGCTAAAGCAGTCACATTCATTTTCAGTGAAGTCTATTAAAAAGACAAGGAAAGAATCTAACAGTCAAAAGTACCTTTTCACTTTGGTCTTTGAACAACTTTAACTGCTCTTTATAGGCTTCAATCCTAGTCACCCTCACCCACCTGTTAACTGAAGGAGCGTGCGTTATTCACTGGTCAGTTAAGATCTAGCAGCCCCTAAGCTCTGTATGTCACTGCCTTGCTGAAAGAGTCACCACTCACACTGTTGTTCCCAATGGTCACAGACCCACAGGGCTGTACAGACAGTTTATTTTTACTTTTCCCAGGACCCCTGTAATGTGGTGATAGAGAACACTTACTGTAAAGAATGAACTATGTTTTGAAGGTTTAAAAAACAGGGATAACTAACTATTAACTGTTTTACAGAGATGTGTGATCCATACAGACATCTATTCCCCCTGGTGCTGTGCGCTATGCTAGTTAAATGTGACTGAGGACACGAGCGAGGTAGCATATGCCAACACTCACACTTGTGGTAGTGGCATGTGGGGAAGATGACAAGAAGTTCTTCACAATGAAAAGGGTTCAGACTTTTTTTTTTACCCCAAAAGGGAGGCACACCCCTTAATTTTTCAATAGCCTATTACTTCTTCTAATTTGGCTCATTCTACATAGAGAGTTCTCTTACACAGTGGCACCTACACAACTTTACTATTCCAACACTCCAGGAGCCTGAAGGCTAAGTAAAACTAACAACCAGAGGACTAAATGCTGGCAACCACTAGCATTCCCAGCAAGTAAATAATCAAATCATAGAATCAACAGGAATCAGAAGGGACCTCAAAAGATCATATAGTCCAATTCCCCTGCCACAGCAGGATCACCTAGACCAAGTCGCACAAGAACCTACCTATCCAGGCACATCTTTAATGTATCCAGAGAAGGAGACTCCACAACCTTCCTGGGCAACCTGTTCCAATGCTCCATTACCCTCACTGGGAAGAACTTTCTTCTCATATTTATATGGAACCTCCTATGTTCCATCTTGCACCCATTGCCCCTTGTCCTATCACTAAATGACCTTGAGAAGAGCTTGGATCCATCCTCCTGACACCTACCCCTCACATATTTATAGACATTAATGAAATCATCCCTCAGCCTTCTCTTCTCCAAGCTCAAGAGACCCAGCTCCCTCAATCTTTCCTCATAAGTCCTTCGTCACTCTACGCTGAACACCCTCCACCCTCCAGCAGCTCTGTGTCCTTGAACTGAGGGGCCCAGAACTGGACACATGTGGCGTCACTAGTGCAGACTAGAGGGGGAGAAGAACCTCCCTCGATCTGCTAACTACCCCACTTCTGATGCATCCCAGGGTGCTGTTGGCCACTCACCAGCAGCTCTGTGTACTTCTTTAACTAAGGGGCCCAGAACTGGACCAGATGCAGCCTTACTAGTGCAGAATAGAGGGGGAGAAGTACCTCTCTCCGTCTGCTAACCATCTCCCTTCTGATCCACCCCAGGATGCTGTTGGCCCTCTTGGCCACAAGAGCACATTGCTGGCTCA
>VZRI01006828.1:0-40987 GCA_013397515.1 Upupa epops
TTTCCAGCCTCATCATTCTGTGACACTGTGATATGCAGGGTCATTCCTGAACCACAAAGATTATTGCAAAGAATCTCAACATCCCTAAAATATCATGTCAGAAAGCATCCTTCACCAGTTAACAGGAGCTGCAGACTGTCATTTAAATGTTCTGTTTCATTCCTCTTTCCCTGCCATTTCACAAAGATTAAAGAGTAAAGGCTAATAAATAAACTGCACTGAGAGTGGCACTGGATAAGCTGACTAAGCTATCTCTTGTGCAGGTCCTGAAGCCACTACTTTTCAGGGGCAGGGATCAAAACAAATATCGGAGAGAAAGAGGGAGGTTTCTCATTAAATAATTATGGGGTTTAGTCTAAACTGCTAAGTGAGTCAGTGCAGGTTTAGCAGCTGCTACTGCGTAGAACTAAATCCACTAGAATACCAGCATGTTCCACCCTCTCCCTCTCCACTCCATAAGCAGGATTTTCCTGATCAGAGAAGTATCCACTGAACAGCTGGGCACAGTTTGCCAATTTTACAGCAATCAGTGATCGCTGAACCCATCAAGTTCTCTACCCAAACCAGAAGCACCAAAATAATAATAATAAATAAGCTTGCAAGGATGGAAAAAAAAATCTTCCATCTGTTCATATTTCTTACACACTATATACTGCAGTTTTATTTCATTTGGGTATTTTTGGGACACAGGAAGAAGAATCATCTTCACAGCTTTGTATTTTTTTTCCCTGCACCTGGAGGATATGGAAAAGAGAGTTTTTATTTGGTCTGTCAATTTAGTGATATTTTTGCTGACCAACAGAAAGGCAAATCAGACATTAGCAATTCCTATTACATATTATGATACACTATAGTTCAAAAAATTCTCTAGCTTTTTTAGTACACTGCATCTTCAACTTTCGAAACAGTTTATATAAGCAACACTATCAGCATTATAGGTGAAAAAATGGAAGCATTAAGAAACAAGTCTCAAAATCAGAGATAAGAAATCAAGTCTAAGCTTGAGTCCATGCTCACCCACCTAGAAAACCTTTCATGAATGAAAGCTTTCCTTTTAATAAAGGCAAAAGCATAAATGGCACAAATCAGTCACTTCTTCAAATATCCACTTTATGTGTAAGGGGGAGCCTTAATGGACTTGCTTTGAAAAAAGTTATGTTACAACTAGAAGGAACAAGAATAAAAAAGTCCCACAAGAATTTCTTAAAACCTGGATACACTAGTTTTGACCTTTTCAAACTCAAGATATCTCAAGTCTCTTGCAGACTGCTACTTCTTTATTTTCCCTATGGCCATACCAAGAGAAATCACAATACACCAAGTCTGTGATGCTCATTCTAGATATGGCACCAACACTTAATCCAGTTCTGCAGGGGTTAATGGGGAAATTTGATCCTTTCTATTGCTGTAGGAAATCTACGGCACATCCCTGATTAATGTGACAGGACACATCAGTTAGTAAAGGGTGAGATGTGCTAGCCTACTGTGCAGTGGTACAAGACCAATGTATCACTTGAGTCTGACTTAAGCTCTTAGAACAAGAAAATATCAAAGCTTTGTAGATGGAAAGCAAGACTGTAGATGAAATTTAGTGTTGACAAATGCATAACAAAGAATAATGTGAACTAGTAATACCTACTCCTAAGTTAACTGGAGTAATTCAAGAAGACTTAGCATTACTTCGGACAGCATAATAAAAGTATCAACTTGATGTTCAGAGGTAATCAAAAGTGACAACGAAATGCTGAACAATGAAACTGAATATTATACCTGAAAATGAGATAATGCCAATGTGTAAATCAATGATACATCCTCAACAGGATGTATCTGACCTCAAAAACACATAGCAGAAATAGGTAATGTTAAGAGATGAGCAGCAAAAATAAGGGATCCTATCAGGGCAGAATGAAAACACAATAGATTGATTGCCAGTTTTGAAGGCCTGAGCAAAGAGACATACTAAATAACATGAGACAAAGTTAGGATGATGAAAGGTGTAGCAATGAAAGAAGTGGATATTGGGAGTAGATTTATGTGCCTACATTAGACTAAAATCATTAGAAACACTTTGATACATTCAGATAGAAGACATTTGCTAACCTACAGCTACTGGGGGCAAAAATAAAATAACCCTGCTCTTGGTAATTTGGAAGTCTGTTGCTGCAACACTTCTAGAACTGTCCAATGAACAACACCTTCTACCTCACGCTGTACTGAAAGAGAACACTGGCTGATGCAAAAACCACTGGTTTATCAGTGTTCCTGTTGTTCCCATCAAGAACTAAGCTGTCTAAAACTGATAGCACTGTAAAGATAACTAAGGCACTTCCAAAGCAGCAGATTCAGGTATCAGTCTGACTCATCACAGCAGCCTGGCTAGCAACTGCAGTGCCGACATCCATGAAGTCAAAGCAGGCTAATGTTTGGGCCTGACAGCACCAAACAGCACAAGATTATGGACAGTATCCAAAACTGATCTAAAAGATAGGCCTTTCACAGTTTTGGATGAACTCTATGTATGTGGTCATTCAGTTCTGAAACAAAAGCCACTTCCTACATTTTCCTGAAATTCAAGAGTGTTTAGAATTCAGATTTAAAATTCTACCCATAATTAACCACATCTCTGTTTAACTGTGTATGTTTCACCTACATGACTAGCATCAATACCCATTGATGAAAATAGTAACACCTTCTAAACCTTCTCATGAAAAGGAAGTAGAAAGCTTCCACAGATCTACAGATCTGATGTAGAACAAGCAAAGTTCTGTCAAGCAATCCAATAAGCCTCAAAGGATTATCCTGAATTTTCTCACAATTGAATTCCAGCAAGAAACTGAACTACTGACTTCCCCTTCCTTACCACGACCTGCTACCAACATCCAGGTGAAATAAACAAAGTCATAAAGAGTATCAAGATGTCTTGACACAAAACAAAATTCTTTCTGGACTAGAGGTGAAGCACAAGAATTTTATGCCCAAAGGTCAGTTTTCTAAGAGAATTTTATGTACTTAGGATAGCTTAGAACAGAGGCAATATTGAGGCCATGGCTGTTATAACACAGCAATACAGTTGCTATAAATTCAGAGATAATTTTAAAGAAAATGGTAAAGATGATGAAATGGCTTTTTCAAAGAAAGTGGGTGGTATTTAAAAATTTGACAGCAAAGCCATTCATAACATCTGCAGGTTTGCATATGTCTTAAGTAGCAAAAAAGAGAGACTCCAATACCTAGAGCCTTTCCCAATTTTGAAATTACGCAAATCAGTCCCAGCAGCTTGGAGTCTAAGGCTCTTGACCAGATAGCAAGTAGCCCACATCCACAGAAGCTCACCTTTTATTCAATTACACTGGATGAAACACATCAAATCCAGTTATGGTAACAGCATACAAATTCTGACTGTTTCTGGAGTAACACATGGTTAAAACACATTTTCTATGCTACAGTATGAACCCAAAGAAGACCCAACAGAGTCAGAGTCATCATGCCATTTTTACAACAGCATAAGCTAAGCATCCATCTGCCCATGGGCTTCTTCATCATCTCACACACTCCACTCCTAGTCTGTAATTGCACTAAATACCCTTCAGTGAGCGAAGATCTTTCCATTCCCTTAAAAATTCCAAGTCTGGATTGCTCCAGCTTGTTTTTCAATAGAGCAGGGGTTTTGTTTTGTTTGTTTTGTTTGGGTTTTTTTTTTTTTCAAATACTACAGCTCGATTTTTGATGCTGTTGGCAAGGCTGGGAATCAAGCTGAATCCAGATGCACCCAGAAGGGAAAGTAGCCACAGAGAAAACGAGGGGGGAAGGGGGAGAAATTGAAACAGTGAGCAGAAAGATAATCCTAAACCACTGACCTGCTGAATGCCAAAGAATAGGTGTTTAACACAGCATGAGGGGAATAAGAAAACAAAAAAAGTTACATCCAGTACTCTTGATAGTTGTTGCTATGAGTGTTACAGATGACATTTTTTTAGAAACAATACTGGAAGAGAAAAAACCCACTTGTACATGTATTGCTTCTTGGTCACCCACTTACATTTCCATTACTAAATGCTCCTCTTCAGCAGCACATGTCATTTTAAATAAGCATCACAGTTGACAATAAGAGCATGCATCAGGGTTTTGTGGCGTTTTTTTCTCTTTTTAGGTACAGCTTGTAATCAAATCATATTTGACTAATATTTATATCTATACCCTTTAAGGCTTATGGTCTAGTCTTTGCTGTTTAGTCTACATGTAGTTCAGGAGCAGCTGAACTACAAAATATTGCCAATTAAAGCAGCACATATTTGCAGACTTCAGTATGGTGACTCTTGACTAGATATCTGGAAGGCAGAAATGTCCATAGTAGGATGCTACACCACTCTACTGTGTCCAACTGCTGCAACTCCAAAAGAAATGTCAAGAAAGCACTCGAGTCATAGCAGGAAAAAAAAACCCAACACATCTCACGAGCGTAACAACAAAAATCTGACCCACCATTAAGTGAGAATTGTCTTGTAAAACGCAATTGCTGAACAAAACACAAGTGTCACAAAGCTGATGACTAGTAAGAAGTTCCCACTCTCATGTAAAAAAAAAGCCTGTTATAACCACAGGAAACCAAACACTCCAGAGCAGCAGCAAGTCAGTTTAGAACTGATCTATTTATATACCATTTTACATGTGAACTGTTGAGCATCATACGCTTCCAAAATACGGTGAAACAGCGCATTTATGCAACTTCACAACACGACAAACATTAGGATGGCAAAAATTGCCAAGGTCACATTACAAAACACATCCAAGAAGAAAATCAGAGCCAATAAGAGGACAAATTAATTTTAAATGCTTTCCTTTCAAATCTTAGGACTGTGCAGATGAGAACATAATAGGAAATAAAAGAAAACATGTATTTCAGGCAGGGTACTGACACTATAATCATAGCTGCTCTTTTGTTAAGGTTAGTGAATAAAGCAATGGTGATTTAAATTCTACTGGGATGCACTGGGATCAAACCAAGTCTTATGAAGTTCAGCACCCTACCTTCAGCAGAAGTTTTAAGCTGAAAAATAAACAAAATTTGAGATTTTAACTGGAAGTGTTTAGAAGACTCTAGTTGTTAGGGAGGTAATTTGCTTTTCCAGTGGAATTATAACTTGAATTGTCACCTTGTCCCCAGTCTAGGAACTCAATTTTTTTTTTAGTTCTGAAAGTTTTGAACTGCCACGGGCTAGTAACATTACAGGGTGGAATTCCCTTATTCTGGCTTTTCATCAGTATCAGTTTTACAGATTTAAATTAGAATTTTAACCTGCTGTACTAACTGGGAGAAAAGTTGTTTTGCTTAGGCCTCTCAGCCAAAATCTGAAAATGTATTCAGAAAAGTAAAACAAAGGACCCAAGGTCCTTTTTTTTCCTCCTTCTTTTTGTAAGCCATGCAAGAGCAGGCAATAATCTACTTCTATTCCATATTTACTCAGCTATCTGCTGCAGCATGTGCTACAATGTTGTGTGCTTTAAATTACAGGGAAGAATCTGATTAAGTAAAAATAAAATAATGTTCTGGAGACTATGTGTAATTCAGGAAGCAGTGATGCCATAAACTCTACTACCATCCTCCTTTTTTTATGTTTAGAAAGAAGCTCTAAAGGTGACAAAAGCTCTGAATCTTTAACACTTAAAAGGTGCCAAATCCCATTTTGCTCATCTTAAATTTTATGCCAACATATCTCCACTTGGTTCAGTGGATTTATCCCAAAATTCTTTCTTTACAATTAAGAGCAGGACAATATCACCTAAGCTTTCAGTTTCAAGGCCAGTGACAGGGTAGCTAAGCAGGGGGATGTAGAACTTATTTCTTTCCAGCTTTCCCCTTTCACTTTATTTCCTTTTCAACACCTGCTAACTGCAAGTAGAAATCAGACATTGACACAATCTCTTCAGCATAGGCTATGTGCAGACCTCTTTACAGAAAAGAGCTTCTGATTCCAGACTGGAATCAGAATCCTGGACAGTCTGAGAGAAACGTGGGAAAAGGAGTCAAGACTTACACCTCAGAAAGTATTATATTTCAAATTATACTTTGCATCATGCATCTTGGCAGGCATAAACATCTCTTCATAACTGTTAGCAATTTTATTGCAACTGATCTAAAGCAGCACTGCTTAAGGCCACAAGTTTGTATTATCTGCTTCCCTGGTATAAAGTTCAACCAAATACAGAGAAGGGTTCATTTCACATAATCACAGAATTATTCAGGCTGGAAAGGACCTCTGAGACCATCAAGCCCAGCCTATGACCTGACATCACCACAATAAATTAGACCGCGGCACTAAGTGCCATATCCAGACTTCTCTTAAACACGTCCAAGGATAGGGACTCCACCACTGCCCTGGCCAGTCCATTCCAATGTCTACCCATCCTTTACGTGAGAACTCCCAGGCCATTCTCCAGCCACTCATCCCCCACTACAGTTACTAACAGAGCAATAGAATGTATTCTCTATCTTGTTTCCCCATTTGCCACTTATATTAGCCTTATTTAAAACAAACAAATAATAATTAAAACCAAAACCAAACCATAAAACTTTAGTTTCAGTTTAGAGACACACCACAGGTTTAAAACACCACAGTCAAAGTTCAGTGCACTTTAAACCAATTCATATTAATGGAGTTTTTTGCCTACAACTTAAAGCAGCAGAAATTATAATTTCTGTGCAGCTTATTTAAAAATTTGATCTTCTGGGGTTTTTTTTGCACCCTCTTTTTTTTTTTTAAATAGAACTTTGGGCTTCAATCATAACAAAATTGTACCTCTTACTACAAAGACAGAGTGTTTACGTAGTAATATAGCTGCAGATACAGCTTGATTTTGACATTTACTGTAGTCCTGGAAATTCAGCAAGCCAAATGCATCCCTGATACTGCTTTAATAATTTCAAAAAACGTTTGCACATAGCTCTGGCTTACCATCTCAAAAATAGTAAGGAGTAATAGTTTGGTTTATCTACTTTCTGAACTCATATTTTTGCCTTTCAGGATGTAACTTAATACTTCCAAATAAGTCTTCAGCAGGACTCAAGTGATAGAGAAGTCTCATAGCAGTAAAAGGGTAAATGTCACTCCTTGGGCATGACAAGAAGATTCTTCTTCCCTATTAGCTAAAATATTTTATTCCAGACAGTAACTTGAACTGTAACTAACATTAACACACATACAACAGACTAGTAAGGTTTTCTCTTTTAAAAAATTCTTTGATATTTCAATTTCTAAGTTCATTAGCAGCCTCATCAGAAATGCCTACATTCCTAACAATTCAGCTGGGCTGTAGAATAACTCGTTAGCCTCACTACCCACTCCACACCAACCCATACCCTTTCCAGGCAATAGTTCTGGAAGCCAAAATGTACAGAAATGGAATTTGGTAAATATCATTTTGCCAAATAAGACTGTTGGTATTACCAGCCAGGTGCATTTATTAACCTTGCTTTGTCTTTTATATTCCACTTCCAAACTGAGGTGGGTGTGGTGGTAAAGTAAGGTCTAGAGAGGAAAAGAAAGGATATACACGACAATGAGTCAGATTAACTCAAGGCATTTTCAAGGCTTCTCCATCAGTCTGTCAGAATTGCCAATGATGACTTTACAAGAAAAAAACTCCCACTCCACCAGAGGGCTGCTGCCTGCAGAAAAATGAAACTGCTGCATTTTAACACTGCAGTATAATTCTACCAGCTCCATGGGAGCATAAATAGCAGTGACCAAGTTATAAATCTTTCGTAAGTAGAACACACAGCATTGTACAAACATAGTTTTTACTCAGTGACATTTTGTTTGAGAGATCAGGGACAAATGTCCCTAAGGGAAGAAGCAACAAAAGTCAGCCTAGCCACAAATTGTCAAAATGGGAGCTTCAAAGCAATTTTTCTATTTTATTAGATCATTAAAACAAGTTTACATTTAAATTGCAGCCACAGAAATTCCAACATTTATGTATCAAAGTTATAATAATCAGAAGGAGAAGCTATGGAAGGCAAATACAACATGAAAAGTTACCATCATGGGGACAGACCAGGCTATATGGTTCAGTCTATCCCCAAAAGATTAGAAGCTACATTAAATAAAATGAAGCTAGCAGAAATGAACACTGGCAAAAAAAAATAACTAAAACAATCCAACCAACCAGTGGGCCTAAATAGTAAGGTTATCCCAGGGCTTTCCATGCTGCTTTTTATTTCTGAAGAAGTTAGCAATATAGCTGGCTAACCCTATCAATCCCCAAATGGAAGTCAAGCATTATCTTAGCTTTACAGCAGGGTGTAATGAAAAAAACCCAAAAAACAGAAATGAGAAAAGAGAAATTAACTT
The DNA here is from genome assembly GCA_013397515.1 of Upupa epops. NCBI lineage: Eukaryota > Metazoa > Chordata > Aves > Bucerotiformes > Upupidae > Upupa > Upupa epops. The sequence continues at coordinate 8,352 of VZRI01006828.1, forward strand.
ACCAAGGGCTCCACCCCAAATCAATGGCTGACTCTGTTGGGGCCAGTGAGGAATACAGTCATTGTTTCTGAATAATCTGCCTTGTAAGTGCACAATGACATGAACAGAGCCTGTTTTGTATGTCTCCACTAGTCTTCATTCAAGAAATGACCTGGCTAGGACTCTGCAGCTTTTTTTAAGACCTTAAGGGTACAAACAGGGACCCAAATCCTTGAGGACTTGTGTACATAAAAACTCCAAAGAAAACAGCTCTGAAATAAAGTCATGTGTACAAAGTGCACAGTTGTGTTAGGCTCACGACATCCATATTGGCCATTGTAGCTGATGCAGGGTTTATCAGAATATCAAACCAAGAGCACAGCTGGTAACAGTAAAGAATCAGGCACAGATGAGGAACACTGTATTTCCACACAGGTTGAGGTTCCTGGGGAATATACTGTGTGAAGGCTGGAGAAGTGTAAGATCACCAGATCACCTATTTTCACACCTGCTTGCCCTGGAAGATAATAGTGTTACCCACCAGTGCTAGAGTTGCACCTCTGATTGCAAAGGCTGATTCTTGGATCAGGATCCTTCGCCTTGCCACACTTTCAACTCCTATAATTTCAATTATGAGGAAAAGGTCTATGACACAGGGGTTTCTCCTCTGTTAGTCTTTTCAGAATTCTGCTATAGAGAATTAGACACTTGGGCAGTAAATATGATGTTGTTTGTGATTCTATCCAACCTTCTTATGAATTCTTAGGCAGTCCCTAGACCACCTAGTTCCACAAAGACAAAGGCACCAAAACATGGAGAACATAAGCGTCAGTGGAGCGAAAGAGGCTCTCCACTGCAACTTACCTGATTCAGTTGTAATAAGTGAAATGGTGATGACAGCACTATGACACCAATCCAGAAAACATACCTAGTTTTGCAGCATTTCCTCTGAGCAGGAAGAGCCGCCTGGTAACAAGATGGCCACTGTCCCAACTGCGCCAGTTTGCCACTTTCTCTAGCAAACATGCAATTATGATAAAAAGTGATGACATCCTGAAGTTTAATGCAAACTGGTTGGGTGATTTCAGTGTGTCCGTGTGGAATACTAAAGAACTACTGCTAAAAGTATTAAAACATTTGCTTGCCTTAATTTATCTGTTACCTGAGCAGTCTTCTGCTTTAAAGATTATAGTCTTTGCAAAGTGCTAGGCCTGTATTTTCAGTTTCAATGGAATTCACTTACAATATCATTCCATTTTGTGCTCTAATTTGCTTGGATATTCACTGCAGAGATGCATTCCTAGGCAGCTCTTAACTAGAACACTGCCAGAGGTCTGTCTCTGCTGTCATCAATGAGAAGTGTGCTCATAGGTCAAACTATCCTCTCCAGTAAACTTAAGCAAGGCCTTCAAATCACTGGGATTGCACAGATGTAAGACATCTTCAGCAGAATCAGGAACCTACATGGAAGCAAGAGAGATGTGATTTCACAAATAATGAGCAATGAAATAAACCACAGGCCCAGAAGAAAGCCACCATGGGACAAAAGCCAGAAACATTAGAACAGTTCTTTTTTTGTTGTCAATGATTACTGATTTTAATCACACTTTACTGATTTACAGGAGTGAGAAGATTAGAAAAAAGTGTAAATTTAACTAGTTTCAAAAGCTAATGAATAACTGTTTAAGGCCAGTGCTCGCAAAGTCTAAATAATCCTAAAGGCTGTGCTACTCACAGCCATGACTTTACAACAAACAAATGCCTGCGTTTAACCGGGCTGTAGTGCCTGTGTCATTGCCAAGTTCCAATATAATACTTGGCTTTGTCTTTGGTGACAATTTCTGTACAGATAGGCATTGCAAGAGCACAAACAGCTCTCAGTCTTCCTCTCAGCTTTCTGCAGGAAAGGACTGCTTCAAATACTGCCACTGGACCAAAATGGATACATGACGGAAATGCAGAGAGTGCTCCCTTCTACCCACATTGCCCTGTCACTGAGCTAAGCTCCAAAAAGAAAGGACCAAGTCCTACCCTTTACCCTCCCTGCTCCTACAGAAGAAAGCTGGCAGCAATCCAGATTATCAACTGATTAAGGATTTTCTCAACATTGGGGAGTCATAGCATGGTTTAGCACCACTTTTTTTCTCCTAACTTTGGCATCAGAGTCTTACACAAGGTGAGGGCAATATCTAAAGAGCAGCCATATTCCAGCAGTCACAATCTGCCATAGCAGCATCTCACAGCCCTCAAAACCAAATGCAGATTAGAGAAGCTCTGCTGTTTAGCAAGGTTCTGCTTCAGTCTGCTTTCTTAAGGAAGCAAAATACTCCTGTAACATGAGAACAGATGAGCAAGTTTTAACCACATCTGAACAAGGCAAGAAAGTCTCTAAAACTCTACAAATTTTATAGCCAGGCGGGGGGGGGGGAAGGGGAGAAGGTAAAGGAAGTCCACATGAGAGTCAAGCAATTGCTCTCACAATGGAAAAGATATTCATTGTGGTTTAATTCTTAATGTATTCAAAGAGAAAGAAAAATGAATAAGCAGCAGGGATGGCTCCAAATGACCCACAAACACTATCTTCACCTGCCCTGGAAGACAAGGGAGTACAGGAAGAGGGGAGTAGAGGGTACAAAACCAGAGGGACAGAGTTCTGTAGTTTCATGGTTCAATGAGTAAGTTATGGTTTAGTTGCACAGGCTAACACAGAACAACAACAGAGCTGCCATAGGAAGTGATCATGTCTAGTCTGGTTTTGAATATATACAAAGATGGAGAGTTCCCAAAATCTCTAAACAACCTGTGCCAGGTTCAACCCACACTCACAGTGGAGAAGCTTCTTCCTATATTTAAATGGAACTTCCTATGCCTAGGCAAAGGCCCAACTAAGATTAGAGCCTTAGAATGGAAGAGATTATATGCAGATAATGTAACAAATTATCTTTTCTCTCAGTTCAAAACCTAGTCAAGTCACAGAAACGTGGAAGACAAAACACATGGGAAAACAATCTCCAGGGATACACAGTGAATTGGTGTTAATTTCCCAAAGACAATGTAGCTGTATAAGGAGGAGGCGAAAACCATGTAAGTACCTTATTTTTCAGTCTACCATGATCATATAGTTTTAAAAAATACCCCAAACCCCTCTGTAAAGATTATATATTTATTTAGAGATAGTCTGTCTTCTTGCGTGGAGTATTTCTACCAGCTCTTCCAGCAGTAAACATTGATAGGGCTGAAATGATTAAGTGGCTTAGTCTTGAAACTGTAACATCCCCAATAGTTTTCTGATAATACCCTTCTGAATAGTAGCATTATACTGCTGTAGAAGATTGCAACTGTAGAGTCAAACCCATTCCTTAGAGACAGGTCATAGTTATTAAAAGGAATTCGCAGAGTCACTGAGTAAAGCTTACCCTGGCACTTGGTTGCCATGATGAGTAGTACCCCAGCTGGCAAACAGTCAGCAAAAGACAAGAGAAATGTTTAAACATCCCACACAGTGCATTTTATAAAAACAAGAATTTGGAATGTGAAGTCTTCCTTTTCCTCCTTAAGCTTGTATTTTCATTCAAATGCAATAAACAATAGTCTCAGCAAAGTCTTGTGATAGCTCAGCCATATCATCACAAGACGTTGTTTTAAAATATTTATTTTTAAAATAAGGAAAACATACATCACCAACTCACGTTTAGCTGCTCATGTTATTGCTGGTTCCTCTTTCTTGTAAGTTGTATTACCATAGTGCAGATGAACCTGTGCTATTATGTACCTCATCCTGGAGCAAAGCAACAAACCAAGCACTTTTCCAAGAAAGGCATCTGTGCACACTGCTAACCACGCCAAAGTAATTATAAAAAAGAGCGGAAGAAGATAAAGAGCCAAGTAATTCCATAGACATTCTCTGCAGTATCAGTATCAAGAGCTGGTACCTTCTAATCCGCAGCAGGATCACTGGTCTTCAACCATTGACTAAAACTTTAAGAGTAGGCTTTATACAGACAATTAAAAATGAACATGGTTTTGGTCCAGAGCAGTTTATTTTTTCCAGAAACCAGCTCCTCCATGTTTTTTCATTCCAGTCAAAACATTGTTTTGTGCCTTTAATGTCCAAATGACAAGAGCAGACAGCTAATGGCATGCAAGGCTGAACACAGAGGAATGGCAAAAGCAGACAGCACTTGCTATTACCTGTATAACATAGACATTATTTAAAAAATATATACATTATCACACTGATTTTCTCCCACCTTAAGTATATAATGCAAAAGATAGCAAAAACTGCAAGAGCCTCAGGATCTAAAAGACACTGCTGTTCTGCAAGTAGAAGCAGGCAGCCAGAAGAACACTTACTAAATGGATGCTTGAAAACAGTTTTATAAAACATTTAAGTATTTTTTTTAAGTTAAGCACTTGCTTGTATTTCCCACATAGTGTTGGAAAACTAAAACAAAACCAAAAAAGGTAGTTGCACACCCTAAACCACTTCTCTCAGTTCTCCCCTGCACCCTACATTAACCCATTTACTGTCAGTTGGTATGGCAAGACTTGATGCAAAGCTTTACCAGCAACAACTTGCCAGGAGCCAATACAAGGAGACTACCTGCCACCACCACTCCTCCCCCCTCCCACCTTAAATTATCAAATCACTGATTATCAATGAGTGGATGCTAGATAAGACACTAAGGAGTAGCCTGAGTAAGCTACTCAAGGAAAAGCCCCTTCAGTTTAACCTCATCCCTTTTAGCACACCAAATTGAAAACCCTTATTTGAACATGAAATTTTGAGTAATACTTGCTTTCCTCTCAAGGACGCAATAACCTTTATGCAAGGAGGCCAGAGTAGGAAGAGCAAAAGTCAAGAAGGCAGAAACTGCTTGGCACAGCCATGGGGCATGAAAGAGTAAACTCAGCCATCAGAACAGTGTGAAAGAGCTACTTAGGGCAGCTTTAGGGCTAGTTTAATTTATGTCAGCAGACAACGATCTCTGTGGCCTTCAGGAAATAATAAAATAATTTTCTCAAAAGAAATCCGAGTGAGCAGACAACTCAAGATAAGGATTCCACTCTACCCACTCTGGCACTGAGTAATGATCCATGAGCTACCAGCACCAGCCTGAAGGTTACTCCGTACTACTGTGCAGGCAACAGTACCATCAGCAAGAGAAGGTACTGGATTTGTTTAAATCTACAACACCATCATTTACCTTCTTTGTCCATATTGTTCTTTATCCTCAGTCTCACAAGACACTTCCATTTATTTTCTTTCAAAAAATATATCTCAAGGTCATTACAAAAAGAAATTATATATTCCTGTTTATACAGTGCACAGGACAACACCAATTTCACAGGCATCTGTGCCACAAAGGACACATCCAAGAAAGAAATGCTTGCAGCTACATCAATAGTAAGAAATATACTTCTATGAAATGAGCAATACAGTGTCTTCTGTTCCATGTTCTAAACGTAAACCAAATTTTCAAAAGCTAGGAAAGCAATGAAAAAAATCCAATTCTGAGTGGGTTCTCCTCTTTCAACATTTTTGTGTGGTTTCTGCCCATAATGTTGTCTTATCTTTTTTACCAGTAACGTTTTATTTTATCAGTAATATTTCTAGTCTGTAAATTAAATGAAAGTTATTTAGTACAAATGTTATATCCTTACTCAAAATTCAATTTAGAATAAGCAAAATGAAACAGGCTATATCAATATGCTCTAAAAGTCAGCACTTAAGCACCTTTTATTGAACCTTTCAGGAAAACTTCACATCTTCCAGACAAGGATGCTCAGTCCAAACTGTCCAGGAAAACTGCATCTTCCGTTTGCACTTGCAAATATTTTTGCCAGAAGTGCTTGCACAATGACACAAGTAGAATATAATGCTCTTATGCAACATACCCAAAATCTTTGAGTATCATTCAGAGTTCAGCAAATCCATAAGCAAGGTAAAGACACTTGGGGAAATAAGATAAAAATAGTTGCCTGCCAGAAAATTTGAAACAAAGACTAAGAGGACATCACTTTGCACTTAGAGATGCTGCGGATGAAGATGGTTCATTAAGAGCACTGGTTACAACCAGTTATTCCTGTTACTTTATAGATCAGTACAGATATTTTGTAGAAAAACAGTATTGTTCATACATGAGGAAGAAGTGGCATGACTGCCTCATATTCCATAAGCAGAACCAACAGCATTATTGACTAGGATTGATAAATAACTTTGGGTTGTTTAAAACAAAAGAAGAAAATTTCTTGGTGATATTTCTTCATAGAATCACAAACAAGAGAATTCCACTCTTCCCTATTTATAGTGGGCTTGATGATCTTTCTGCTCTAGTCAACTCAACTTAAAACACTGTCAGACTTCACAAGGGCAAGTCACAGATCTCTGCACTTTAAGAGCACCACCCCTTGGGCATTCATCTCTGCTTTTATCTTCATGGAGATTTATATCCAAGGCTCTTGACTGTTCTCTTAAGTCCATAATAGGTTCTTTATGCCTTCTCTTAATTCAGAGGCCTTTATTCCCAACTTTCTAATTTTCTCTCAAATTGCTTCTGAAAGCTGGAATTCCTTCACCAGCTCCATTTTTTTCCCATATTATCTACAATTGAGTCAGATATCAGCATTTACCATCAACATTGCAATTAAACTCTCTAAAGTATACAATATTAATGTATACGTTTATGATATATTGTGTATTATTGGCTGCTTCATGCAATTTGCAAAAGGAATGGTAAAGAACACACTTAAAATGCTACATTTGCTCTTCTTATGGAATCACAGGTTTTCTAAAGATAAGAAAGAGGCGAATTCTGTTGAGCAGCTTTTTTAACTTATCCATCCTTTCTCAACATTCTAATGCAGTCCTGTCCCACCGTTGCAGCACAAAATGATGTTACAGCAGTGATGGAAAGCAGACAAGTGCTTGAGCAGGGCAAGAACTCTATTTGTGAAATCACTGCTTCCGCAGTTCCTGCTGATGTCTCAAACATAGGTATATAAATAGTCATAGAACCCTACTCATCTGACAGCATCTGAATTTTAAAAGCTCTTGGGTGAGAAAGCTTACTGTGCTTTACAAAAAAACACCCAATCATTTAGATCCTCTCCTCTTTCAACAAGCCCTAAATAATTTTGCTACTGGTATTGGGGGGAAAGACTAATAGCATGCCTCTACCAAGTCTGCACATGGATGGAAGATCCAATTTCAGTAAAAATTATTTTTTATTTTAAAAAACCCAACAAACCAAAAAAAGAGTGAAAGTCATAGAAGTGGTTCAGACAAGTGACATGGTAATTCTAGTTTACTGCAGCCATTAATGCATGAAAACAGTCCTGAACAAAGAGATCAAAGGAATATAAAGTTAAGAAATACCAGATTTTTCTAAACTCACAACCGTCTCTTGAAAATTCATTTGCTCAAATTCACTGTGCCAATAATCTTTCTTCACAAAAGTTTATTTTAAGGCCTCTATTGCCCACAGCACTCCTTGCATCATTTAAATTCTACAATTACTAATTAACCATTTATGTCTTCACAAATAACCATGATAAAGGAGATGGATTTATTGTTTTGAAATACCATTGTGTAAGAAAATAAAATATCTATAGGACAACATTAATAGTCTATGTACTGGTCTGTTGCTTGTTTAAGAAGGCCATGGGGGCAGGGGGGCTGTAAAGATTTACACCTCTATAACAATATATTCATCCAGTCAGCTAAGCTGAATAAAGCTGTTCTCTTCTGATTCTCTCTCTAGATCCACTACACAAGTTTAGAAGAAAAAATTCTAGCCATAGGAATGGGAAGGCTATACTTTCTTTAGCCTACTTAATCAAGGAAAACAGACTTCAGAGATCACATTGTCTACCAATCCCTCTTCAGATAGATCTGAAGCTTTCAATTTCAACAAAATTTGACATATTCAAAAGTTAATAAATTTTAGGTTCTGCCAGTGTCAGGGAAACAGGTGGTAAAGGCAGTGAAGAAACATCCTGTTTAAGCTTCCACTGAATAAAAGACTATTAAATTTGCTAAGACCCAAATTTAGTGATTTTTTGTTCTTACATAACCCAACAGCATACTGCTGAACACCTCACTGACGGCTCATATATAATTAACACATTATACACCAAAATAGCTGTAAGTTGTAGGTTATACAATGCAGAAAAGGGACCCCCTACGCTGTTTGCAAAGGTTGAAGTGCTGTTTCAGGCAGGATTCTTTGTAATGAATGTCTGCAGAACCCGGCTTAACACAGAATGAAAGGAACTAGACAAAATGGATCAGCGACATGACGTTTTTCAAGTTTATCTCAAAGTGAACAGGGTAACTCCCACTTAGAGCCAACATCTCACTGCTCAGAGACAAAAGTGGCATTTTGGAAATTGCAACTAGACATTGAATTGGTGCCATGGCAAACAATGATGCTCAAGTCTATACAGTGACTGTCAAATGAAAATATAAGAAAACCCCGTGAAAAATGCTGAGTCCCTTCACAAGAAATCCTTCATTCCTCATCTTCACACTTGTTAATAAATATTCACTACAGTCAATTAGAATTACTCTTGAAGAGTTCCAAGGGTGAAATTGGAGTTATTGAGGCCATAAGAAATATATGAATAAAGATACTAGTGGATTTTTTTTAAAAAAGAATAATACTCAAGAAGCTTATTTCACACAGACCTAGTGGCAAATAGAGAAAAGTTCCTGTTTGATCTAACACTAAAATAGTCCTTCATGATCAGGTGTATCTGGGGTTTCTCAAAGCACTGTTTCCATGTGCACTATTGTAACATGACACACATCCTTGGTTCACTACTCTTAATTACAATTAAAACCCCCTATAATTAGCCACAAAAGAATCTAACAATTAATAAAGATAACAGATAAATAGATAAATAAAACCTTTCTTTAAGCACCTGTGTGTGTATATAGCAATAACTTTAACACGGACAATTCACTGAAATATTTTTAAGTCAAATAATTAAGATTATGCTGCTTCTTGTGACCTTGCAAAATCATTCAAACACATATTCTAGAGTTATTCCTCCAGCTGCAGTAAATAAAAGATGCTCTGAATTCAGCCTATTACAAAATGCAAAACAATTTATGACAGCACTCAAATTATATCTAAAAATAATTTTCCTTCAATCCTCTATCATTTCCACTACAAGCAGTGAGCTAAATACAGACGCTTCTCAGCATTGCCCTGAGTAGCCCTTGTCCAACTTCTCTGATGGAGAAGTCATAATGCTCTCTTTGTGGCATCACTCACCCTCAGCAAGCTTGACGCACCAGTGCATAAAGTGATCAGGATAAATTCTGCATAGCCAATTTTGAATTCTAGTCACCACTTTCAATAATGATTGTTACCCACTGATTGTAACTCCAGGTTTTTCTGTGTCCGTTTTGTCTCTGTAGCCAGAGGTTACCAAGTTCAGCTAGAACAGCAGATCCAGAAGACAGACCTCTTTGCTGTTGGTAAATACTTTTTTCAGCTATTGTGAGAACTCCAGAGAATGACAGAGTTCTACTCACCATTAAATTTCAACCCCCATGGCACCCTTTCTATTTCTGGCCTGAACTGAGGCCACACTCCTCCCAAAACCCCTCTTTTGATGTCAGCAAAAGCAGATAAGAGTGATTAACACATTTCAATGATATCACTGTTGATGGGAGCAATGCTAGGCCTTCCTACCTGAAATAACTTGAGTGTCAATAAAATTTTATTCAAATTTAAAAATGATGGCTATGAAGATCACTGGATAGGACTTTGCAGCACAGCTTCCACTTTATTTTTATTCATCATCTCATTTTATCAGATTTCATTTTTCACACTTCCTCATTTCCTTGGAAATACCCCAAAATATTTTAAGGCCATTCCCTCCTAATCTTCCAAGCTCTAAAGTAAAGATCTAAAGGAATGATTACCACTGTTTCCTTCAGTAATATGCCACTGCAACCCAAATTCAAAGTTTCACACCATGACAATATCCTATGGTGAATCAGGACCTTAGACCGCACTTGTTGTCCTCTCCCTAAAAGCTGCAGGTTGCTGCTTACTCTCCCAAATAAGCAGGATGAGGACTAGCTGCATACCACACTATTCATGCCATTCTGTATGCTCCCAAATGTGATTAGCACAGAATATGCGAGAAAACCAGAAGGCATCCTTCCATATTTAGCCACATATGTTTAATACTGAGTTAGATTTCACCTAGTGCATTATTCTGGTAATCAAGGGTAGGTATAGCAAGAAAACAGACTGACATCAGCTACTTTTGAGATTTGTCTTCCTCTTCCCCCCACCTCCAGTTTCTGTGACACTGTGTATTGTGCATTTTATATGCATTCATGTGTGCAAATAGCAAAGTCTTATCTATAAAATCAGTACATGGTAAAACTGCAAAAGGAAACTTTCACCCTTGTGCAGCTGGTTGAATAACTGCAGAGGCCAACACCAGCGAGCCTCTAAATACATCCTCTTCTTCTCCCTCCCCTCTCTGTGTGTCTAATCACTTAGGCGAAAGATAGGAAGATTAGCAGAGAGGAAAAAAATATCCAAAGCTGCAGATAACCCTTTAGGACCAAAATGTCATGCTATGAGACATGAAGAAAAAGGTTAATGAAGCTGTATTTTCAGAAATCTCAGACACAATCATAATTAAAAGGGGAGGGAGGGGTGCAGAGAAAGAGGAAAAAAGGAAATGGTGATGAAGGCAAAAATGAATTTGTCATCTACAGCTGGCTCTCTGATCACCTGGGGTACCCAAGAAAGGATTACCAACAGACTCAGGGTAGGTTCATTACCAATACACTGCAATATTTTGGTAATTTTCATTATCATCAGAAGAGCTTTTTAGTAAGAATACAGCTGCAGAAGTCAGGGCTTATTGAGCTATGCAAAGAATAAAGGTGGTAACCAAAACAGTGACAGAGAGCTACCCCGGGCAGCTGATACACTGAAGAGATTTGAAAAAAACAAAATATAAATAAAAGTCACTTTCACTAGAAGACAATGTCATCTTCATCCCTGCTCTGTACGGTTGCTATGGGGTTGTGAAGAGGAGGGGAATGATGGGGGGGGGAGGTTATAATCAATCATCTCAGAAGAGCATTGCTTCTTACAGAGAAAGATCTGGATTTTTACTGTGTCCCTAAGAAAATTGCGGACTGCAGAGCTGCTGCCACGCAGGGCAGCGAGAAAGCAGGCAGAGCAGAGGCAGCAGCTGGGGATGGAAACGCCTATTAAATCCTTTAGACAACAGATGGGCAAAGCTCGACTGGGTTATAAAAAAAAAAAAAACCACACCACAATGCATCATGTTTTATTGTCCCACCATAATGAACAACACTTAACATCCACATGCCCAGAGAAGCCCCCTGTGGCTGATCTTCCCCTTTCCTAAATTATAATCATGAGTCTCAATCCACTTTTGGGGGGCTGCAACCCAATGTATTTGCTGGACGCAGTTGCTTATTGCACTTGTTAGGAAAAAAAAAAGGAAGGCATTTGGGCTTCTTTTAAAGGGTTTTCCTGTCAATTAATGCTCCCCTGCCCTTGAAGTGAACATGCTATCCTAGCAAGCAACAGTAAGTCCAAATCATGAACACATTTAGAGGATCTAATTATGACATGTAGGGCAGAAGCACCTGCTCTCTGCTAATTCCCTCCACTTGATTTCCTCTTTTTAATATTTCTTACCATTGTTCCATTCAGGAAAATCTGCTAGGGGCGAGTTTCATAAACAAGCTTTAAGAAAAATAATTAAATAATATCCCCTCCCCCTTCCCCAATCCCTCCTACAAAAACACAGAATAACCAGAAAGAATTCTGCTACTGATCCTATATTTCTCCTTTTATTTCAGACTCTACCCACAAAACCCACCAGCTCATCCATCTATATTTGCTAAATGCCCACAGCAGTCAGTGCCACAGACATACTGTACATATTTCCCTCCCCCCCCACCCCAACTGCACCTTAAGGACTACACCCTTTTCAATCATGATGTCATGAAATACTGCTGGTGACTCCCCCACTACCACCACCACCTCCTCTTCAGTACTACATGCTGTGATCCTTTCATTTCAATATAATTTTATTTAAAAAATGCTCCAAAGTAGGGCACTGAAGAAATTGATGTGAAAATTCACCACCAGCAGAACATCTTTCTTTTTTTTCCTCTGCATGTACTCTGCTGTCATCAGAACAACACCCATTAGCTGGTGTAATGAACATAAAGCATCCTGGGCTTTTTTTTAAATAAAGAAATAGGTAAAAAGAAAACTTAAAATAAAAGCAAAGATGCCCTACAAATATCATCTGCGTGAAAAAAGCAAAGGGGAAAACCTGAACCTGAATATCCCGTCTCCAACCCCTCACTGGGGTGCAACAGCACCCCAAGCACTAGTGCTGCTGTTAAAAAAACCAACCTGTCTGTCCTTTGCCCAGGGTTTTCTCCAAGCGATAGGGTCCAACATATTGTGCATGTTGAGCTCCGCTGCCTTCTTTCCCTGTTGATGTCATTTCTACCTGGATCTGCAATTCTGCAGTGTGTCTCTGCTGATGAGCTGGAATTTCTCTCTGCAGGTCTTTAAATTCCCACTTCGCAGCTCTGCAAGCAAAGCACTCTTTTTCTTTGCTTTAGTCCACTCGGTTGCAGATTTTCGTCTTCCTCCTCTTTCTTTCCTCTCTGTCTCTCTCTCACGTGTGTTTTCTTGCCCGGTCTGCCAGGAATGATGATGCCGAAGGATTTATTTTAATGTTCAAAGAGGGGGAATCGACGATACAAGCCCAAGTAGCATGATGCTGGTGATCCGAGCTCCGCACGCCTTGTTCTCTCTAGGAGCTGTTCAAGAGAGAGCCAGCGATACAGCAGCGGAAGAGCCGGGAACGCAGCTGCGACTGACACTAAACGCAGCCAATCCCCTAATCTCTCACTTCCTTCTCCCCGCCTCCTTCCACTACCTTTTCTTCCATCAGAGGCAGTTACAGGCTCTGCCTGCTACAGAGCATCAGCATCAATGGCAACAGCAACACCTGAGTTTATCAGTCTGTTGATAAGGCCCAATTAAATATAGCTTAATGTGTATACCTTTTCCCCTCCTGAGTTATATTCTACCTGCACTTCCAGAGCACTAAAGAGGATGTGGCAGGAAACAAGAAAGGAAAAAACCCAAACCTACTCCTGAAAATGAGCTTGAGAAATTAACGGATTCTGTTTGATTCTGGAGGACCTACATTTTCTGTTTGTTCTACCATTTAAAGAGAGACTTTTGGGCAATGAGGCAAAGAAAGAAAAGATAGGAAAAGCTCATAGTAAATCCTGTAACTACTTGGCTCAGTGACAGGTTTTGAGTTTGATGAGAGCAAAGAGACTTCAGGTCCTTAGATGAACAAAATAGAAAATGGCATGGCCACTGCCTTAATTAAAAACACAGCAGCAAACCCAGAGATTATATGGGAATGGGCCCCATACCAGCTGTGTAAGGAAACTTTCACTATTTTTGTCTGAGTACTTATGCTTGTGTTTTACCTTTACATCATAAGAAATTGGACAAAATAAAAAATTCTGTAGATACGCTTCAAGTTAGGCACAAGCTTATGTGTAGTCCTGCATCCAGAAAGTACAACAGTTTTGGCCAGGCTCCTGAACTATAAAGATAAAACTATTAACACACAAGCCCCAATTTTACCTTCTCTGCTCCACTCCAGATAGCACTCCGGTCAAGATATTCTTATCAAACTGCAACTGAGATCCACCACAAAGCAAGGATTCTACAGTGTGAGAGGGAAGCATTGATATGACTCTGAAAGAAAGAGTAAAAAGAGGGCAAAATTTAAACAAGCCTCATCGTATCTGTTGCTCATTGAATCATAGAATCATTAGGGACCGGAAGGGACCTCGAAAGATCATCTAGTCCAATCCCCGTGCCACAGCAGGATCACTAAAAGACTACTTGGGATTGATTTGGTTTGTTTTAATTAGGCAAATTTATGCTATTTATTGTATCTATATGCAGAGAGCAGCTGCTCATGTCAATTAGAATAAAACTAGTCACTGAAGCTTCACCTGTATCGCATACAATACAACTCTATCCAACAGGTTGCAGAGAAGTTAACAAAACGGAGACGTGGGGAGAAATCTGTCCAGGAGACTGAAACCTCAAAGGAGATCATAGGGACCCTCCTGTCTCCTCGGGAAACAAAAGCCAGTGTCTGCTTCTGCCATTGCCCACTTTGCTCTTTATAGTTCATCTTTACTCACTTCCAGATGGCCACTGCAGAAGCCTGACACCAAACTCCCACAAAACACCCAATTCCCTGCTCACTTTTCCCTGTGCTACCCACTCAGACTGTTCCCACCTGGGACATGCCTCCCTGGAGGGTACATCCATGGATGGTTCTGTCTGCCTCTCCTTCCCTACAGGGGTTTTAATTCCTCCTCTCCAAGTTCCACCCCAATCTGTCATTTCTCTAAGCTCCCTAAACTAGTTCAGTGAGCGTTGCTGTTGCCCACCTTACGAAGTCCGATAGCTGCTCTTCTCCCACTTCTCACACTCTTCCCCTCACCCCCCTAGGCCCGCAGCCCCTCACCGAGGAGGAGGGTAACAGCGGCCGGGGGATACGGAGGCAAGCACTGGGGTGGCCCTTCCCCAGCCTGAGCCTGCTACCCTCTGCCAGGGCGCCCGCGGCCAAGCCGCAGCAATGAAGAGGAGGAGAGAGGAGGCAGCGGGCCCTGCCGGTAGCGGCGGCGACATGGCGGCCCCGCGCTTCCCGCCAAAAGCCGTGACGGGGGTCTGCGACTGGGGAGGGTAGCGGCGGGTCCCTGAGCGGGGAGGGTTGGCGAAGGAGGAGGTTGAGCTGCCGGGGCTGGCACGGGGCTCCGGGAACTGTCCGCGGTGCCGAGAGAGGCAGGTCCTGCAGGTCCTGCGGAGACAACCTGTCCAAGGCGAGGCGTAGGGCGAGACACAGCAGCGCTGATAGAGACAAGGGCTCCAAACCCACTGCGAGGTACAGAGACGTCGGGGTGTACTTAATAAGTAGGATCTTATGGAAAGGAATGGCTCTGAAACTCGAAGTCACCATCCACACACCCCATCCCTCAGGGGCCCTCCTTTTCCTAAAGCTGAGGAGCCAGGAGAGGGTGGCTGAGGTGAGGCACTAAGGGGAGAAGCAATCTCCTTGCTGGGCTTCTGGCTGCAGATATCAAGTGTTGAGGGGAATTGCTGAATCTCTTTGGTTGGAAAAGAACTTCAAGATCATCAAGACAAACCGTTGATCCAGCACTGCCAGGTCACCACTAAACCATGAGCCTCAGAACCAGGTCCACAAGTAATTTAAATCCTACCAGGGATGGTGGCTCCCTGGACAGCCTGTTCCAATGTTTGATATCCCTTTCAGTGAAGAAATTCTTTCTAACATCCAACTTAAACTTCCCTTAGTGCAGCTTGCAGCCGTTTCTTCCTAATCACTTGCTGCCAGACAGAAGACCCTGAACCCCTCCTCACTCCAACCTCTTTCAGGTAGTTGTAGGAACCTACAAGGTCTCAACAACTTAATTAACAAGTTAACAAATCTCTCAACAAAAATAAAATTGTGTTGTGGTTTCTGACCTTTAACTTCCCTTGTAACATCAAGTGTTTTCTTATGCCTCTTCTGCTATTAAAAAGTCCCTACACAGGCTAAATTACAGGAATGTGAGTGTAACTTTCAGAAGAAGGAGGACTTTTTATTTGTCTAAATATTAACACTACCATATTAACAGTGTATGATGGGGCACAATATCAGCATAGATCATTATATTCAGCACGTCTTTAAATGGCAAGATTTGTATTTTAAAGGACATTTATTATGATGCCTGTATGTAGTTAAACCATGTCTTGGTCATGATATTAATGGAAAGATAAGCAACCAGACAGCATTGCCTATCCAAGACTAAACTTGACATTTTACAGGGATTTGGGACGCACAGATGCTAAAAATCCCCACCTTTGTCCACAAACTGTATGTCAGTGTCACTATTGGAATACAACCAAAAAACTTGGGAAAATTTGTATGATTCTGATTGGAAGATTGGTGGGTTAAATATAAAACAATAAAAAAGCCTCCACTGAACAACAAACCCCTCACATACACCCACACCTTTTGGGTCTCATTTAGTTATTTGTTAAACTGATTGCACAGGAATGGCCTGTTGCAACAATTTTAACCTTTCATTCTAAACTCTCTGAAAAAACATTTGGACACTTCTGGGTTCTTAAATAATCAAATGTTTTTTATTTTATTTATTCATATAGAGAAAAATTGTGATTATCTGTACTGCTTTGATCTGAAACTCACTCCTTTGAATCTAGGTTATGTCCCCATGGTGTGAATTACTTATACAATAACTCCCTCAATTATTTGAAGCCCTGTTTATCCAAATGTTTTGATGTTCCAGAAGTATTTTGAATAAACAGGGGCCTCCTGTCATTGGATAGACCAGATGTCTCTGGAGATGCATACAGGATGATTTCCCCTGACCTTATTCTGTATCATCTTGTGCTTAAATGAACAGGCAGTGTAAACTTAAGCATATTGACAGCATCTATAGTACTTTCACTTCTTTCACTATGAATTTTTCTTCTTTCATTGTTCTCCTTAAGGGACTAAATCCTAGATCCTAATCCTGACTTCAGTCAGGAAGGGCTTTTTGCGCTAAAGTTTTGTTGAGGACAGAATGAATAATAACATTTCTTATTTAGGTGCTTGCTATTGCCTTTCTTATTATTCCCATGAGTATATTGAGGGTTGAGATGGATTATGAAATAACATTATAAGCTAGAGGAGTCAACTGGGTCCATGAAAACATTTAATTCAGTATATTTCACTTGTTCAGTCAAATGAACACAATCAGTTGAATGTGAAATTAATAATTAAAAAAATTGTAAAAGGTATAAGGCTTCCAAGGAAAGATAGTGTTGAATCTAAGTAATTAGCACAGAATTAATCTTCTCATGGTAAGATGAATTCACGTAAACTAGGAGTCTGTCTCCACTTACAATAACCTAATAGCCAATACCAATACATATACAAAATAATTAGGACAAAGATATTCAGTAGTTGCAATGTTCAGTATCTGTGATCGCATCTCAAATTACATGTTCCATCCACATATCTATGGGCCCATGACACCCCTTTGAAACATGGTATTGGGAAGTTAAAAAATTGGGAATGAACTTTATTGTAGAGGTACTCCATAATAAATGGAGACAGGTATATCAGGGTCATTTAGGCATCAGTATGGCTGACAACATGCTAATGTCTATACTGAAGATGATTGTGTCAGTCTGCAACATCTCCAAACAGATGCCACAGCCTAAAATTTTGTACCTTTTCTCTTAGGTACCTACCGTCTTCCTAGGAAGCTGAGGTAGACCCTCAGAAAAGAAAGGATGGGAATTCTGTAAGTGTATGAGATTTCAAATTCTTAGAACACCATCAAATTCAGACTCTTTTTGCACTAGCCAGCAAGTGCTGAGTAACTTAAGACTAGTAAACATTGGTTACTAGAAGACAGTGGTTCCACAAAGCTTTTCACATTAGCAGATCTTAAGCTGGTTCACAGCACTCAGCAGAGATACCATGATGGGGCTTAGACACTTCAGAGATTCTTCTGTTGTTGCTTTTACTATACTATTACTATAATTATTTATGTAGTTCTTATTATTAGGATTTGTGGCATCCTGTCTATTCTAAGTAGCTCATATTTAAGACTCATACAGAAACATTAACTGTTGGCTCATCATCTAAATTAATTTTGTTTCAAGCTAGATTAAGGTAAAACCTTGTAAAATGAAAATAAAATGGGTGACTGCTTTTGTAGTTTTACTTCCTCTGGACTGTAGACTCTCTTTATCCCTTTGGAAATATTAATATCCTTTTCTCAAGGCTGCTGCCATAATTACCTGTGTCTCACAGAACTATTCAACTATTAGGAAACAAAAAACTCCTTCCAACTTAATAAGGCATTGTGAAAATCTCTGTGCGAAGATTTTTTTTCACCCACTGAGCTTTTTATTTCATGAAAATATGAATACTCTATGCAGACACGTTTATAGGTTTGATGTGTGAAGATTTTGGCTGGGACTTGATGGAAAGCAATCAGTTAATTCAGAGTGAGGATGGATCTCTGTTAAATGACCTGTCCTTGAGGTGCAGGAGGCCAAAAGGGTGTCTGTCTTTGGTTGTGAGATGAAGTGTCCATCCACTCTGATACTATGTCTCCAGTGGTGCTTGTAAACACGAACATAGGGAAGAATAAGTCCAGGACAATTACAGATGATTCTTCCCTGCAGTACTCTCTTAAGATCCATTCGTTTCATCTCAGCTAGATGTTTCTGTGTATGCCATAATTCTTAACAGATTTCTTTTTCTGTGAGCTTGTTCTCATCTTCCCTTAAAAACTTGACACCATGACAGACAGCAATCTATCTCTTCAGATTACGTGCATACCTCTCCAAGACAATGAATCCTTGAGACAAGTAACATCCACTGATCAATGTGTAAGAACCCCCCAAAAGTAAAGAAAACTATGACTGAAGCACCATTCTTGAAATCCTGGTTCAATTCCAGCTACTCAGGTGACTGCTCAGGAAGCCACAAAACATTACATTTGAGAGACCAGAGCATTTGGTGGTCTGTCTGCAGTTGCTGGACTCTCACCCCCATACACACCCACATGCAGAATAGAGGCCCTAAACTAGGAAGGAATTAGAAAAGATGTTAGAACTCAGGACAGCTTGCACTGGCCAGGCAGAGGGCAAAGCTAGGCGGGTACTCTCACTAGCCAGTTATATACATGCCACTGGCCCTTTTTATTTGCTTAGCCCTCTATTTTCCCACTCACATCTTTCCCCAAATGTCCTAAACCTCTCCCTTTCTTTACTTGTGATTCCTCTCCTCAAGATCCTACAATTTGTCCTTTGAGATCCAGAACTGCTCTTCCCTGACATTTTATTCTGTGTCCTACCTCTAGGTAGTGGACCCCTTTGAAAGAAAGCTGTTTGGAGACTCCTTGATTTAGGTTCCTGCCAGCTCTTGTACCCTGGGCTAATGCTGATGGTCCCTGCCATTGGCCTGGAGTTGATGCTATTTGGGCACCTCCCTCCTGTTTTCTGTCTGAGCTCCTTTTCATGCTTTTGTCACACAACACTGTATGTGCTATGGTGTTGGATAATTTGTCTTCTAACTACAGTAAGTCCTGGGTTTCTTTGATACAACCCTGCCATTCCTACTGCTGTGGGAGAATGACAGAAATGGCCTTCAGGCAGGGATTGCCATCTGGAGGCACATGCCTCTCTGGGAAGAAAAGGCACCCCTGGCATTTGGCACTAGTGGGGAATAACAAAGTGCATAGACTAGTAGCAATTTAGCACCCACTGGAAATTTGAGAAGAGGACACCCAAGCCTAGGTTCCTACTAAATGTTGGAAGGAAGAGGTAAAGGCTGATGGCAATGGCAAAATTTTAAAAGGTCTCCTACTCCATAAAAACACACTAGCCCAGGTGTTTGGTAAAAGATGAGCCAAGTAATTGATGAAGTGAAAAAAGTAGGACTTTCCTCTTTGTATTCACAGCGATCTCAAGGAAAACAAAAGGAATTACTCAAAACCAATAAAAAATGAGTGCCAAGCTAAGCAGTAGGGGAACAAAACAAAGGAGCCAAGAACCTGAGGCCACTATGCACCAGTGATCAGATCTAAGCCTATTCATCAAATTGCCACACACAGCAATACCAATTGTAAAAGATAAGCTTTAAGAAAGACAGATCACACAGGGTAGTTCCTGGCTTAGGACAGTAGTTGGGATGGAGCCTGCATGGTAGGTGTAGGTTAGTGACATCCAGCACACCAGACAGTAGAATCAAGCATAAAGGCATAGAATGAGTTTTGTTTTATGAAAGAAAATAGAAGCTGAAGAATTTGAGGGATCAACAGGGTATCGCTCCTCAAAAGAAAATAAGCTACAAGGTTCTTCTACTGTCAGTGGCACAGGCAAAAAGGGAGAGTCTGTCCTGAAGATTTGCATACTCAGGTCTATTAATTTGCGTGAGCAGTTACTTATACTGGTCAAAATACTGCTTTTATATCAGAAAACCAATACAGTTTACACAGTATGTCCTAACCACACCAATAATTTGTTCACTTGAAAAAAAAAGAAACAAACCAGAAAACATACATTCAAATATTAACACCTGCTTCAGTGTCAGAGGCCCAGGTAATTATTTATTAGCTATTAGAAGAATATTAACTAGATACTAGAACAATATTTAAACAATAGATACTAGAACAATATTTAATTGAGCTATGCTAATGCTGCTACCATAGAAGTTCAATTACTATTTATAGAAACCTCAAATACCCAGCTCCAAAATCCTTGAGGTATTGAATTGTGTGGTCCAGAATACTGAAGGCTGATGCACTGCTCCAAAGAGCAAGGAATGGTAGGAGGGGATCTCAGACTCTGAAACTTCTGGTTTAACAGCTTTTTTTAAAAAAAGGTAAAAGAAGTTCTGAAGTTTCTGTAGAACCATTAGAGCAGCAAGTCACAGTTCCTAACTCTATAGGTGATACAACTTTCAGAGAAAGCAACAGCCTGTTGGGAAAGCCTCTAGCAAAATAAAACGATGTGCAGATGAAAGTTATGAGAATGACTGAAAGTTGAACAGCAAAGTGCTTTTTAAATCCTCTCCTGCTGGTGACATAAAAAGCTAAAACAAACTCTAGCATTGTAATGTTTAAATGATTCAGCTATAACAGGAAGTGTCACCAACTAGTTGAATAAACAAACTTCTAAAAATAGTACTCTCTCCTGTTACATGGCTGTTGCTTTTGATTTACTGCATGAGCTTGGGCAAGACACCCTGACCAAGAACTGCCAAAGTAGCGACTTGAATTGTCACAGGTATTTACCACCGGCAGAGAGTGACAGAGTTACCAGAAATTCTTGCCTTCCTAAACATCAGTCCTGATTATTTTGCTTATTTCCAGCTAAGACTAGGCAACCCAACTTTGAGATGTCTGATGTCACATTATGACTGTCCAGGGAAGTAGTGGAATCCCCATCCCTGGAGGTGTTTAAGAAAAGACTGGACATGACACTTAGTGTATCGTCTAGCTGATGTGGTGATGATAGATCGTAGGCTGGACTTGATGATCTCACAGGTCTTTTCTATCCAAAATAATTCTGTGATTATTTCCCTTCCCTTTCTTTTCTTTGTTTCATGCCTTTATAGAGAACATTTCCAACTAACCTGCTCTTTATGAGGTGCTTAGAGATCCTTGAAAAACTCTGAGATTCTTAAAATGTTGTATCAGAAATGTATGCTTTGCATATTACCTTTTTTTACCTGTCTAGAAGCGTGCACAACAAGCACTCCACCAGCAGCACTGAAGGATTGTCTTTGTTGAATATGGTCAGTTTGTGCTGACCTTTTCAATGGGTTTGCTGTAAAGGTGGGGCACAACTGCTCTGAAGAATGAGCTGTGAATCCCCTGGGAGTAGCAGCACACCTGTTAGCACGAGTTTCTTCTGCAAATTTATCCTGCCAAGGCAGAAGTGATTCTCTCAGAAAAGCAGTAAATCACACTGCCTGTTCTTTTTTTTTCCACTGTGGTTAGTAGGTCACATACACTTAATGGTAGATTGTGCCCTCTAGGCATGGGCTTGCAGCAGATACACTAAGGTACAGCATGTACTATAAGAGGAGAGTCCCAGAAGGCTTCTTTTTCTCTGCCTTTTCCATCATGATCTTTTTACATCTTTCTTCTATGTCATCCATTTTTGAGTGACCAGAATTCAGGAAATGGTAAGAAAATGGCCTCTATACAAATAACCTTGATTCTTTGAGGGCTTCATAGGCAAAATTCTAAATGCCATTTTATGCACATGAATGGAAAAAAATGTCCATCCAATGATTCACCCTTAAAACATCACATAAAAGCCTGTGGAATTTCCACACTTTGCCATCATCTTAGCTACTTTCCTTCACCCCTTTTCCTTGCACAGCCCCTGAGATGGAGCTACTTGATTTCAGAATGGCAGATCTGTGAATAGCAAAACAAAATATAATCTGCAGAAATATCTTAGGCTGGATATTAGGAAACATTTTTTCATAGAAAGTGTTATCAAACATTGGAATGGCCTTCCCAGGTCAGCAGTGGAGCCTCTATCCCTGGATGTATTTAAATGGCCTGTGGAGCTGATGCTTAGGGAAGTGATTTAGTGGTGAACTTGCAGTGTTGGAGCCAAGGTTGGACTGAATGATTTTCAAGGCCTCTTCCAACCAAAGACATTCTATGATTTTGTGATTCTATGAAATCCTGAAATGTTCATGAAGCCAAAGTTGTTCATTACAGGTCAGAAAAAACACCTCAATGGCTTCTGTCATGGCAAGACTTTCCTGACACTTCGTAATAAACCAAGAAAGCATTTTGCATTCACTGTGTGCACATCAGCTCACACACACAGCTCCCATTACTGTTGATGAAGATTATACAGATGCACAGATGTGACAACAGTGTCTGCAGTAAAAAACTTAGCAAAATAATAGTGTCTCTACAAAGTATCTTTTCTTCCCAGTACTCCTGAAGATGTTTTTTAAATAGTGTAACTCAACAGCAGTTTTGTGCTTTTTTTCTGATGGGAATTTTCAAACCCCAAGTTATTTTTATTAGATGATACCACTGGTATTTAAAATGTCAGTCTCAGACTGCATTTCCCAATGTGAACACTGAATATCAGTGCCCAAATGAAAGTTTTATAGCATCGATTAACTGCAACCATTTGTAGAATTGACAAAGGTAAAAGGTTTATTCTGACTTTTAGATATGACTATTGTGCATCATTTTTATAACATGCAAGCTAACAATGATGTACTTCGCTAGTGCAGGTCAGAACAACTTCACCCCAACAGATGAATTATGGAGACTGACATGAGCAGCCACAGAACTTGTAAGGCACAGGATGAGAGGCCATGGAGAAGTATTTCACTGGGTTTTCCATTTGTCCCACTCAGAGGAACAAAATACACCTAAAATGAAGACCACACAACTTCTGTGGAAGGAAAGCTTCATCCAGAACCATGGAAATAAGCAAATCACTTGCAATAAATTTAGATAGGAATTCTGTTATGTATATTGAAAGTCCAAAGACCAGGATCTGAGCAGGTATAAATAGATAATAGACATAAATGTAGCAGGTAAAAAAGCATCAGGGATAACAAAGTTAAGACCTGGCCTTAGCACTCCATTCTGGTGGACATTTTTTACAAAACAAACACATTTTTAAAAGGGGGAATTTCCACTGTGTGTATGTTCATGCCAGCATTTACAGACTATTAGATTTTATGTTATGACTTGATGTAGGAGTCCAAACCTGAGTAAGAGCCATATCTTAAGGAGTACTGGTCACACATAAGTGAGTGACAATCCCTCTTGCATTAGTGATTCTCCCCAGTTCACAAAGACAGCTGCGCAGTGCAGAGAGAGAAAATGTACTGGTAGCTCTGTCAGAACTGATGACAGTACAACGCATTTAAGCTATTCCCAGCTACCCATACAACGGTGCAAAATAATGTAGAGTGTTACCTTTGTGTTCTGTATTGTCTAAGGCAAGGCTCTGAAAACAAATATGCACGTGACAAGCTTCAGGTATGGAATTTCATGGGTGGTTCTCCTAGCTGGCCAATAATTCTTGACCTCACAGATTCACAAGGTTGAATTGTTTTCTATAAAGTGAAATATTTATGGAGGGCACAACACCCGTACATTGCTGAAGTCTGGCACCCCTGTACACCAGATGTGTTCTGAATCTGGTTTCACATCTTACTCCATCCTCAGTCTCCTAACCATTGCACCTAGTGCAAATGAACGGTACTACCCTCTAGTGGTCAACGGGGCAAAGTTAAAAGTCCTGCTGAAGCGGGGTCTTGATCTCAGATTGCAGACAGGTTTTGCAGTTAATACTGTAGCAATCCATCTTAAAAATGCATTTGTCTGACAGAACTGAAGACTCTAGCACATGAACAGCCCCACATCACACCTGTGGGTTCTCCTAGTCTGCAGGAGTAGAGTAGGTACAGGGTAGTTACAGGTAATTATTGCTAAAACAGTCTGTGAAGTTCTCTTTACTTAGATCTGTGGCTCCTTAGAGAATGGATCCCCTATGAATGGCACCTTCAAAATTCTTCTGAGTATTTTTGTTGATTGCTTAGGTGTTTAGAGAACATATCCCTATGGCTGCACCTAATCATAACTCACTGTCAGTCACTTTCCAACACTGGCAGCAGTGATTTTCTATCAGTTCTAGCTCCCTTAAGAATTTAGTGTAATATATTGCATGGCATGAGTAGTGTAGGGTTCCGGGAATACAGACAGACAAGCTCAGGTTTTCAGCTAGTGCAAATCAGTGTCAATACTACTGATCTCATGGATCATATTATTTAAAGCAAAATCTTACTAAGCTTCCTGTGCCTTTTCACTAAAAGAAACTCCTGTCTCCAGTGAACCTTTAGCTTTCTATTTAAGCAAAGCTGCCAGTGAGGTGATGCATACTTTGTTTCTCTTTTTTAAAAAAATATAATGGCTATTACTTGCAATCCCTGAAATACTTAAACGGCACATTTAAGCCTCGTTTGATCAAGAATTGGTTAATCATGTGAAAACACACTAAAAAGACTTCAACAGAGCTCTTTACTGGGCTAATGCCAAAGCCATGAACCAATATCTTGGTGCTGAAAGCTATAAAGAACTATGTGAGTTGCTTCAGATTGTGTCTTAAGAACAATTTGTATGCATTATTCTGGATAACTGTACATCTGGTGACAGTATAAAACGTGATATATAAACAGGCATAGCCAGGGTTACAGACAATAAATTCAGGTAGTCAGTGGCCTTTTCTCTAGTGAAGCTTTTGTGGTTCCCACTTACAGCCAGACTATACTTGTACACAAAGCACTAACAGCCTTCCAGGGAGGTGGGGAGTCAAAAGCTGCTTGCAAATTTGCTTTAGTACTTTGGGGAGGAACAGGCAAAGTTCATGGGACAGAATAGCATCCGCAGACTCTCCACTTCCCATCAGCTCCTGTTTTGCCCCCTAGAAATACAGAAGCATCAATTTCTGAGGAACTCAGACTGCTCAGGAACTAAAATGTCCTGCTTACAATGCATATAGACTTTTCATGAGGAGTGCTGTTCTGCTGAAGTCAAGAGTGGAGGCTAAAAACATTGAGAAGGACCTTTCATTTAAACAACTTGCATTGAGGTGTTTCATTTCTTATGTTTGTTTGGTTTTTTTTTTCCCCAAACCAACTACTAGTTTGGGACAATGGAAATTGGTGGTGTCATATCTTTTCAAAAGAAGTCATCTGTTACTGTCAGCTCTGATGAAGTTTTAGTTTAGAACAGGGGTGCAGTTAAATGGTGGAGTCTAATATTTGAGCTGTAGGTGGTGGTGTTGCTTTATGGGAGTATAAGTTCAGTGAGGATGGGCTACATAAAAGGCCATAAATAGAGGTAAACTGAGGTCGTTTATGAATGAGTTGCTTTCAGTTACCTAATAACAGTCACCTTTGCTCAAACCTCGGTTGCTCATGCAACACCTTTAAGAATATGAAAAATATGGAAGCCTTACATTTCGACATGAGTTAGGAGCAAAGGTAGAATAGCAACACAAGCATAAGCGGGTAGATGCCAGTCTCATAATGGCAGGCATTGCCGTTATCAATACAGCGCTTAATCACAATTCTTGTGATAATTTTGCTTTTTTTATGTAAACTGACTTTCTGGTTATGTACTGTCTTTGACTTCAAAGTATATTTCATAGTAGCCTTAGTTTTGATTTCAGTCAACATATACAATAATATGCTTGAGTGAGTTACATAGACAGGAATCCCACTGATTATTGTTATACAAACTGAGGAATCCAACCTTGTATCTCTGTGAACCAATGCAGTCACTGTTCCTGTTTACAGGAATTTTGACTTTCCTTGTGGATTACAAGTTCTTTCTTCCTTTTGAGAAGTCAAACCGATAGACACACAAGGATATTGTCATTCATTCTCTCCAATGCTGTTGCTGCCTGTCAGTAAAGCACTCACATCCCACCATCACTTGTGGGCAGACCCGTGGCATACAAATCAGCAATGAGCTGGAAGAACAGCCCAACTTCTCCCATGCAACTGTTGATAGGAAACCAAATACAAGTTAATACTACGTAGAAAACTCTCTTCTGTGGCAACTGAAGGCACGAACTTCAGAGATGCATCCGAAGACAATTTATTGTGTGCAAAGACTCCCTTTTATACTCTCCAGCTTACAGCTCCCCATCATGGTAAATTTCCATTACATCATCATGGTTAGTATGTTATTTTTCCAGAATTCACTACAGAACAGCCCAATTGTCTTAGTTGCTTCAGCTTTCTTATATCCTGCATCTCTAAGCAGGTTGAGCTGACCTTGTACTTTTCCCATGGTTTAGCAGGCATTGTTAATTTGTCAGACATTTGATTTTCTCCAGCTTTCTCCACACTCTTCAAAACACTAGCTGAATAAGAAGTTTTATTCAAGACTTTCAGCTTATAATCAAATGATTTTCTCCAGCCTCTGAAATTTTGCAATGGACTAGTGTCTCTCTGCAGCCTTACAGACTGAGGCCATAGTCCTTCTCTGCTCAACACAGCAATTTAAACACAAGGGCATGAGACAGAGTTACCAGAAACTTTGCAAAGATTTACAGATGGAAGATGCACTATGTAAAAAGTGAAAAAAAAACCAGGAAACATATACAGCAAATTGGAGTCCCCTGGTCTTTTTAGAAAAAATTTAGTCTTCATAGTGTTTTTGTCTAAAGGCACCATAAGGAGCAATAGCTTGAGAAGGGCAAAGTTAAACAAAAATTTTGAAGATGAGAAAGTGTTTGGTGTCCATTGTCACAGACACATATTCAGTCACACATTTAAGTGCAATCTTAGAATTAAGCAGCTGGATGTCATGGGACACTCAATTCAGACAAGCTACTTAACCTAGGTATTACTTCCTTCAATGAGCTCCGAGGCAGCCTGCACTGCTCCCCAGTCTTCTGGGATATAGAAAAGAGAATACTAGGATACTGGTATGAGTTGCTGTCAGTCCCTTAGACTGTTGTTTTGTTTTTCCTTCCTGGTGATGGAGTTTTCTGTGTCCTCCTGGCAGACGCTATTCAGTTTAATCATCATCATGTAACTGCCAGTTACTTTCACAAGTCTTCATGCCAGCTAACAGTTTTAGAGTTCCTTTTGCCTGATCAGACTAAGATGTTCAGATCCCTTCTTCATCTTCCTTTTCTTGAAATGCTGACACATGCTAACTTGACTCAAGCTTGTCAATAACCTAAATAATCATAACAATTGCTAACCTCCATTTAGTGCCTCCAAAGAGGGGATTTTGCTAGTTTTTTTCCTACCTGAAAAGTTGGATTGTAACGGTTTAGCAAGAAGGTCTATATCAGTTTGGGTTGGTGCCTGTAATTCTAACACAACAACCAGCTCTCACCAAGAGTTCAACAGATAATAAGCAACTTTGCTAGAAAGACATCAGTTTATTGAACCCATCACCAAGAAGAAAAGGAAAAAAATGCCAAATAAGTAAAAAAGTAAAAGAATCAAAAAGGTAAAACAGAAACTGTGTCACAATGCCCTTACACATAGGAGACAGCTAACACATTGGGGTTTGGCCTTAGATGAGAGGTCTGGGTTNGTCTCATAGGCAGAGTATACAGGATTGTTGTCAGCCTGGTGGAGACAAGACAGCATGGCGCTGGTCACATGTAGCCACCTCTGTTATGGGAACAGGCTTTTTGGGGTCTTGTCCAAGGGCTTTCTACAGGCCTTATGCAGAGCCTTTCTTTCTTCTACCCTGTGGTCAGGCACCAAGGAAGGTAGAGAATTGAGAGCTCACCTCTGTCTGGCATTTTCAAAGGCGTTCACTGTAGAAGCAGTTATGTTGAGGAGCTGCCCTTACGCTGGTCCACTGCCAAGGACAGGAATGAGCTGGTGCAGCTTTTCTGTATCCGAGCCCTCGGTGAAACAATGGAGGGCTGCAGCTTCACCCCCACAGAAGGGGGGTTGCAGGTACAAAGACCAGCTTATCTCTTCAGCATTTCTGCATTCAAGCTCACGTGCAAAAGAGGGCCATGGGTACCCTTTCAGAAGGGTTTTAGCCAAACTGGGACTTTCTCTTGCACCCTTCAGTGGCAGGGGGTTGAGAGCCATTGCTCGCCCACTCCACCCTTGGGGGGGTGGGGAGTGAGCTTCCTCTCTCCTAGAGGAGCTCCCTGTCTCTGAAGACGTGTGGCAGCTGAAACAGTGAAGATGGTGATGAGCAGAGAAGTAGGAAGTACCTTTCCTTATGGACTCTGCCCACCAATCACCTGTAGAGTCCACACACTGACACAGGAGTTCTGCTAGGAAAGCTACCTCCAGTTTCAAAATAAAATGCTTTTTCAGCATAAAAGCAACACAACTAATGTTTGAAAAGTTGGTATTTTTCAAACCAAAACATGGATGTACCTGTCTTACTTGTCAGGAAGGTCATTCAAGTCTAATTCAAAAGCATCATAGATGACAGATGTGTGGTAGGACACGGGTTTTAATTAATTTAAATTAATCTACTTAATGGATTTGCATGTAAATTCTCAGAAAACTCACTCAAGAGTTTATACACTGTAAGCTTGTGGGTGATACACAGAGATTTTTACATAATGCATTGAATCTGATTCCTTATTTTTTTTAAAAAAGCAGTGGTTTGGAATTGTATTCAGCAGTAGTTTTGCCATTTTTCATATGGATTATCACTAGCTTTAAAGCTGCGAAGTTCCCAAATTTACATTCATTGTAGTGCAACACAACCTCTTGTCAGGGTTTTTGTTTGTTTGCTTGTTTCAGATTATCAAAATGACACTCTTTCAGTGTAAAAGAGTGTCATTTTGGCTAAAAAAAATATTACTTATTTACCGAATATCAATCAAATCCTTACAAAAAGACAATTATTAACTTCCCTGTGGGTTTGCCTATGGCAGTCATCATTGCAGCACACCAATAATTCACACTCCATCCCCCCACCCCCCCAGCCCCCTTCTGGTTAGAGTAGTTATTTTTATTCACATTTTCCAGATGGGACTTTATAGAGGGTGATCAGATGTAAGTTGTTTCTTTGGTTTGTGTTGGGCATTATAAATTAAATAGTTCTCATCGATGCTAATTTTAGCTGCAAATTCTTAACACATCTGATCAAATGCTTAAGGAACAGGAAGCAATTAATGAATCCACGTCAAATATGTGACTTCTTACATTGCAGCATATTATCTGAGGACTATCACAGTGACAGGGAAAGAATACAGTTTCCCAGGGTATCAGTGATTGCCTAAATCATGAGCCTGCACTCTTAACTTGCAAATTTGCTACTCACCTTCCAGCCTGGGCAACAGATAGGGAAATATGTGGAACTAAGAAGCAACAATGAAACTCAAACTGGCATAAATAAAGAGAATGGAAGAATTAGCATTTATTTGTAAAGAGCCCAGCAGGATTACTCATTAAAATTACTTTGTGTATTAACCTGTAGCTATATTGCCATAAAGGGGTCAAAGGTCTGCTTGAATCAGTGTACAACATCCTTTCAAACAGATGCTTTGTTTACTGCTTCATTTAGGTTTGTGCTGACAGTGACAATCTGGCCCAGGAATGCCCAGCTCCTGACTTTCCTCACACACTCCAAAGACTACTGAATGAACAGGTAGGTGGTGGTTGGTGTTATTCTTTCCATGGCTAACTGGAAAAGAAAGAGGGAGTATGCCTGCTGTGTGCCAAGACAATCAGAATAGCAGTGAAAAGTAGGGAAGATGTAACTTAAATAAAAGAATTCAACTAAATTAAAGAAACACAAGTAAAGAACTGCAGAGGTGGAGGGATGGGGGGGCTGCTTATTTTCTTTTCTGTTTTACCTGTGAATTCACCATAAATGAATTCATGAAGAAAGGAACTGTGGCAAAAACAACCGGGCATTAAAAACATGGGACTGATTGATCATGGTTTTACATCAAAACCTAATATTGTTTATACTCAAGTGAGACATGGTTTGCTTTTCCAAGCATTTTTAGTATGACTTCCTTTATATTTACTTGTTTAATGAAATATGAATCTCAAGACCTCTGTAGTTCTCCTTCTTCTGAAGAAATTCTGTGAAGTGGAAGGTGATGTAATGGGACCATTTTTTGGTTTGTTTTAATTAATTCTTTCTTTAAAAATCAGAAGTATATTCCATTCCAAGCATTATATGAAAGACAACATGTTGAGGCACAGGTCATCATAACAAAAAAAGCTCTTTAAACAAACATAATGGAAAAATATTGAGCAATTATGCAAAGCATTCAAGATTTGTCTATTTCATTGCGTGGAGACAGTATTTCTATAACTCTGCTTTATAAAAATACTCTGTACAGCTGATCAACATTTAACTACCTTGTAAGGACATTTCCTATGGCTTCTCCTTTTCATGTGTTTATACTGGAGTCACTGAAATCTAAATAGGACTTTTTCAGATGTCAGTATTTTGCATCAGAAAAGCATTACTCTGCCTCCTGCCCCAAAGTACTAAGTGCTTTGCAGTAATTAAAGTGTATATAAATACATAAAAGCCCCTGTGCAGAAAGAACAGTCTTTTGCCCTGCTGTTCACTCCTATCCTATGAACTACAGATACATGTAATTTGTAGTCAAGTTGTAATAACTATTTCCTTTCTCTTCTACAAAATAGAAATTTGATCCACATATCCCCAGTTCTTACCATTGTAAAAAGTATTCTGTGTATGAGCTCTTTGATTGCAGTCAATCAAATTGCAGAGAATTACCCCTGAAGCACCCCTAGAAAACTCAGCCAGGGCTGTTGCAAAGAAATCAAGAGACAGTTCCTCTAGTAACCAGATCCCATAAATTTAGGGATTTACAAGCTGATCCTAGCATTTTAAACCTCATTTAGAAACCTAGTGGCAGCTGCTACAGACCCAGAAATATTGATGCAATAATAATTTTGTTGTGATGCTCCTTTTGAAAATTGGTCATGGAATTGTTGCTCAGTTTGAGTTTCCCAGGGGCATTAAGATAAAGTGTAATGCAGCCAAGTAATCTTGAAGTGATGGAAGTAGGGATTAGTCTGGCAGGGATTACTCTGGAAGAGAAAGTCACACTCTTCTCACCAGATACAGCTGTGAATATTGATAATAAATCTGACTGAGAAAAGCTTTGGCATCCTGTTTTCTTTACAGTGCAGTGGAATTCCAAGCTAATGAGGCAATCACATGGGACACTTTTGCAATGGTTGTGCAGCACTAGAGAATCTAGCTCAGTATTTAGCTGGTGTAAATCAACTCTTATCTCCTCACTAAACTGGCAAATTCTGTCATTCCCAAAGCCTTCAATAGCTTCAGGAATCAAACTGCCAACCCTAACTTTATACGGCTGCTTCAGGACGAAATGAAAGTTCTTCTCTTAATGCCTAGAAATCCCCTGTCCTTACCCTGCTCATTATTACATTGTCTTGCAATTCATCCAGAATGCTTAAGTATCTGAAGAATAATCTCCAGAGATTAAGAGATGAGCAACGAAAACAATAGGCAAGTGATCCCTAGAGTAGGGGACTCTGTGAATTTTATTTTTTTTTTGCTTATATAAATCCATAGCAACTTCATAGAAGTTAAGCAGAAGAATCAAACAGTATGAGCATTCAACACTACAATTATTGATAATTGTATCTTTAAAAAGGAGAATTTTCCAATGTGAACACAGAATTTGAAAGTGGATGGGAAGTTTTGTATGAGTTTTCTCACTAAAGGCTGTTTCCTGTTACCTGATGATCATAGAATCATCTACTTTTGAATCAATTTCTGTGGTTTTTATATTTTCTACAGTGACCTAATCTCTGGGAGCTGTCCTGATATCAAACCCCAAACTGCTAAGGCTCCAGAGGAAGTCAAGGAAAGAGAGGAGCCTACCTTGGTTGATGACAACTGGGTTAGGGATAAGTTGATCAAATTGGATGTACATAAATCCATGTGTCCTGATGGGATGCACCTATAAGTGCTAAGGGAGATGGCGAAAGTTCTTGCTAAGCCATTCTCCATCATCTTTTCCAAGTCATGGGGATCAGAATAGGTGCCTAGAGACTGGAGGATAGCAAATGTCACTCCAATCTTCTAAAAGGGTAAGAAGGAGGATCCAGGTAACTACAGACCAGTCAGCCTCACTTCCATCCCACAAAAGGTGATGGAAGATCTGTCCTGGACACTGTCTCTAAGCACATCAGTATGACCCCCTTGTCCCTGGCAAGGGACCAACCTATTAGTCTTCTATGAGGGCATAACCAGGTGGATAGATGATGGCAGAGTAGTGGATTGGTCTATGTTGACTTCAATCAAGGCATTTCACACAGTCTTACAGTATCACAGTAAGAGGCTGAAAAAGACCTTAAACATCATCTAGTCCAACCTGAAACCAACCAAGTAAACCTAAACATCTGACATCTAGATCATGCCACTCAGCACTTCATCCAGCCTAACCTTAAACACCTCCAGAGAC
>VZRI01006828.1:41624-90254 GCA_013397515.1 Upupa epops
AACTGCTTTTAGAGCTTTTTGTTAGTGAAATCCTAGTAAACTATTTACCTTTGACAGAGAAATGGCTTCTAGCACACCGCTAAATAAGGAATCCTGTTTGGAGAAATTTGCGCCAACAAGACAACACAAAATGTATGTTCCTAAATAAGGGGGAGACTAGGATAAGAATGTGCTGGTCGAGGAAAGGTTTGAAAACAACTCACCAAAAATAACGACCAAGCCTGCACAGCATAACCGGGTCAAAAATTTCCAGTAACAGAGGTGAATTACATCATCATCTAGACCGCTGCAGACCCTTATCACAATAAACTGCACAAGCCCAGATGGGAGGAGACCTAATTTACATCAAGAGAGGGGAAGGCTGTGCCAGGCTTATGAATATTATGTTAGGGATTGTACAATTTCATGTATATGTAATGCTATCCACTATATAAGCGGACCCTTCAGCCAGGGTTGGGATGCATGGTCTTTGAGGCACGAGCTTCCTGCGCAACCACCGGTGACAATAAATTACTTACTAGAAACTCCACTGAGAGTCTCTGGTTTTCCTCCACTAGTCACAGTGTGGACTGCATGTTTGGGTAGTGAGACGGATTGTGAACTGGCTGCAGATAGAAAACAGAGAGTAGTGGTCAGTGGGACAGAGTCATGTCAGAGGCCTGTATCTAGTGGAGTCCCCCAAGGATCGGTACTGGGACCAGTCCTATTCAATCTAGTCATTAATGACTTGGGTGAGGGATTAGGGTGCACTGTCAGCAAGTTTGTTGATGACACGAAGATGGGTGGTGTCGCCGACACCCCAGCAGACTGTGCTGCCATTCAGTGAGACTTCAGACACAGACTTCTCTTCCTTAGAGATTGAAAGCTTCTCTACCTGTTCAAGCTTAATCAAGTGTTTAACATACTGCTCCAGAGATATCTGCACTATCTCTATAGACAGGCAATTCGTTTCCACTTTTTTGGCAATCAGTTATTTCACTGCTAGGCTAGGCTGAACAGACACAGAGGTCTTGAATTTGCCCAGGACAAAGATTATATCACATTTAAGTGGCACTACAATTATAACATTTTCTTCTCTTCCATCTTTCAGCTTCCAGGTTTGCTTCCTACTTAGCCTTCTTCAGTTTCCCAAGCCTGCTAATTCCTTGCTTCTGTTTTAAGTAGTCCAGACCAAAGCATCCTCCTTTCCACAACCTGTTTCTTTCCTAAATTGACAGATAGGTTTTACTCTCTGTGTCTTTCCCAGCCTTCATTTTCTATCATGGCTTTCAATCAGTCTGCCTGACAAATTCTCTCTCATTGTGATCCCAATGGCTATGTTCAGCCATTTCACCTCTGGGCTTCCAGTCCTGCAACTTGGAGGATGTAAGCAATAAAGCAAGCACAAGTATGACTAATCCCTGAAATGGACTGGGAATTTCTCCTTCCTGCTGTCCCCTGAGGCAAACACATTGACATTTTGAGTGAAGTTAAATTCTGGCTATATAAACAGAAACTGAGGCTTACCTATAAAGCTTCTAATGGCTAGAGCTGAGAGTCTCTCAGAGGGCAAAAACTGGGGCAGAACTTGCAGCAAATTCAAAGTAAAATTCTCTGGGTGATGGCAGGAAAATCATTCTTTCTCCATATAAGCAAACCTTGCTGTGCTCAGACACTGTGAGGGAAGTGATTAATCCTGGGCACGATATTTGTTACAGTAGTGTAAATCAGAAAGAAATCTCCTGCAGCCAGAGGAGTTACAAAAATGTATAAAAAAATCTGTACTTACTACTAAGGCCAGAAACTCTGTTAGGAAAATAGAGACTAATCCTCTGCCTCTCCACACATTTCTCAACTTGCTAACATCCAAGGAGCAACGTGATCCATCAGACAGACCACTGAAACAAGAGCTGGGAAGCTTTTACTCTGTTCCTGGCTCTGACATTAACATACTAGATGACAATGAGCAGATTATTTTACTTTTGTAAGACAACACTTGTCCTTTCACCTTTGTCCTGTTTGTAAATTCTTTGGCCTTAACAGGACTCTCTAAGTATTCTCATAATAAACTGATTGTTTTAAAGACTAATTCCAAAAGGAAATGAAATTAGGCTTACATACACTGAAGTTACCCAACAATCTTGGAAATAGCATATCAGGAGATTATTAGGACTGGGATTATCTAAATCCAGAGCAATGAGGTTGTTTTGTTACCTCAAGACTCATTCGTCACCTACAGTCACAAATGTTTTCTTAAGATGACAAGAGATCAGTCTATCTAGCTTGCAATTAGAGATTAATAAAAAAGCTTGACAGAAAGATCTGACCTTAATTAAAAAATTAGCGCTGTGACAAAAAGCAAACAAAGTGCATTTTCACTTTAATTAAAATGCCACAATTACAATGTAAATAAATGTGGTTTATTAATCATTGGCATTCAAGCTTGAGACTGGAGCAATACTAATGATAATTAAGTTGCTGGTGTTGAGTATGGTGCCTTAATAATTACATAGTAGTGGATACTGAATGTGAACTAAAACTGGGAAGTCCTACATAGCAATTATGTTATCTAAGGCTGCTAATTAGTTATGTTAATTTAGAATTACTTTAGTTTCCTGTGTAGACTGGGCTTGTTAAACTGCAGGTCCCCATTGTCACTTCTGTCATATGCAACAGAACTGGTGTGCTTTCCTTTTCCATTGAAATTTACACAAACGATGCTTCTCATCATCAAAGTGGTCTCTCAGGGAGACAGATCTTGCAGAATCTTAAAGAGTGTTTGTGTGGCATGTGCAGGTAGCACCATGTTTATAGCTCAAGATGCTTGATGCTGACAAGGACCCTTCTGATTGTTGATGCCAATGCAGGATCCACTTTTTAAAGTTATTTCTATTAGCTCTATTTTACAGGCAGAAAATACAAAGTTATTTTAAGGGGTATGAAGAGAATAAGGACAAAAAAATAAGTTGGTCCAGAGATAGATTGGAGACAGAATAAAGAAAGCCATATTTGGCGGTGTGCTAGATGTCATTTCTCTGTCAAAGGTAAATAACTTACTAGCATTTCACTAACAAAGGTCTAAATGCAGTTATGTAGGTCACTATGGATCACCCCTCCAGTACGAGACTCTGAAAGTAGAACAGAACAGTGATGAGGCTGGAGGTATTGCCAAGTTTAAGTTAGCCTCCAGTATTGTTCTCCTCTACTCTTCAGGTTGCAGGGAATGATGAGGGATGAAACAAGAAGCTCCAGCAGATCAACACCTGGCTCTGAGAATTTTGTTGCTGGCAGAATTCTGCAATTTTTGTCACCAGGCCTGTTGGTGTCAGATGGGTGCACCTGTCTCAAAGGGGGAAAAAGATCCTGGTGCAATAGTTGGCAGAGCTTATTGAAAGAGCTTTAAACTGCATGTGAAGGCAGAAAGAGATAAAACCAGGCTCATCAGAGATAAGACCTGAGATGGCTCTCCAGTGTTTGAGGGATGGTGTGTTAGTTATGTCCTTTGGTCTGCTCTGTGATGCGCTGAGTACACAACACATTTGAAATGTCCCTGTGCTAATATGCACAACATCCTTGCCATCTCAGTGGAGGAAGGGAATGGAGATGCACACAGGGTGAAAGGCACAGGGGTTGTTGCTCAGAAACATCTGAGAACAATCAAGTAGGAAAAAGGGTTTCTAAACCCCAAAATGTTGGCACAATCAATAGCCCATATGAAGTGCAGCTATATCTATGTATACGGGCACGGAAACAGGAGGATCTGGAAGCTGCTGTGTAACTGGAAATACATGGATGTATTAGGTCGCATAGTTGGTCACAGAAACATGGTCAGATGATTCACAGAACTAGAGTGCTGCTTTGTATAGCTACAAGCTCTTCAGAAATGTTTGGCTAGGAAGGACAGTCAGGTAGGTGATAATGCCCAGCCAGCATGGCTTTATGAAAGGTGGGTAGTGCTTCACTAACCCAATCTCCTTCTACAACAAGGTGACACGCTCAGTGGTGAAGGAATGGGCTGCAGAAGTTGTGTCCTTGGAATTCAGTGAAGCCTTTCACACTGTTTCCCACAGCATTCTCCTTTAGAAACTTATGGCACAAGGCTTGGATAAGTACACACTGCACTGGATAAAAATCTATTTGGATAGGCAGTCTAAATAGTGGGGGTGAATGGAGTTAAATGCAGTTTNTCAGGTAGGTGATAATGCCCAGCCAGCATGGCTTTATGAAAGGTGGGTAGTGCTTCACTAACCCAATCTCCTTCTACAACAAGGTGACACGCTCAGTGGTGAAGGAATGGGCTGCAGAAGTTGTGTCCTTGGAATTCAGTGAAGCCTTTGACACTGTTTCCCACAGCATGCTCCTTTAGAAGCTTATGGCACAAGGCTTGGAAAAGTACACACTGCACTGGAAAAAAATCTAGCTGGATAGGCAGGCCTAAATAGTGGTGGTGAATGGAGTTAAATGCAGTTTGTAGTTGGTCACAATTGGTGTCCCCAGGGCTCAGTACTGGGTCTGTTCTCCTTAATGTCTTTATTGATGTTCTGGATGAGAGGATCAAGTCACCCTCAGTCAGTTTGCAGATAACACCACATTGGGTGGGAGTGTTGATCTGCTTGTGGGTAGAAAGTCTTTATAGAGGAATCTGNTAGAAGCTTATGGCACAAGGCTTGGAAAAGTACACACTGCACTGGAAAAAAATCTAGCTGGATAGGCAGGCCTAAATAGTGGTGGTGAATGGAGTTAAATGCAGTTTGTAGTTGGTCACAATTGGTGTCCCCAGGGCTCAGTACTGGGTCTGTTCTCCTTAATGTCTTTATTGATGTTCTGGATGAGAGGATCAAATCACCCTCAGTCAGTTTGCAGATAACACCACATTGGGTGGGAGTGTTGATCTGCTTGTGGGTAGAAAGTCTTTATAGAGGAATCTGGACAGGCTGGATTGGTGGACTGAGGGCAGTGGTCTAAGGTTCAATAAGGCCAAGTGCCATGTCCTGCACTTGGGCCACAACAAACCTACAGGCCTGGAGCAGAGTGGCTAGAAACTGCCCTGCAGAAAAGGACCAGAGGGTGCTAGTTGGCAGTGGCTGAAGATAAGCCAGGAGTTTGCTTAGGTGGCCAAGAAGGCAAACAGCATCCTGGCCTGTATTAGCACTAGCGTGGCCAATAGGACCACAGTAGGGATTGTTCCCTGTACTTGACACTGGTGAAGCCACACCTTGAATCCTGGGTTCCATTTTGGGCCCTTCACTACAAGAAAGACATTGAAGTGCTCAAGTGTGTTTAGAGTAGGGTGAAAAAGCTTGGGAAGGTTCTTGAGCATGAGTGTTGTGAAGAGAGACTGAGAACTGGAGGTGTTTCATGTGCAGAGAAGGAGACTTGGGGGAGACCTTCCCACTTTCAGCTCTCTCAAAGAAGGTTGGAGCAAGGTGTGGGTTGGTCTTCCAAGTAACACACAGCAGGAAGAAGCAATCTCAAGTTGCACCAAGGGAGGTTTAAGAAAAAATTCTTATCCAAAAGGGTTGTCAAGCCTTTGATCAGGCAGCTCAGGACAGTAGTGGAGACCTCATCATGGAGAGGTTCAAAAGACATGTAGATGTCTTTTCCAACTTAAACTGGGTGTTGTGTGGAAAGCGGGAAAGAGGGGGGGGGGATTGGGAAAATTTCCCCCTTGTGTTCTGATAGATCTGAGTTCTCATAGATCGAGGGGCTAGGGGGGCTGAGTTTAGACCTTAATACAAATGTCAATTGACAATAAGGACAAAAATCCAAGCCGGATTATAAAATAGTAGTATTAAAAAATTCTTATCCAAAAGGGTTGTCAAGCCTTTGATCAGGCAGCTCAGGACAGTAGTGGAGACCTCATCATGGAGAGGTTCAAAAGACATGTAGATGTCTTTTCCAACTTAAACTGGGTGTTGTGTGGAAAGCGGGAAAGAGGGGGGGGGGATTGGGAAAATTTCCCCCTTGTGTTCTGNGGGGGGCTGAGTTTAGACCTTAATACAAATGTCAATTGACAATAAGGACAAAAATCCAAGCCGGATTATAAAATAGTAGTATTTCTTGTTCACAAGCAACATCATACAGATTCTTTGGCTTGTCCGGGGTAGGATTAATTTGTAGAAACAGTGTGTCTGTAAGGGATACAAAATAGAGACTGGCTGTAACAGTAATACAGTTACAGAGACGTTACAGGATACAAACAAGCAAATGAACATAGAGGCGGTGCAGTTCCAGACAAAAGGCAGAGTTCTTATGGAGGTAGATCAGAGCAAGAGGGAGAAGTCCATCGATGCCCCTTTCAGTCTTTGGTGTCAAGTTCTGGGGTATACCCTTTACTTCTTCTCCCCTTGCTTGCTTGCTTCAGTCTGTAACTGACTGATTTTTATATTTTGTGTGTGTGTGTATTTGTGTGTGTGTGACATATGAGTCTGTAGTCAAAACAATAGATATAGTAGAGGCACAAGCAGCCACTGCGTTGTCAGCATTTTTAGGCTCCAAGCCATTCCAGAGGCATCTTCACCCTCTGAGGTAATCTTACCTTTAGACAATGGATGTGCTAGCTCTGGCTGAAGACATCACATCTCATCCTGATAGTGGTCTCATCTCATCGTGACTGTGCGCTTCTTATTGTGAATGTGCCTCAAGTACACGGCTATGTACGGGGCAATTAGCCAACATGGAGTTGCAGGCAATGTGCCTTTCTTTTCTCCTTTCTATTGGCAGAGTAAGGTATTTGAGAGTTTGTGCTAATGCACTGGCAACCTCAAGAGCTTTAAACCCCAATTTGACATTTTCTAACACATGTTCATCTTCTGTGCAGACTGCCTCCGTAGTGTAAGGATCAGTCTCTAACTACTCAAACATGTTGCTCTGAGCTTGTCTGAAAAGGCACCATGGTTTATGGACAATCTCCACAGATGATGGACTAAAAGGCAACAGGGCCTCCCTCTTCACTCACCCTGTGTGCATGTAGGAGCTGTGTTTAATATTACAAATTGATACCTATGGGGAAACTATCCTCTCAGTGATAATGTCAGCAGCACCCGAGACTCAAAGATGCAGAGAAGCAGGGCTGGCAGTTTTGAAGACTCTGTTGTTCCAGGCAAAGTAGAAAATCTCCCCTGTGACATAACCCACTCCTCTTCACTGGGCCATTAGCTGTCCTTGAGGTTTCTCTGCCCTTGCCAGCCCCATTGATAGTCTTGTAAAGAAGTTAAATACATCAGAATAGCCCAGTGACACTTATCTAGCAGTTTCTCACAGCTCAG
Organism: Upupa epops; assembly: GCA_013397515.1. Classification (NCBI taxonomy): domain Eukaryota; kingdom Metazoa; phylum Chordata; class Aves; order Bucerotiformes; family Upupidae; genus Upupa; species Upupa epops. The sequence continues at coordinate 48,872 of VZRI01006828.1, forward strand.
AGCTCTGCTTGTCAGATGATGAAAGTATGGCTGCATTTACTTATTTTTTTCCTTTTTTAGATTTTGATTTAGACCTGAAGTCTAAATCTGTGTATTTTCATAAAGCATCTGACTGAAAAACAAATGCTGCTCCAGTTATTCCTATATAGTGATTCAAAAGCGTCACATAGGAATGGATCTGGTTCCATGCAGGGACTGCAAAGCTTCATTATGAACTTTGGAGGCCACACAGAAAGGGCTTCAATATAATGAAATCTCCTCAGAATTTTGAATATTATTTCAATATAATGAAATCTCTTCAGAATAATGAAATTTCTTCAGAAATCTACTTGAGTGGAGGTGTGAAACTTCATTCTGCCACAAGTTTCTTAGATTTATTTCTAAGCTTGTATTTCATGAAAGCAGAATTGTTTTTCAAGGAGCAAAGGGCAAGACAGGCTTCTGCTTTCTGTGGACAGGTTTTCACAGATGTCTGTAACTGCAGAGGCATTGACACCATTCATTCATCTTCATTACAGACTGAGAAACTTTCATATGCTGTCCTGCGCAAACACTCCTTATGTGTAGCTAGTAACTTCTCTCACAGTACCACAAAGCCTTTTATAAGCATAAGCCAAATATATCACTCAAGGATGGGTACCTCAGCTGCAGGTCCACAAACCAAGAAAGCAAGACCCAAAAGGTTGAGGTAATTGGGTTAAGAGAAAGTTTGTGATTAAAACATTAGAATCCAGAAATATTTAGCAAGTTCTTCATGCTTTAATTGCTGGGCTGCACTTCTGAGGGGATTCTCCCCTGAAGTACTGCTACTTCATTGGCTGCTGCTGACCACCAACCCTGTCTGAGTTTGCTTGGCTGTGGCAGCAGCAGCAGAGGCAGTTAATCTATTTGTTCTGCCTGTACATTCAAGAAGGTGTCTTCTAGGGAAGTGTCATGTATTACTTGGTAGATGCATACATGCCATCATGGATATGAGCACTGCTGACAGGAAATGATGAGTTGTGCTGCTTAACAAGCTGCCCCTGCATGGGAGTTCTGTCTACAAATCTCAAATGCAACACATTCCAAGGCCTGAAATGCCTCTGACAGATGAACCATTTTCAAATGCTTCATATATACCACAAAGTAAGAGCAGTTAGCACAGTTCAGCTGATGTGCAGCAAGGTCATGCCTAGCTTGTTTCACTACCTTCAGCCATGAAGTCCTTGCAAAGCATGCATGGGGCCATTTTGAAAATTCAGGCTTTTGTCTGAAGACAGGTCAGCCTGCATCTGCTTCCCTTTCTAATCTCCCCCAAAGTACAGACATCTGGACTTTTTCAAAGGCATGGAAGGCAATTTGGCACACAGCTCCAAGTGTTTCTCAAAATTTCCCACACAAACCCTTAGTAATGCAGACCCTTGTGCTCATGCTGTTCTCCAAGTGCCAATATAAGTGGAATTATACCACTGTAAGATAGAAGTGAGGGGAGGAAATGGCCTCATGAGAGGCCCTTCTGGATAGCAGTGGTGAAAATGAAGCTGTTAATCATCACGCTGCATGGTGATGAACCTCTACTGTCAGGCTTATAAACACTCTGATCCAGCATGGTATGGATGTGCAAGCAGATGTGTTCTTGTCTGCAGATGCAGCAGAGGGACTTCAGGGTCTGCAGTGGGTCTGCTGGAGTCAGAGGAATTATTAACAGTGTCAGAAATTTGAATAGTTAAATTGATGAGGGGCTCAGGGAAAATGTCAGCAAATTAGAAATCATCAGAGATATGTTGAAAAGCATTTAGGTTGAGAATTTTATTAAAGAACATGTTTATTACAAAGATGACTGAACACTGTTAGAAATGAAAAGATATTTTGTAATAGTAAGCAAGCACCCACCCACATCCTCACATGCTGGGCAAGCTTTAGAAAGAGCAAAGTTTCAGAAAAAAGGCAAGCAAGAATTTGAAAAGGACAGGGATTTGAAACAGAAGCCTTGAATTGCTTCCTAATTGCTTTGGTCAAGTATTGAATGTGATAAAAGGGAAAGCAGAACAACATGATTGTCCGTTTGATTCTCCATCCTGCTGTTCTGTGAATGGAAGTGGTGGAGCACTGAGGAGGGGGTCGTGGAGATGGGGTCTGGAGAAAGGAGAAAAAGAAATAGTTTTTCTAGACTCTGTACATGAAAACTGCATTAAAAGTTTGAAATATTGTAGAAGTAATTATTTCAGGAGGAATGCACTGCTATATTATCTGGGTGTCACAAACACATGTTTCTACAATTAGCAGAAACCATCCATCTCTAGAATGTTTCCTAACTTCTTGATGAGCACAACGTTAATTTGGTGCTTACCAGTACAAAACAAGAGGAGCACAAAATTAACTTTGGGCGTATCTTTGTTCCTTCTTTCACCAGCTTCTTTTTGACATGAAGAGTAATTTTGTTTTGAGTAAGGGATGAGTTTAAATCTATAAGGACTCTATAACTTCACTTATTATGGAGTATTTCTGTGTTAACATGGCATTTTTATTTTGTGCTTTTATTCCTCCCTCCTCCAAAACATTCTGAATATTTCCTTAAACACAGTAGGTCCAGTTTGTCTCTGTATTAACTCTCTGGCTTTCCAACTTGCTTTCAAATAAAAAATTAGGATTTTTGAACTTCTGTTCTAGTACCACTGTCCTGGGTTCAAATGAAGGTCTAGGTGATCTGACCCAGGGGTCTGATGGGAAAGTCACCTCTAGTTTCAAAATAACATGCAGCTTTGACATAAAAGGACAAAATCAAACACCTGAAAACCTGGCAGATTTTAAAACTACAACAACCACCAATAGAAGAATTGATATTGAAGGTCCATATTCCTTTTCTAGTTTTAAGGCAAGTCGTAGTGGTCCATGGAGTGAGTACCTTCTCTTGGTTTTGAAGGCTGAACCTTTTCATCCTCCTCAAATTGTAATATTCACACAGTGTTGTCTACAGGAGTTTGTCTTCCTCTCCTGCATCAATATACAGCAGAGGCAGAGAGGCTGTACTTCTGGAACAGCTGCGTGGAGTCTTACAGAGGCAACCTGAAGCCACATCAGGAATAATCAGTAGGGTTTTTCTGTGATTACACTCTTTTTATTTACCCTTGGCTTTTGTACAGCTAGGGGAGTATTGCTTTAGTGAATGTTACTTACAATGAATGAACACTCAGTGGGTTAAAATGAGACATAAACTCACGCCCTCCTAGCAAAGTTCTTCCTTCTATAGAGACTCACTGTACATTGCTGAAGCTCCTTCTTTCTTCCCCCACCCTTTTTGCTTCTTGTTGCAGTGTGCTTTAAAGGGATTCATAGATTCATAGAGTGGTTCAGGCTGGAAGGAACTTTAAAGATCATCTAGTTCCAGACCCCCTGCCATGAGTAGTGACACGCCACTAGACCAGGTTGCTCAAGAACCCATCCAATCTAGCCCTGAACACTTTCAGGGAGGGGGCAGTCACAACCTCCCTTGGCAACTTGTTCCAGTGCCTCACCACCCTCATTGTGAAGAACTTCCTTCTGACTTTCAGTCTAAACCCACCTTCTTCCAGCTTGAAACCAATAGCCCTGGTCCTACCACTACAAGCCCTTGAAAACAGCCCCTCTCCTGCTTTCCTGTAGACCCCTCCAGGTACTGGAAGGCTGCTGTGAGATCTCCCTGGAGTCTCCTCTTCTCCAGGCTAAACATCCCCAACTCTCTCAGCCTGTCCCCATAAGAGAGGTGTTCCAGCCCTCCAATCATCCTTATGGCCCTCCTCTGGACACATTCCAACAGTTCGACATCCTTCCGGTGTTGGGAGCCCCAGAACTGGATGCAGTTCTCTAGATGAGGTCTTGCAAGAGCAGAATAGAGGGGAGGGGGAAGATTACTGCCCCTTGACCTACTGGTTACATTTCTTTTGATGTAGTGCTAGGATATGGTTGGCTTCTGGGCCACAAGTGAGCATTGCCGGCTCATGTTGAGATACCGTTCAAAGACATTTTAATATAAGTGGGTTTCTCTGCATGAAGAGCTGCTGCATCTCCCCAACTTACTAAACACATGAAGAACTTTGCATACTGAAAACAAGCCTATCAAGCTCAACCCATACAATGCAAAACATGCTTCAATCTTTTTTGTTCCTCTTGCCTTTTCTCCCCATTTTCCCTACAAGATTAGTGGATACTGGCATTCAAGAGACAGTTTAAAAGGCCAGTATTTTGAAATATCCCTACAGAGATATAATATGCACTATGAAGCTTTGTAATTTCATGCTAGAACAGCATAAAATGGAAGAATAACTCATCCAGAAGGATAGGACTATGTTACAGTAGTGAAGAAGAATCAGCAGAGACAGTGAAGATCCTTAAGAAAGTCATGTTGCAGGTTCTTCAGTGCCATATACCCACTAACTGGTTTCAAACAACAGGTAGATATATTGCCAACAAGTGGAAGGAAAAAGAGGGAGGAAAAAAAGCTTGGTGTTAATAGAGCTCACCTAAATTTGCTCAGACATAAAGGTACGTTGCAGCCGCATAAAATTGCCCAAGTGCCTTCTCATGAATGCTTGCTTTTCCTTCTCCTTTCCTCTTCTTTTCCATAGTACTACAGGCTGTGACAAAAACAGTATGCCTGGTGTCACAGGGGTACTTTGGCCATTGGGAATGAATGAGACCTTTGGCTCAGGAACGTGCATGACCTCTTACAAGTCACATCAAATGGGAGCAGTGCTGGAAGAGGCACAACACACCACATTATGTGTCTAATGTGAAAGTGTGCCAAGCTACTGGAAGTGTTGGACTCCACCCTAGAAAGGACATTCATTAGGAAAGCAAAAGAACCACTGATAGGCACGTTGAGGAAATTGGGAAAGTTGATGCACTGTACTGGGAAACTTCTGTAATTACTGCAACACATGGATGGTTTTAACCATGCCACAGATCTCCACTGGAGTTGGGAAGGGACACAGCCAGGAGAGCTAAGTGACCAAAGGGACATTCCAGACCAAATGATGTCTTGATGCAAAAAAACTGGGGGTTGGAGGTTAGCATAGGCTGCTTTTGCTCAGGACTGGCTGGGCATCACTTGGTTGGTAGTAAGCATTTTCTTTTGCACTGTTGGGTTCTCTGGGGTTGTTTTGTTGTGGTTCCCCCCCATCTTAGTATTTTTTCTTCTTGTTAAAAAAGCTCTTATAGTCTTTTTCTCAATGCACAAATTTTCTACTCTTACCCTTCTGATTCTACCCGTGTTGAGCTGCTTACCAGGGTTAAACCACAACACCCATTCCCTGAATTAATGCAAGTAGGGTTGTTTAGAAATCAAGTAAAGTTCAGGTTCTGAGCATAGGGTATTTTAAAAATCAGATTGTCAGCTGTGAATGTATTTTATAATAGATAGCCGCATGTAATAAAAACCCAAGAGAACTACCTGCCTGAAGCAAGAAAGACAAAAAACCCTGCGGTTTGTTCTACTCTGACTGAAAGTGGGCAATGTGCAGTGCTTGATCCTGGAATCCATTTCCCTACTACACTGCCAACTTCTAAGGGTCTGTCACCTTTGGGTCACATTGCAGAGTATATCTTTCCTCCAGATTTTTGAGGAAGACATGGAGGAATGTAATTATGTGGGAGGGTTTAGTATGTTAGTTGAGGTTGGTTTCATCAGCAAACATTAATTTGGGCAGTGCATATTTACAAAGCAAAATACTGGCTAAAACCTTTTGTTTGTGCATCTAGAGACAATAGGTACAGAATTTTTTTTAAATACTAATAAATAAACACATACTGTTCTATGGATGGCAAATTAAATCCTAAAGAACAAGATGGCAGCTGGCTTACTGGTAATCATGTTGAGCCTTCAGAGCTGTCCCTTGTCATCTATGCACAAAGCGGGTAGATGAAGTTTGCCAGGCAGAGGCTAACAAACAGTACACTGAACACATACAATACAGGGGAAAAAAAATCTTCATCAGCAAAGAGAAAGTTGTGCTTCCAGGGCATCGTTTTCATTGCAGCTTGTAGTACTAGAGAAAAACTTCAGAGATGAAAAGCCTATCATGCCCCTTAATCTCTTTCATGACTGTCCTGTGTAACAAGTCACCCTTTGAAATCAGAAAGGTTGCAGTCTAGAAGAGGAAAGTTTGAGAATAAAGAGATGGGGTAATGCTCAGAGGTAAGGTGAAATCAGAACAAAGAAGGTTTTTATTTAAGATGCTGAACTGTGACTCAGAGGAACTACATTTTCTTCCTACATCCTTCTTCCTTTTCCTCTGTGTGTGGCTTAAGCCCAGCCGGCAATGAAGCATCATGTGACTGCTCTCTCACTTCTTGGTAGGATGGGAAGAAGAAAATTTAATGGGGGGCTTGTGCGTCAGGACAAGGACAGGGAGGGCTCACTTGCCTATTACGGTAATGGGAAACAACTTGGGAAAAAAAGGTCAATTTAATTTGTTACCAAATGCATCAGAGTAAGATAATGAGAAATAAAAGCAAATTGTGAAAAAAACCATCTTCCCCTCTCTCCTCCCTTCTTCCTGGGCTCAGTTCTGCTCTGCTCATGATTCATTTATGTCCTTTCCCACCAGCAGCAGAGGGAGACAGAGAATGAGAGTGGAGGTCAGTTCATCACACATTGTCTTTGCTGATTGTTCCTCCACAGGGGGAAGGACTCCTCACACATATTAGTCAGAACAGTTGATGTACATGTAAAAATGGTTTAATCAGAAAAAATGTCTGGTGCAATTAGGACTCAATCCAAATAGAGACGTTAAAGTACTGTTGTTATTTGCTATGAGAAAAACAAATGCCCAGCAGGGTCAAACTGGAAATACAGTCACAAAGGTTCCAGAAATATGTCTTGAGAAGAGTCACAGAAGAAAACTGCAGTGTGGGAGAGAGCTTTTTAGCCCTTGTTTTTCAACAAATCTTCTCAAGTAGCTTCACCAGCTGCTGTCCTGCATGTGTAACATACATGAAGTCTGAGGGTGGCTTACGTAAGACTTCAGAGGCTTCTTAGAAGCCAATGGCAGTGTTACAGCTTGCAAATGGAATTTAGAGTAGAAAACTGTTGCTGCATATAACAAAACATATGGTGAATTCTGTGCGGAGAAAAACAGATCTCTCTTTCAATAGTATTTACAGGTCATTAGAGTTTTTTTTGTCATACCAGGGATATAGTTACCACATAACACACAAAAAAAGAGCAGACTCATGTTTTTAATTCTTACTTCTTTTTTGTGTTCTGAAGGGCTGAATTCCTGCAGAGGAAATCTACACTGTTACAGTCAGATGACAACACCTGACTGTATGTGCCAGAAAGTGCAACGCAATGTGATAAGCAGCAGAAGGGAAGCTGCACAAGAAGTGACTTGAAGCAGGTATGTGAGCATATGTTACACAGATCTATTAGATCTGTGTGTTACACCAACTTTTGCTTTCATTACTGTTTATTACAACTTTGCTAAACTGCATTTAGAGCACCCATTTATTGCTCATAACCTGTAGCTTTCTTAATCTGAAAACTTGATTTACAAAGATAGTAAAAACTAGTTTTGGTGGAATCATAGAATCTCTTTCATTGCAAGAGACCTTCAAGACCATCAATCCAACTTTGGACCTAGCACTGCCAGGTCATCACTAAACCATGCCACTCAGGGCCAGGTCCACAGGTGACCAGGGACGGTGACTCCATCACTGCCCTGGGCAGGCTGTTCTAATGCCCAACAATTCTTTCAAGGAAAAAATTCTTCCTAACATCCAGCCTAAACCTCCCCTGGCACAGCTTGAAGCCATTTCCTCTGGTCCTGTTGCTTGTTACCAGAGAGAAGAGGCCATCCCCCTCCTCACTGCCACTTCCTTTTTCTCCTCAGTCTCCCTTACTGTAGTCTAAACAACCCCAGTTCCTTTAGCTGCTCTTCACAGGACTTGTGCTCTAGATCCTAAATGACTCTCATCACCCTTCTCTGGACATGCTCCAGCACCACTATGTCCTTCTTGTTGTGCATGGCCCTGAACTGAACACAATATGCAATTTCTTAACCACCATATTTTGTTTTCACTCTTTCATTTTATTCATTACTTGTTCTGGCATTCATTGTTCTATGTTAACAAGTTAGTGATACGCAGGACAGTTAACCTGAGATGGTGGAGGCTGGTGCTGACAGTATGTTTAGACAAGGGTGGGCTGCACAGACCCTTTGGCCATGGGAGAATCTTAGCTTGCTCACTGTAAATAAAGGAGCCTGCTGGCAGCTGCCACATGGCACCCATGATTACACCACATCGCTCATGTCCTGTAGCTTAAAACATGCTACCATTTTTCTAAGTCTTGTTCCAGTCTTTCAGAAGATAGAAGGGAATGAATTACACTTCTAAATACTGGGCTTGTAATTTCTTCCTGTAAATTACTGTGTGTATATTACATATTGCAGTTACTGCTGAAGATGTTGACCAAAAAGACCTTTTGTGCTAAACAGTCAGTGTGTGTTTATTGACACAAGAGATCCTGCCCTTGAGCATACAGAACTGTCACACACAACAAATGGACCACTGTCACCTTGTTGGAGGGTGGAAAGGCAGTCGTGTTGAGATCACATTACTGACTGAGACCATAGAGCCTGTGGGAACTGAACTTAGATCTTCAGCAAGTCTAACAAGATTAATATTGTCCTTGTGTTTAAAGCAATTAGCTTTAAATACAAGACTAATACCTCACCAGAAGTTTCCCTTGTAGGGAGATTCTCATGTTAACACTAAGGTGACACCTTATATGGTGACCCCCTAATCATCATTGAAGAGAAGTAGTGTTTGGGAAACTTCTGAAATATTTAGCTACAGATGTAGACTCATCCAGTACTAGTGTCTCATCCAGTATTAGTGTTTGAGAGCTTTGAAGCTACAGCTGACTCAATGTCAAACTGAGTTTCCTCAGCACCGTCTCCAGTACCCTAACAACTTGTAGGAAGAAATCTGCTAAAATTTTCCCACATGTGGTGCATTTACAGAGGTGCTGCATTTCTGCAGCTCCTGTAGACTTCTCTGAGGCTGACATAAGGCACCTCTGCAGAGAAGCAAAAACACTGTCCCTACCTGGATACAGCTCCAGACCTTCCTTGCACATTAGTGCCGACTTCAAAGGAGTCAGAGGATCTAACCACAAAGAAACCATAGCAAGAAGCTTTTCACTGCAGGCAACATGTGTATTTCTATACAAATTACCCTGTTCCCCACAATCTGTCAGTCAGCAAGCAAGGCTCTGGAGGAAAGATGGAAATAGTAAATCAGGCTATTGTGTTACTGGAAAATAATCTTTTCCAAAGGGAATATAGGCTAGGAGCTTCTAAGAAGATGGGAATTGGGAGCTGACAAGTGCATCTAGCGTGTCAGTGTGGTAATGAAGTTAGTTCTGCACTGTTTGGTAAACAGTGAATTTCCTTGCAAGGTTTGTGATTAAACATCTAACAGAAAATAATGATTTCCTTGCAGGCACTTAGGCACCAAATAAAAAGGCACAAAGGAAGAGCCAGCCACAGTAAAACCTGCGAGGAAAGGCAGTGTTATCGTAGACTCCTCATAATACTCACTGTTAATTATAAAAACTAGTATCTATAAAACATTCAGCAAGTTTGCTGATGACACAAAGCTGGGAGGAATGGCTGACACACCAGGGGGTTGTCAGGCTGGAGAGTTTGGCAGGGATGAATTCAATGAAATTCAACAAGGGCAGTGTAGAGTCTGGCATCTAGGCAACAACCCCAGGTACCAGTACAGGTTGGGGGCTGACCAACTGGAGAGCAGCATAGGAGAAAGGGACCTTGGGGTCCTGATGGACAGCTGGATGGCCATAAGCCAGCAATGTGCCCTTGTGATCAAGAAGGCCAATGCCATCCTGGGGTGGATCAGAAGGAGGGTGGTGAGTAGATTGAGAGAGGTTTTCCTCCCCCTCTCCTCTGCCCTGGTGAGACCACATCTGGAATATTGTGTCTAGTTCTGGGCCACTCAGTTTGAGGACACAGAACCGCTTGAGAGAGTCCAGTGCAGAGCCACAAAGATGAAGAAAGGAGTGGAACATCTTCCTTATGAGGAAAGACTGAGGGAGCTGGGTCTCTAACTTGGAAAAAGGGAGGTGACCTCATTAATATTTACAAATATGTGAGGGGTGGGTGTCAGAAGGATGGACGCAGGTTCTTATCAGTCATCCAATGATAGGACAAGGGGCAATGAGTGTAAGCTAGAACATAGGAGGTTCCGCATAAATATGAGAACAAAATTCTTCACAGTGAGTGTGACATAGCATTGGAAGGGGCTACCCAGGGAGGTTGTGGAGTCTCCTCTAGAGACATTTAAAACCTGCCCAGCCATGTTCTTGTGAGACTTGATCTAGGTGATCCTGTTCTGGCAGGGGCGGGGATGGGACTAGATGATACTTCAAGGTCCCTTCCAATCTCCAACTTTCTGTGATTCTGTGAAATATCCAGTGTGAGAAAGTATGACATTTAACTTGCAGAATTCCTTCTCCCTTCAATCCTTTGATGTGTGCAAAATACTAGTGCTTATTCTGTAATAAACAGCAGCTGGAGAGAGGAGAGAGAGCATGCATTGATTTGCATGTACATCTTGTTATTGAGGAGAAGCAACAAATCAGATAAATTACAAAGAGGAAAAACTGTGTTTTGCAGCACAGAAGTGAAGTTCTCTACATGAAATGGAGAGAGCAGAAGAGCAGCATTTGCTGGTGTGGGGAGTGGGACAGAAAGAATTTCTGCCTATTGATCTGAGCGTGGAAAATTGTGCCTTACCTGAGGCACTGGGAAACAGTTGTTGTGTCGACCAGAGATTCACACTTACACTACTTGTGCCTACACAAAATACTAGACCAAATGGGAAATGTGTGAGCAAATTGTGTATGAAGTATTTTTTAGAAATCTAAAGCCAGTTAGCCTTAACTTCTTGAAGGAAGTGGTTGCTTCTTTCTGTGTCATTTCACTCTTTTCGCTGCTCTCTCCTTCTAAGTTATGTGTTTGTTGTTTGGTCAAAACCAATTCCTTCACTCCTTCACTTTTCTAAGAGAAAATAAACAAAAAAAAAAAAAGAAAAGAGGAGAGGAGGAGTACTGAGCAGAAAAAAGAGCACAAAATCACAAAAAATTAAACAAATACATGAAAAATCACATAGCATATGAACAGGATTCCTACAATATTCACTCACAAACAGGGATGGCAGTAGGTGCAAATATGGATATTACAACTGAGAATGCCACATATCTTCCTTCTGTGAGACTAGAAGGAACATGCAACATCTAAGTTGCATAGTTTTATTTTCAAATAATAAGTTCTGAATTCTGTCTGTTAAAAAGACAGCAGGGAATTCTGTTTGAAAATTAGTCTAGCTAGAAAAGGATAATCTACATCAATAAAAAAGATGCGAAGATTTAATTTGCTAGACTTCTCTCTAGAGAAGAGCGCAGTTTCTTTCTAAATAAACAGACATGTTGATTTTTCCACAGTTACTGAAGGTAGGTGTTTTTGCCACTCAAACCTAACAGGTATACCCTGTTGAAAAACTCAAGGAGAATTAGAGATGATGCAACTCAAAGAAACCAAACAAATCTCCACACTTAGGCAAGAACAATGAACCACAAAAACAAAGCAAGGAAGAACAAGCTAAGTAATAGCATGACAGAAAAAGATCTGGATGTTAATATAGATTAGGCTGAACAGGAATAAAAAATGTTATGCTGCTGTGAAAATGCCAAACACTTACTGCAATTTACAGCCCGTGTTTCCACCTACAGAGCATCTAGTAATTCTTCAGCTGTCTTTGAAGCTGTGTGTGTCCCAGCTGGGATGCCATGTCCAGGTTCAGGTACTGCCAAGCAGGGTATGATCCCACGGGAAAAAAACAGAGGAAGACAACAATAACTATCAGGCTTCACAAAACTATCTGCACAAGGCAAGTCTGAAGGAAGTGGGTTTAGACTGACATTCATGTGAATAGCTGAACTCCAGAGAAAAGAAAACAAAGTGGTAGAACAACAGCAGTTTCAATGAGAGAAACAAGCTGTTTTCTGTGTCTGTTGTGAACAGGACAGAGTCATTGTGTTCTCCTGTTTGCTCATCTTTTTTGAAATGCTCTCTGGAAATTGAAGTTCCCCAAATAACAGCAAATACAGCCTTTGCACCACTACTATTTTCTTGATGCATTAAAAATACACTTAAGAAATTCAGTTTGGGAAAATCATGGCAGAACTGGAGAGAAGGGAAAAAGCCTTCCTGTGATTGTAGATTGATCTCCTCATCCAAAGCAGCTGCTGTCGGAAATTGTTTCCAAAGAACCTTCTCCTTACCTGTGTGCTGAATGAGCCCACTGAAAAACCTGGCACGAGCTTGGTTTGAAATGAAATAACTTCCATTTTGGAGTGGACTGTGTGGTGAAGATGTAGTTATAAAATAAATAATGATTCAGCTCTAACTTTCAATTTTGTCCTTATTAAGTTGCTCAACCAGGTGTTGAAGCCAATAGAATTTGCTTTTTCTCTGTTGGAAAGCTATTTTGAATGCAGTGTGACTGAAGAACAGCCACTTATTAGCTGCTCGGCAGTGCTCTTGGCTTTTCTTCTAGAATCCCCTGCAATTGCTTGAACAACACTTTTGCCAACACTCATCTAGCTCAATCAGTAGCTGTAATGCTGGAGTATGAAATTATGCAGTGGTCGTGGTGGTGCTAAGTTGCCTGCTGTTAACATCTCTGTTTCAAGACCTGGTATGGGGAGGGGTGCAATGCTGATTTTCAGTTTCAGTTTGTATTTAATTCTTTCTCTCTTCAGTCTATCTGATGGAATTCCCTCATGGTTTCAGTGCAGCATGCATCCTGGCTGAAATTCCTGGGTAATGATGTTGAGTGCTGTTCCAGATTTTCCATGTTTCATGTTGGAGCTATCTTTTTGTGAGGAGGAATGTAAGCCTTCCACATAGCAACCGGACTGTGAGAATTAATTAAAGTTTGCAGTGCACTGTCAGTACCTTGCATACTATTGAAGTGGAAATTATCGTTTATTACAGCCAGCTTGAATGCCATCTGGGGCTTCCATATTAGTGTTTCAGCTCTTCTGTACATGACCGAGCTTGAGCTGGTACCATGAGGAAAAGCACTGCATGGTGGTGGTGTTTGATGCTGTGTCCAGCACCTATTTAAGGCCCCATACGTCCTGAGAAGCTGTGCTCAGCTCACTGGGATATCGAGGGTTTCTTTGTAGCTTGAAGTCAGCAACATCCCTTTCCTTATTCTTCTTATTTCTTATACAATACCAGGCACTTTGGCCCTGGTACAGGCTGGATCCATTGTCACCCTTACTTGCTATTAATTATAACCAGCTTTGTGAGACTAAGAAATCATAGAATCACAGTGATGGTGGGCTTGGGCTCTACATTCTGCTTTTTTCCATAAGGCAGAATTATGCCTTTGTGTGGCATCTAAAGGTCTATGGGGACATGGTAAAAAGGGCTGATCTTGCCAAGAGCCACTCCGGTACTATCAGTGATGCACAGTCATCCCACAGTATTCTTGGATGCCTGTTGTACCTACAAAACACAAAATCTCTTTTACTAGTTTGCTGTGAGACCCTTCCTCAGTGGAAGTTTAATGTGAACTTTAGTTCAGCTATGAGTGCACTTTAAACCACATTCCTGTGACATCTCTGTCTTGGTAAGCCACAATAAACAAACAGGGTTTAAAGGACTGTGGGAACTCTCCCACTACAACGACATATGTGCATTATTGACAGAAAAAGTGGCATAAAAAGTAACAGCCCAATTTCCTTGTGAGCTTTCCCTGGCAAAGAGATCAGTTAACTGTGATATTCACTTCCCATCTGAAGGAATAGAATGAAAGGGCAGATTTGGATAGGGGAGATTCTGGAAGCGAAAGAGGGAGAGAGGGATGAATAACATGTAAGAACAAAGCAGAGACTGGGAATCAGAATGGAAAAATTATACAAGAGAAACCTACATCTAAACTTTTACTACAAGATAAATGCAATTTATTGCCATTATAGCTTCTTTAATTACCTTTCAACCTTTTTTTAATGATGCCCATATGCTGCAAATAACAGGGTTTTATGACTTTTGTTCTCTCCCCTGTCCCAGAGCTTACATTCCCACTTTAATTACTGCACTGACATCAGATTCTTCGCCTAATGTTTTTGTGCCAGTGCTCCCTATTTGTGGTGATACCGCTCTTGGGGAAACAAAACCACCTGCCTCGTCTGGTCGAAGGGAACTTGCTGTTCTGGTGGATGTCCACCAGATGGCAAAGCCCATGGTTTTGGGAGTTTTCAGGCCACCTTCAGATACTAGTTTACCACAGGGAGAGTGGGGGGTTATTTAACAACAGAAGCTTTACCTCACAAATTAAAAATGGTGATTAAACGTTATTAGCTTCTATGTGGATTTCCCGGGTACAATGCAAAACCCAGTAAAATAGAAAATGAAGGTAGAAATTGGTGGTGCTGTAAGGAAGGTATGATGTCCACTGTAGTTACTGCCAATCTGTGTATGAGGAAAACAAATCTCAAAAACCTCTGAGCTAATATTAACATTTATTTTCTGTTGATATAGATTTTATAGACAATAATGTTCTCATGTCTAATCTCTTTGAAACAGTTGTGACTATACCAGGTCTTGAAAAGAAATCCATAGCAATTATTATAGCTGCACCTGACTTACCTAAACTGATTTTCTAGGATGGTTATAGGCATAAGAATAGCAATGAGGTTTGTTAACACTGTTATCCAACCTGCCCTGATGACATCAAGATTATAATTATGAGGATAAGCACTGATCTTCTTCCAGTTACTCTGAGGGGTTTACTTACGGTTTTAACCATGTTGGCTCAAGAAATTTCTATCATTTCAACATTCAAACTGTTGCATGTATATGGAGTATAAAGAAATTGCATTTCCTGAAGAGGCCACATCTGGGTAGCACTTGTTGTAAACTAATTTATCAGGGCACAGGCTTCGTACAGACAGGGCACATATCTGACATTATAAAAACTAAACTTTCTTAGCTTTTACCTTGCATTGCCCCTTCATGTAATGTACTGTCTCTGCTGAGAAGCAGAGGGGCAATGAAAAAAAATCTAGTCCCTTTAGCTTCATCCAAGAAACTTAAGCACTTCTTCTGGAAAACAAAAAAGAAAGAAGAAAAAAAGAGTCCAGGGACTGTTTTGAGACTTAAACTAAAAATAGCGAAAAATTAAGGAGGTTAATTTACCCTTATTTAAAGAAAAAAAACAAACCCCTGTTTTTACAGGTTTGGTTTCTTTTCTAGTGGTACAAACAAAGGGAAGGATCCTTTGTTTCTCTAATGATTTTACAGGTTGACCTGAATTTTGCTCCCAGGAGAGCCGTTGATGGGGGTAAGAACTGCCGTTTCAGCCTCTTTCTTCCACACACTGAGTGACTTTCAGCTGGCATCAACTGTATTCATTCAATAGCTTCCAATCAATTATATCCTGTCGTACTCGTTTTTCTGAGTATCAAGATGAGGCTGTTCATTCTCCAAGAAGATGGTAGGGCAGCACGGAGAAAAAGGCTGCAGCTATATTTGGAGCCTTCCTAATTACACTGTTCTATTTCCAGCTGCCAAAATCTGCGCTAGCATTTTAATTAAGGACTAAATTCGTGCGGCAGATCCTGACAACAGGAAACAGTTATGTTATTTAAATAAGCTTTGAAACGACCAGATTTTATCTCCCAGAGCAGCACTCGGATGAATAATTAAAGCTGCTTTTGTTCTTTGCGATTGCTCAGCAAAGAGAAGGAGATCGCGGTCTCAGCCTCGTAAAACCACTAACACTGAGCCAGGTGTCCACAGACAAGGTTGGGAGACGCCACAGGCCTTTTCCAAGCACACAACACCCTTTCCAACGCCCCTGCTGACCGGGGTCCTCTCTCACCCCACTGCCGCCCCCCTTTCCTGCCGCAGCGGACTTCAACATGGCGGCCCCAAGACCTCGCAACATCCACAGCACCTTCCCAGCGCGGTGGCGCCCCCTAGCGGCCGCCTCTTCATAGTCTTGCGCTCAGCCGCTGCGGCCGCAGTACGGAAGAGCGCGTGCGCACCGGTGCCCGCCCGCTGCCCGCCTCGCCCCTCCCGGTACTTTGCCAGGCGCACGCGCAGAGTGGGTAGCAGGTGTGGGGCGGAGTGTCGATCCGCTTTGTGCCGTTGCCGCATGCGCGCAGCGCAGTCCCGGAAACAGCCAGAAGCAGCGGGGGGGTGCAGGTCACGTTACGTTGCGCTTGGTGACGGGTGCGGAGCAAGCAGTAACGGCCCAGGCTGGTGGGGCGAGGGTCAGCAGCTGGGCCCGGCGGAGTCGCCATGGCCACCACGGTCACCACGCAGCGCGGCCCGGTGAGTAAGGCTAGCCGAGGGCACGAGTGCGTCTCTTACCGGTGCCGGGACCCTGGGAGCTCCAGCTCGTCCGTCTGTCAGTGGGTCCGGCTGAAGCGGGGATCACCTACCTCGTTCGGCTCCTTCTGCGGCCCGGCAGACTTTGCGGAGAAGAGCTCCCTCCACTTCCCCAGGCCGCTTTGGTACGGGGTGGAGAGAGTGGAGTCCGAGGCTGCTCCTGGCTCTCCAGCCTACAAAGAACTTGGGAGAAGCGGAGGTGAAGGGAAGGGCCCTCCTATGCGCGCAGGGCCTTTAGACGGAGGCTTCTCTGCCCCTCCTTTGTCTGAGGGTATTTCACAGGAGGTAACGGCTTAAATTACACAAAAGCTGCACCCTTTGAAGCAAAGCAGTGTGTTCTGGTCTCATGGTTGGACTGGGCACCTTCAGGTGCCTGGCGCAGAAACCACCACTTGAAAGCTGGAGCGTGGTGGAAGGCGCATTCTGTGGAGAGACGGAGGCGTGTCTGAGTTGGGGGGGGACGACGACACTAAGCAGGCCTGAAAGCAGTTTTAACACTCCTGTGGGAGGTAGTGTTGATTGTTTTTTGAGAATTTTTTATTGTCTACTTTAGCCTTGTAATCTCACTCTACACAAGTTTCCCACTGCATGGTGTATAACTGCAGTATAAGATTAGCTCTGACTGATGTGCTGCATTTGTCTGGAAGGGTCTGGTAGTAAGTGCAAGTGTGATGTTCCTCTGCAGGTGAAGTAAGATTTTTCTTTTTTAACAATCACTCTAAACGGCTATATTTTATTCCCTGGAAACAGCTACTTTTTGCATGTCTGTGCAGCCTTGATGAAAGACCAGACGAGAGATTTATTAAACTGCTGGTCTTGAAAAGCTGCATCACTGTTATCTTATGACAGTAATGTCATATGATCATCAGTGTAATTTCTTAAAATGTTTTATTTGTCTGACCTTACAAAATAGTTTTCTTCTAAAATTGAATGTGTGAAGACAGTAGTGTTCTTAGAATAAAAGTTTCAAGTGGAGAATTAAGGTTAAAAAGTGAATTAAGATTTTTGTTATTTCCTGATGCTATAATGAAAAGACAACAGTTGCTATTCTGGTTGAATCTGTGGTGATTTAGGTGGTTGCTAATCCTAAAGGCATGTTAGATAGTTGATGGTATGAGTGCACCCAAATAGAATTCCATCAACATGAAGTGGGTTTTATTCACAACAGCTCAAAATAAAAAAAGTACCAGAAACATAGTAAAAATTCTGTCTGAAGATAACTTCACTTTTAGTTTTCCTTTAATTTATATTTGGAGAAGGTTGGGGAGACTGAGGACATTGAAGTTGGAGTAAAGAGAGAAAGGTGGGGGGGGCACAAACTAAGTGGTAGTTTGGCTGAAGTTGACTGACAGGCCTGTTTGCAGTCCTGGTTTGTGGAGAGATGAAATGGAGCGGCATTTCTTTTTGACAGGAGGTTTACTTGCCCGTGAGTGATGTACTTTAAATATCTGCTTGTTTCAGCTTGTTTCATTATGTTCTGTGGTTAGAGACAGGACTGGTGGGAACTTTCATGGATATCACTATAAACCTTCAGGTCTTTTACTATCATAACTGCCTTGTCTTCCTTAAATGAAAGGAGCTTCATCTCAATGCTTAGTGTCATTTTTCTAGATATTTTAGATTTATGCAGATACCTCTCTCTGGCCTTTTGGCAGTCTTTTCTTACTTAAAATTATTTTATGCCTAACAGATGAAAGGTACACAATGATTTGTCTTGTATGGCTTTGGCTCCTGGGTTGTTTTTTTTTTTTCCTTATGTGTCTGGCATTTTTATGAATGCTTTTCTTCCTTGTCTTAAACACCTTAGAGCTTTGAATGTTTTCAAATGAATTAATAAATTATGTGGTATTAAGCTGTTGTTATGGAGTGAAGTGTTGGTGTGATACTTTCCAGCTTTTTAAAATTCTCTCTAGAGTCAGAATTCTCAGCATATTCAACTGCATTGTAAATGCATTGCCACTAAATGGTGCTAAAGGATTGAGAAGTATTTTCTCTTCAGTGCTGCAGATATTGCGTCTCTTTGAACAGGGAAGAAAATACCCAAGATTGTTCAATTCAGGGAAGAAAATAAAATGTTATATCCTCTTGCTGGTCTTGTTCTTATATCTGTGCTTTTTAGTTTGCAGTGATGCTTATTTGGTTAGTAATTGAAATTGATTGCGGTTTACTTTTTCCAGTGAAACAGAACTGGAATTCATCCAGTCTGTTACTGGTAAATATTCTGTTAGAATATAAATTTCTCCACTTGTTTCCAAGATACTGTAGAATTAGGATGTTTCCATCTTTTGTGCCCTTTTGAGAAGAAAACAGCTTCTGAATTTTAAACTATTAAGAAACAGTTTGATCAGGTTTCATGTGAACTCTGAGACAACAAAACCTTATGTTCGCGATTCCTTAGCTAGCCAAGTACAAGCAGAAGTAATGTGTGATTATTCATCATGCTGGCAAATATGTCAGGTTCTCTAAAATTAGTTCAAATACCAAGCTAGGACCACTTAGATTTCTCTCCTAATTTTGCTTATAATAAGAGCAATCACTCAGATGGTCTTGTAATGGGCAGGATAT
This sequence comes from Upupa epops, assembly GCA_013397515.1. Classification (NCBI taxonomy): domain Eukaryota; kingdom Metazoa; phylum Chordata; class Aves; order Bucerotiformes; family Upupidae; genus Upupa; species Upupa epops. The sequence continues at coordinate 67,882 of VZRI01006828.1, forward strand.
ATTTATGATTACTTCTGTTTTCTTGCTCTCAAGTTGAGGGAGTAAGATGTCATTCAGTGTGTCTAATAAAAATGTGAATTGGTTAATGCTGTGATCTATTTATGGAGTAAGATTTTTGAACAGAAAATGTTGAGGACAGCTTTGGTAAATCTTTGAATACCTTGCTCTGTAGCAGAGAAGTGCACTAAGCAGCTTATTTCCCCTTGGATTCAGTGGCATTTTCTTTCAACCAAGACTTGGAGGACAGAAAGATTTGTATTGCTGTGTCTGGTTATGGAGCAGAAAGAATCAGAAGACAATTTGAGGAACTGATAGCAATTACCTTTCTCTTAATGCTAATAGCAATGTGAATTCAGTATCGATACGGTGGATATTTGCTGGCCTCACGCAAGTTCATAAATTTTTTTTGTACTGCTTGGCTCCCAGCTGGGTAGCAGTGTTCCAGATGTGGTCAGACAAGTGATGAGGAAAGGCAAACAATTGAGTTCCTCAGTCTTCTGACTGTTGATCCAGTGGAATGTACTGTTAGGCATCATTGTTTTGAGACTTGTGCTCATTCATACTTGCTCTCCACCAGGGTATTTTTCTCTGTAGAGCTGCAGCCTTGCCAGTTCTGCAGGATGTACTTATGCCAGGCATTTTGACGTCCAAAGTACAGGACTTTGCACTTGCTGAATTCTGGGAGATCCCTGCCAGTGAATTCCCTCTTGTTTGCTACTCCTGTCCTCAGGTACACCAGTCACTAACCTCCCAGATGACGTGTCACCCTCAAAATTGGAAAGGGTATAGTCTGTGTTCTCTGATGATTGCTAAGGAAAAATGTTAGATACATCAGTTAGTCTGAGTACAGACCTATAAGAAAATGCTTTTAGCCAACCCCCAGTATTGTCAACCACTGAACTCAACTACTGAGCTTCGTGACCTACCTTTACTACCTGCTACTCATTCCCAGGTTCTAATAATCTTATTATATGTCACAGTTGAGCTCATTAGGCTTTGTTTTCTTTTTTTAAAATTCTTGGTAGATGCTGGTTATTACTTGTTCTGTTTTTCAGTTTGTGTGTTTTAGAAATGGCTTCCAAAAGGACTTGTATGGATTTCTTAGTCACTGAAGTGTACCTGACCTGCCCGTGGTTCTTCAGGTCATCCTTCTTGGGCTTTTGTAAGCTGTGTCTGAGGTTTTCCTTTCTCCAGTTATAGGGGCCTTCCTCCAATCTTCATGACCTTTTGAAGACTACAGAGAGAGTAGCCTTGAAAAAGTATCAGCTAGCTGGTGTCCTGTCTTGGCATATAGTAGATGCCATGGTTACTAGCTCTGAATTCCCCTTCATTCCCTTATATATGTATCTCAGTATTCAGATGATCAGTTAGCTAGAAGTAAGGGTTCTGATGACTTCCCCATATCTTACTGTTGCCTTCATCCCCTTGTTTCATGTGATCAACCACTACTTCACAGTTGCCTTGGCACCATTTAGTGTCATTTAATGTTAGTTAATGTAATTTTGTTGATTCATATTTTTGATGTGCAGTGCTGTCAATAAAGCTTATTAGGAAATACCTGTAAGGCAGGCTTATGGTTTTTGGTTTTACGTCTGTTCAACAATTACCTTCCGAATTGTAGTTCTGTCATAGCACTTTCATATTGCTATTTAGCTTTAAAAGACAGTTTCAGGGAAATTCAGATGTGAAATAGAGTTAATCTTTTAATCTACAATTAATGGCAGAGCAGGTTTCAATTTCTTCCTTAAGTGTTACTGTAGAGGAAAGTGTAATTGTTTTAAGGTGGGTGTTGTGTAGGTTCAATGATACAAGCTTGTCACTTGCATTCTCAATTTAAAAACAAAAACTGTGGTTCAGCTCTGGTTATGTAACTTGGTATTTTTGATTCAGTTTTGGAGGTGACAGTTATGTGCCCGCTTTTACGTGCTTGGAGGAGACATAGATTAGTCTGTCTTACAGATAAAATGATTGCATAGTGTTGATTAATCTCCATTAAAGTGGAACCATCTGAGAATTAGCCTATGAACTTGCTGTGTGGTGTATTTTCCTCAGTGAGGATCTCCTAGATACTTTGTTGAGGGTATCACCAAGACTTGTGTACCAGATCTTGGTCAGAGTTGAACATCTCAACACAGTCATCCTTTTGAAGGGCTTTACTGCTGAGATCTTTCGAGAATTCAGTTACGCTTGCTACTTGCTGTTCCTCTGTGCATCTGCCTTGCAGTTCCAGGGTAAGAGATAACTGACTGACCTAATGTCAGCTTAGATGCTGTAAGAAAACTTGGGCCTCCCTCACAGAATTTTTGTTCCTTTTGGATCTCAATACAAAGACTAGTTTATATGTTGTATTTTGGAGCATTATTTGGGTGACTTAAAGTTTTAAAATTGAAAGATGTTATTAGACCTCTGATGTGAATTATGATTTCCAGTGTCTGTTAAAATGGTGGAGGCAAATCATGCCATTCTCTTCCCTCCCCCTTCAGACTGAAGCTACTTTGGACCATAACTGTAAACTTTTAAGATGCTTGTAAGCATGAAAGATTCCTCCTCACTCCTGATAGCACAGCAGCAGGCATTCAGCACTTCCTCCTTAGCTTTTTGGTAAAGTTCATTTCTGTCACATAACACCTGCTGTTGCCAGGATCCGGAGGCTCTTGGGTAGCGGTAGTCATACTGAATGTTTGGCAAGAACTGCAGTTTGTATCTCCAAGATGCAATCTTGACTTGTATGCCATCTAATCTTCAAAAGCTGTGTCCTAGAGGCCTGTTAACCTCTCAAATTACCTTCTGTAGGTATGCAGCTGCCAGATACACAATTGAGTAATCTTGTCTGGGATTGCTATATAAGAAATTGCACTGTCTTTTGTCTTGATGGGGTGGACAGCTCTGTGTTAAATACATAAGCAGCCATATAGCAAACAGAAATAAGTACAGCTTAATTTTCAGTTTTCCATGCTGCTTTATTTGCCTTTTAAAATTTATTATTATAGTGTGCTTGCTCTTCTAATGTGATGATGTCTCTAAACGTGTTGTTAATAATGTTCACTAAGCATTTAAAACCTGGGAACAGTCTGCACTGTTGAATTGACAATGAAGAGGTTGAAACTCTCCCTTTCACCCTGAAGTTAATAGGAATACATGGTGACTACTGAATGATGTGACAATTCCTCTATTTGTATATATATAGTATATTTGTACTCTGAAATTCTTGTCATAATTCTTTCTTCACAGATTTTGAATTCCTCTGCTACTGTTTTGAATATGGTAAATTTTTGTCCACAGGTTGTCCCTGGGGTTATTTGCAGGCTGACTGTGCTTAAAAGTGGAAAAGCATCAGGGCATCTTTATTCTAAGGAAAGTTTCTTAGTTACATTGAAGGATATCTTTTATACGAAACATTGCCTATATAGGATCCATCTTAAAGGTGATGGTGCAAGTGAGCCTTTCACATGAAAGCAGAATGTTGGGTCTTGTGACAAGGATTACTGTCTGAGTGATGACTAAATGAAAGAGCTCAGTGCCATCGGATGTCCCGTGTTAATGGGATGTAAAACTTGGTAGCTCTAACTTTTGTACAGACTACTGAAATGTTTCATTGCAGAGCAACCTTGGCTCTGTATGTTCTCCTTTTGTTCAGAGGCTTATGTTGGAAATCACTGATTTTGAAGAAAAGCCGTGAGAACATTTTCTAAGTGAGCTGTCAGTTTTGTCATTTAATTAGTTCTTTGTTCATCCTGTCAAAACTAGACTAAATGCTGCTGAATGTGTTTTACTAAGCTTTTCTTTGATGTACATTCACTTCTCTTTTTCATTATGGAATTGGAAAACTTGAGTTTTTAGGTGTTTTTTCTTTTCATTTTTAAGGTATATGTTGGTGAGCTTCCTCAAGATTTTCTTCGTATTACCCCAACCCAGCAACAACAGCAAATCCAGCTGGATGCCCAGGCAGCTCAACAACTACAATATGGAGGAGCAATGGGTACTGTAGGCAGACTCAGCATTACTGTAGTACAGGTACGAATTATACCATCTCTGTACAATTAAGTAATTGTAATTCATTAGTTTTTGTAGCTTTGTGTTTATGTGAGCCAGCATTTTGTCCGATGTCATGTTCCATAACTACATCATGTATAGTGCAGCAGTTTCCTGTAAACCTTGCAATTAGAGCACATAATCAGATGAGCTCATAGATCATGGCTTTGCTGTTTGGGTTTTTTTTTTCAGATTTCTCTAAAAACTGCTTCCTGTAAAAACGCAGGCTATTGGAATACATTAACAATTTTGATAGCATTGTAGGGAATTGCAGTCGCCTTATGTTTTTTTTTTTTTTACTGCTCTGTGCCCTCCCCATTTCCTCTAATGCATTTTCTGTTTTATCTAGTGCTCTCTTAGCAATTAGAAGTGTACACTCCTAGCTCTTTATTTTCTACTTCTTTTACGTTCTTATCCTTTTATTTCATCTGTCAGTACTGTATTACTGCATTCATTAGGGATAAGATTTCTGGTTTTAAAACTTCTGTCTTAGAATTGTATTACTTACATTAGCATACCAGATGTCCTTTTAAATTAGCTTAACACACCTCATCTATATAAAGTCATGTTTTTGGAGTCATTATTATGATAAACTGCTTTATCTCAGGACTTCAGTGCTTAGAGTGTGTGTAATTTAGGTGCCAGTTGTCCTACTTTAATTGTTACGTTCATATTTACAAGAAATATTTTAAGCCTTTTCACACCAGCAATCCTGTATGAATTACTGAACCAGCATATGCCCTGGACAAGAGATTTCCAGGCTGGAGTTGCAGAGACTAAATCTTAGGAAGTCTCAACTGTTCCAGTTCTTTGTATGTGGGAAGCATCCTTGGCACTGTATTTTGTCACTTGTCTTACTATAAAAAACACCTATAGGCTGCTTAGCACAGGTCAGAGAAACAGCACGTCCAAAAAGTCCAACTTCTGCTTTGGCATGGATGTGCAACAGTACTCAGTGTTGTCTTCAGGACTGTCATCAGCTTGTTCTTTCTAATGTTAGTATGTTGGATATTTTCTGAATCTATGCAGCATCTCTTTGTAGCAGTATAGAACTTAAGTCACCTTACTGAATTTAGTAGGGCATGCACTGAATTAAGTTTTACTTATCACTTTGAAAGGTATTGTTTACTAAACTTTACCTCAGTTGAACTGCTTTTTTGGTTCATGCTTGTGTGTTACAGATATTCTTGAAGATACTGGATATCTGTATTTCAAACCAAATGATAATTTATTATGAGAAAATGCTAACAGGTTCAATTTTTGCCTCCCACTGCCCAATATACAGTTGTAAAATCAACATAATAGGCAGCCTGCCCTCTTTCACCGAAGTACTTTTAAAGGATGAAGTAGTTTATTTTAATAGTAGTGAAGATGTGTATTTTCCAGGGCAGACAGATGAAAAAGAGGATCCCTTCTCAATGTTTCCCAGATGTTTAATGGCATCATTGGGTTACTTTTTAATCTTAATGCTATTTGTCTTTTTTTTTCCTCTTTCCTGCCTGCCTTATAATTGAATTTCCTTTGTTCAGCATCTGCTTTTCTTTGTGAACTGATAGTAGCTAATTTCTCAATCTAATGTAAGTATGATACACTTAAGGCTTTCTTTTCTTTCTAGGCAAAATTGGCAAAGAACTATGGAATGACCCGCATGGATCCATATTGTCGAATACGGCTGGGGTATGCAGTGTATGAAACTCCGACAGCACATAATGGAGCCAAGAACCCCCGCTGGAACAAAGTGATACAGTGCACTGTTCCCCCGGGTGTGGACTCTTTTTATCTAGAGATATTTGATGAGGTCAGAACTGCTATATATTCTCTCCACATCCCCAGATATCCTGTTTGGTCTTAGGTTTGGGTGAAGTCTTGCAAAAAAAGGATTTAGTTACCAAAGGCTGTTTCTTAGCTGTGCTCTCTGAGAGACAAGGAAAATATTTCAGAATCCCAAGATGTTCCACTCTTCCCCAGGAATATCAGAGCTGTTACTTTTCCTTTGGTAGCTGGTAAGATATAGTAGAGTTTACTGCAAAGGAAGATAATTGTCTAAGTGATGGTTTAGATCTTCCTTACTATCAAAAAATTCCTTGCAGCCTTATATTCTGTACTGTCCCTATTAAAAAAAACCCTCTTTAAACCATACCTCTTTATTTGGAAATTCTTCAATATTATTCTAACCCAGGAGGAGCTTGGAAGCTTTCCCAAACTCAGAAATGCTGAGAATAAAACTGTCAGATATAGCCTGTGTGCAGTCAGTAGAATTTCTTAGCAGAAGCTAAGAGTCTACAACTATGGCTAAAGTCTGTGGTTCACCTCTCACACTGTGTGTAGCTAAACCTGTCACTGCTGCGGGTGTATGTGGTCCTTACACAAATGAAACCTTTTGAGTGCTTCTTCGTGGGCTTAGCTGGTGGGTTGAGGTGGTTGTGTTGCTGAAACAGGGATAATAGGTCAGTACTTCTATCTGCTCTAGAATTTCTGGAGTTCACAGCCTGTTGTAGTACTGTAACCAGGTGCTGTTTACACTCACTTAATGGCCTCTCATAGGATGTCACTAGATTCATGCAAACCATGCTGAATTTGTATGTTGTATTTCTAGAAGTGTTCTGCTTCAGGTTTTCAACTTGTTAGTATTAAATATATGCAGACAATCTATAATTCCACTTCAAACATTATTCATTGTAGTTGGAAAGGAGATTGCTAAAACATTTGTTGTCACTGTAGTAATTCCAGAAGGAGTAACTTAAAATTGGCAAAATGAAATAGCATAAAGCTGAAGGAAGTGTTAGTCAAGAGTAATTTTAAGACTTTTTTTGTTTTTAAGGCAAGTAACTTGATAGTATTTTTTACATTATGTCCCAGAGGGCTTTTTCAATGGATGACCGCATCGCTTGGACCCACATTACCATTCCTGAGTCTCTGAAACAAGGAAACGTGGAGGATGAATGGTACAGCCTTAGTGGAAGGCAGGGTGATGACAAGGAAGGAATGATTAATCTGGTTATGTCATACACGGTAAGCCAGGTTTGGGGTGGGAGGAGGAAGGCAAAGAGGCTTCAAGTTTTGGTAGTGGGAGGAGAGATACTTTAGACTGAAATGGAGATAGTTCCATTGTACCTTATATGTTTGTGTGTATTAGTGTCAGTGTTTAAAATAATGGTTATTTGTCTGGCTTTGCAATTACTAAAAATCAGCTTATTTCTGTGCTGATAGAAGTATAAAAAGAGAAATCCTCATTCAAATGATCCACTATAATTTCTGATTTAATAGTAGTAATAATTTGTTAAAAAGTCTAATGGAATCTAACACTACCTTATTTTTTATTCCCCCATAATTTTTAGAAATTCATGTCAGCTTAAAAGCAAAAATAATGGAGATTGTTTTCTGACTTTGATCTTTCTTGGGCCGTTTTACTGTTCCTTCTGATTACTTTAGCTTTTACTTCTATTCTTATTCATTTGGTGCTCCAGATCATGAACTGATGTTTGAAATTCACTTTCTGCTTCACACTGTTCTGTTACCCCCATGAGAATTGAGTTTGCAATTAATCTTTAAAACTCCATGAATTTACTGTATGTATTATCTGACCTTCTAATAGTTTCCAAACTGAAGAGGAATTTTGATTGTTAAAAGGGAGTGGAATTCACTTAATATTTTCTTTTAAAGTACTGGTTTATCTCAAAAATAGTTGAAGTAAAATTTGCTTCTGGAGCATTGTACTGCTTTTAATAAAATTGAAGCTTGCTGTAAGATTTCCTTAATAATGAGTAGTTGTAGTTTTATAAGGCATGAAAACTGATTAAACCCATATTTTAAAATAATTTGCATCAGTAACAAACTCCAGTGACAAAATTTATGAAACTATTGCACAAGGCTAGTTTGGACAGATGCATGTATTGAGTTACAGGCAAATCGATTGTCACTTAAAAGGATGGTAATTGAGTTCATTTGCCAGAAATTATACTTAATATAGATTAGCACTTGGTGTTAGTCATTCTGCAATATTGAACATGCCTTTGCAGTGTGTCAGTTTGTTTGCAGATAGTGTTTTATTGCTTGTTTAGTTTTTTTCCTATTTCTTGAACATTTTTGTTCTAATTGCTGCTTTTTGTGTCAAGTCTCTGCCAGCCGCCATGATGATGCAGCCGCAGCCAGTGGTCCTGATGCCTACTGTGTATCAGCAAGGAGTTGGATATGTACCTATAGCAGGTATGTACTTTCTCCTTGAAGAGTCTTAAAGGGTTTTGTACAAATAACTACCGATTTTTTTCACCTGTTCTTCTGAATATGAATGAATTATTTTATTCTTAACCACTGTCCCTTGAATATATTTTTGGAAGGAGAAGAGTGAGTTAAGTGTAGGTCTGCTTTCAGTCTTGTCCCTCTTAAAGGGAGCTGGTGAGTTTGATTACACATATTAAAATAGTTGGAACAAGTAGCCTGGAGTTGTCTTTTTTTGAGCATTTATTTTAGACATATCGGGCACTGAATAACTAGATATCTAGCTGTCTGCACTCTTAACATAATGTATGTTTGTCTAAATGGTGGCAATCCATATGTGAAACCTGTTCAGGCTTCAGAAAGCAGCAAATGAGTGATGCTGTCAGACCGGCAGCTTAAATAGTCTATAAAGGTATGGACTCTGCTATGGCCTTGAAAGATGCTCTGTTGGAAAGTTGCTCCACAGCATTCATAGTATATGACAGTGAATAAAAAAATGTTAGAGAGCTCTGAGATAGTTGAGTAAAAACATCCTGCTAAAGCAGGTATTGTCAGTTCTTTTGGTCTGTGCAAATCAGTTTTGGACCTGTATGGAAAGGTCTGTTAATTACAAAGCTCAAACGTACTTATCAAAGGTGAAAAGTTTTGAATTTGTCCTACTTAACTGTGAAGTCAGGTTCAGTTGGATTTTTTTTTGTGTATTTCACAGCTCTTAAAAGCTCCAGTTTTTTATGTGAGTGTTTATTCAGTGATATATATAATTTTTCTGGAAAACAAGGTATAGATTTATGTCTCTTTAATTTCTCTGCATACAAGTGTATGAATGAACAATAGATTGTGTGGGGCATAAGTGCAATCGTAAGGGCTGACATGAGATTTTTTTTTTTAAAGATTCAGTTCCTGATGGAGTTCTTAATTTTGGTCTCTGTAAAAAGATCAACAGAAGACTGGATGTGTAACTGAAAGAATCCTGTTTCATTTTTATAGAGTTAAGTTAGAGCAAAACATGGAAAAGCTTAGTTACATGCTTTTTGTCAGATGAAAACATGCACTTTGATTCATGTAAAGTGCTTTTATAGATACAGCTTAAGTCTCAGGACATAAGTCTTGCTTGCCTTGCCAGTGAACTAGTTTGACTTGTGTGTGTGCATCCTGAAGTATGATTCCATGGTGGTAAGCCAGGCTTCTGAGTACTTTTTCACTCTTCATTTTGCTTGTGAGTTCATTGCATCCCTCTGTACTGAAGTGAACATGAAACCTGCTGTTCTTGTTTATGGCTAAAAGAAAGGCAGTGCTGGAGCAGGGTGGTGCATATAGCAATGTAATAGGTGATAGACAATTGCTTGAGCATTATGTTTGTATTGTGAAATTATTGTGCCAGCCAAACAGTGGAGATGCAGAAGAGACTGATTTCAGGTTTGATGGAAACTAGACATAAAACTGATTGGCTCATCAGTTAGAGGTAACAGACGTTCAGAGTTAAAACAAATACAGCGGTATGTCTTGATGTTCAGATCTCTTGTTGTGTTAATTGTATATTTATTTTGAGTGTATTTTCAGTAATACTTCCTAAATCTACTTTGGCAACTGAGAAACAACTAATACTTAGTTAGGAGTAGTAACACCTGATGTTTTGGCATCTAGGAATTTGCCTTTATATAACAATTTTATTGACCTGCTTGCTGAGTCATTGCCCTTCTGTGAAGATCCAGTACGTTTGTTTAATTACTGCTGTGATAATCTACTGTAGTAAAAATTCATCCAGGTTATACGACTTGTGTTTTTTAAAGCACTGCAAATTCCTACCCCTTGATTTGAACTTTTCTGTTTGTTTTAGGGAAGTTCACATGTATTTCCTGGAATTAAAAGTCACCTTTGACCTACTAATAACTTTTTTACTGTTACTGTGCTTTGCATTTGCTGTTCTAACATTTCTGTAAGCACCATCAACATTTCTCAAAGCACTGTGAGGTTTTAAGCTTTTGCTTATTAACTAATCAATAACCCACTCAATAACTAGATGGATGTTTGGCTTGGACTCTGAAAGCAACTTCTCTTCAGAATACTTCTACTGTCTTATCCAGTTAATTGTACGGCTTAATAAAAGTAGTTGGAAATTTATAAAAGGAACCATTAGTGAATCTTGGAAGACATGGAGTATTGTCAGAATGTTTGTAAGTTGAACTGGATGCTCTTCCTGATTTCTGTAAACCTTTCAGAAAGGTCTGTGCAGACCACTGGCCTTCCAGACAAATTGATTGTGTCTTCTTGCAAAACCCCTCTAGGTCCCTGCTCTGTGGGGCTTTCTGTCTTAATGAGGCTGTTTGAAGAAGGACAATGTTAGGATGTCAGTAATGCTCAGCAGAAGTTTGTGTCCTTTCTTCCCTTTTTTTTTTTTTTTTTAGTTTTAGGCGTTTTTACCTTTCCACATAAATGAGTGTAGTCAGTAAGTTAGTTCTGTTTTTATCCTTTTGTAAGAGTGGAAGAGCAGCACTGAGTAATATATTACATCTGAAATGGAGGACATTTTACTGTTGGCCATGACTGTTAGAATCTAAGTCATATCTGGTAGAAGTACAGTGGGTAGACTAAAATGCTTATCCAGAAAGTTTAATGTTACTTGTTTTACTTGTTTGCTGTTGTAGTGTATTGCACTTCAATGAGAGGTGGTGCTAAGTCAAATGGAGCTGTGTGACAAAGGCCAAACTGTTGTTTTCATCAGAAAATGGCTTTTCAAAACGTAGTGCATATAATGAGTTTCTAACTAAGGTCAAACTTTCTACACATGCTTTAGTGACAGAGATGGTATTTTATGTGGTTGAGTGCGTTTGCTTGTGTTTGATCAGGGGTTTGGTTTTAGTGTTGTATATATGGTTGCGCTTGGTGATCTGGAGGTCTTTTCCAGCCATGAATATTTTGTGATTCTGTAATTCCACTCGTACTTACCACACACGCAGAGGTCAGTAGTAATAGCAAGCAGTGCGCCACTGTGGTAAGCAGATGAAGTTTGAAAAGCCAACACAAATAACTCTTTTCAACACATTTACTGCAGAGCTTTGAGAGGCAGAAATTACCATAGAATATTCTTGCACCATCCCAATTAATGAAAAAAAAATAAACTTCTCAGAGTAGTGCTAGTTGTTAGTACCTGTAGTTGCCATAGGTGATACGTGAATGGATTTGGTTTGGGAAAATTTTAATTTATCAGCCCTGTTGTTATTCTAAAATCTGAATTTACCATCTTTTCCTGTTTCTATTCCTAAATATGATGTGATTTAGGCAGTGGAACATTCTGTAGTAGCTGCTTACAGCTCCAGGTCATCTTCATAGTGTATCAAAGACAGTAACCTGAAAGAAATCAGTTTAGTAAACGAGTGGTAGTTCTTATCAGCTAAGTATTCAGGAGATAAGTAGGATATCTGTTTGTACTTCACTTACACTTAACACTTGTATCAAAAGCAGGTTAAAACCCTCTGTGTTTCAGGGCCCTGTCTGAATCCAGAATATCGATTTTCCTTGAGGCAAGGTTGCTATGTGTATGTAGGTCACTCTTTTAGGTGGCTGTATTGACTTTCATGGGTTGGCTAGTGCTGTTACTGGTGTTTGTGCAGAAAGCCATGGATATGTATTGTCTTTTGTGGGCTATAAAATAGAATCCTTCCTGCAAACACCTGGATGACTGAATTGAAAATGCTTCCTCTAATTGTTACTTCTATTCAAGCAGCAAGTTTTGGAAACATGTTTGGAGCACTGAAGCGGATTAGTTGGGAGACAGAATGATAGCAGCATTTAGCCTTTGATGTTATTAGGTGACTTACATTTTACCCAATTGTGTTGGTTTATCTAGCTTTCACCTTTGGAAGCTAAATGATTAATTTCCTTTTAAAAATAGATTAATATTTCTTTCCTCATGTCTTATTCCTTTCCCCTTGCCTCTTCATTTTCACCTGTCTTTAGGGCTTGAGTACTTTGCTCTGGGTAAGTTTCCAAGCTCTCTCCTCACTTCCATCCTCATTGACTTGAGTTTTTTTGCATGTATTCATGTGAGCGGCTTTACTTGTTACAGCAGACTGTATTACAAGGTATTGCCACTTGGATGTCACAATAGAACAATCTAATGCATCTGCTTCACATTGTACAGCCCCTCTAACCTGTTGACGAGCCTTAAAATGCATCTGCTCAGCTTCAGGCTATAATGAAGTAATTTCTGTTAATGATGTTAATGGGTAACACACATTCACATTCATGCACATCTGACTTACATCCATGTCAAATTGTGCATATGAATAGAACTCTGAAAGCAAATTATGGTACAAGAAACCAATTCTTTGCTTCGATTTATACTTGACACCTGTGATTTTAATTGCACAAAGATATTGTGACATCCTGTACTCTGATAAAAGCATTGGTCTTCAATCAAGTACATTCAGAAAATTCTAGAATTACTCCTTGTGAGATAAATGTCGTTTCTGATGCTCTAAATTTTAGAAAGTTGCTGTAAATAAAACTGATGTGACAACATAACTGGTTTATTCAGAGCAGTGGAAGTGTACAATTTTTTTGTGAGACTGTATGCTTCAGTTTCCTAGTAGTTAGCAAAGAAGTAAGATATTTTTAGTAAATATTGAGATGATAGCATGCCCATTGGCATGCCCATTGGTATGGTTGGATTTTTCTTGGTTTGTTTTTGGTTTTTTTTCTGAAGCAAATCTCATTAAAACCTATTAGTGCATTTTTAAAAAGGTGATGCTAACTTCATCCTTTTGAAGGAACTAATTTATGCTAAGAAGTTCCTAAGTTTGCTCTGAAAGGGTCTATGCATGAGACAGAATAGCAGTGAGTTAAGAAATTAAACATAGAGCACTTGACTGAACAAGAAAATAAAATTACAAATGGGTAATGCCTTGTGTGCAGTTAGAACACATCTATCCTGTTAATTCTGCTTTGGTGCTTCCATTGTTGCTCTTGGCAATTGGCTTGCTATTGTACATGCTTGTGTCATGGATTGGAATGTCACTGCTTATGCCAGTATGTCTGCCATTGCCATTTCACTGGGTGGGAAAACAGTGATTTTTACACCTAATATCTGAGAGCAGCACAGACCTGTGCGGACTCATCGACAGCCAATTCTTACTTACATGTTTTAGTTTGAGGTTTTGCTCATTAGTGAAATGAGGTGCTTCATATGTAAAGCAGTCTTTTACTGAACATGGGTAATTTCGAAGTTGTTATGACTTTCTCTAATGATGTTACATATAAATATGTGCGTGTTTGCTGAATTGTAGCTTCATATATTTTCATAACAGCAGTTACACACATGGTGTACTGTTCTTGACACTTTTTGTTTTGGCACTGACAAGACACTGGGACTTTGTTGATGAGCTGCTGGATGCTGTAGCACTTGAAGTGAGGTTAATATTTTAAAAAGATCTCTTGTATGAACAGTTCTTAGACAGCTAGGCAAATATTTGCATAATGTTACTGCCGATGACGTGCAGAAGCTTGTCTTACAAATAAAACGTAACTTGTGATGCTCTGTTTTGTCAGGTACTTTGCAAGTTTGTTTTTTTTTTTTTTGAGGCCATATGCCTTTTGTCCCTTGCACCTGCCTAGATGGTTTATAGGAATTGTGAGGAATGAGGTGAAGCTTTTTGTGGCTGTAAGAGGGGCAGTTTTAAATACTACTGGGTATGCTTATGGATATGATGGGTAAAGTGCTATTCACAGTGCAACTAAGGACTGCACAGTAGTCTTATCTCCAGGGTGCACACATGATCAGATCTGCCATATGGTCACAAACAAAGCCAGACAGAATTCCAGTGACTGTGGTCCAAATGGCGTAAGCTGCTCTGTAGCTGAAGATTAGGTTTTTGCAGAAGATATCCCTGTTAGTGCTGTCATGCAGGTAGCTGGGCGGAGGCATGGTCCCAGTGTGTAGGGAATAAATTTATGGCTAGAGAGTCAATTGTATAGATTCCACCATGAACTTTTTCAATATTTAAAAAATACCTTCTTCATGCATGTAGTTTGTAATTTGTTCAACTTGCGGGAGACTAGTTAAAATCTAGAAAGAAATTTTAAGCAGATGAACTAAAACTATGTATATAAAAGGTTTTAGTTGCTCAAAGTAAATGTTTGCCAAATTAAAGAAAGAAAAAGTATGCTTGGAAAATCCTAAAAAATCACTGCAGTGAAGTAGTGTAAAGTAGGTTTCTAATAAGAATTAGTAAATCTGCCCAGAAGAAAGGATTTGAGAAAGATGAGCTGCATACTAAATCTAAACTGGTAGTAAAAGCCATAAAATCATCTGGGGTCGGAAAGGACCTCGAAAGATCATCCAGTCCAGTCCCCCTGCCACTGCAGGATCACCTAGACCATGTTGCACAGGAACACATCCAGGCAAGTCTTGAATGTCTCCAGAGAAGGAGACTCCAGAACCCCCCTGGGCAACCTGTTCCAATGCTCTGTTACCCTCACTGTTAAGAAGTTCCTTCTGATATTTATATGGAACCTCCTGTGTTCCAGCTTGCACCCATTGCCCCTTGTCCTATCACCAGATGACCCTGAGAAGAGCCAGGCACCATCATTCTGGCACACAACCCTCACATAGTGATAGACATTAATGAGGCCACCCCTCGTAAGATCAGGTAACAAAAGTTTTTGATGATGGAATGTATAAGGAGTTGAAAATTCCTTATTTTAAAGAAGCATAGAACCCAGGATCATTTAGATGATTAAGTAGCTGTGAAAAGTATGTAGGAACATCCTAGTGAAACATGACACTTTTAACAGGTTGAGAAACAGTTTGATTTTTTTGTCCATTTTAGGAAGGAGTGCTTTTAATGGAGGAAGAACCTCAGATTATAATTCTAGAGTTTAACACTACTGTTCAAATTATCAACAAGAATAAACAACTAAGATGACAACGACTCCCTATCTTGTGTTTTGGATTCTTTTTACTGAATGCAGTGTGTAAGTTATTGTTTAATTAGCTGTGTTTTGAGAGGACTAGGCAGTAGCAAACTGAATTTTTAGTTGTTCTTTTTTAACAGTTCTTAAGTAACTGTTTTCCTTGCTGCATAAACTTTTTAGAGCCTTGGCAGACAAGAATGAACAGATTTAAAACAAACAATTAAATGGAAATAGTGACAGGGTTATGTAAGGAAGATTTGTACCTTAGAAACAACAGGTGACTGGATATGTGGGTAAGAATGATTTTTTGTGTATAAACTAGTATTGAATATGTTTGTCAAGGACTTTTCCTATCTTATGATATTTTGATACAGTAAAGGCCCTCTTGTGGTTTAATAGCTGTTTTGAAAAGCTGATGAACAGATAAAAGTTAGTGATGAGTCATTCCCAATAGACAGAGGTGGGGTACATCATATTTTTAAAGAGCTAATCAATGAAGGGACCTAACAGGCAATTTGTCAAAAAAAAGCTCTTAGCAGTTTTCTAAGGCTCTCTGGCTGCAGCAGGATGTCATAGTAAATGTGAAATAAAACCACATATTAAGGCTGATGTTAGAGTATTATGTTTTTTTCAAAAAAATAGTTGATATGTATTTGATTTAATTGGTCATTGCCCTTTTGCCACCTCATGCCTTTCCACGCTCAACTGGATGAAACTTCTCCAGGGTAAAACATTTGCTTAATGTGATCCAGCCTCAGAAGTTCTCCATTGCATTCAAAGGATAGCAAAGTACTGAGAGCCACTAAGTGTCAGTTATGTTTATTGCTGATGTAGAATGTCCCAACTATAACAGTCTAGGGATAATCTCTTCTCTGTATTTTCCAGAGTACACATTAAAAAGTTCTGAAGTTGGTGGGCTGGGGCAAGTTGTGAGCCTATTTCTTCTTCAAACTGATTGGTTTTTAATTTTTTTTTTTCTTTCTACTCATGTGTATTTTGGGTTGTTGTTTTTTCTTCTGTTTGCCTGCAGGGATGCCTGCAGTCTGTAACCCAGGCATGGTACCAGTGGCAATGCCACCTCCTGCAGTCAACCCCCAGCACCTGTGTAATGAAGAGGACCTGAAATCTATCCAGGATATGTTTCCCAACATGGACAGGGAAGTAATCCGCTCAGTGCTAGAAGCTCAGAGGGGGAACAAGGATGCAGCTATCAACTCCTTGCTTCAGATGGCAGAAGAATCCTAGATACCTACTTCCTGCATAGTCTCCGTCTTCAATGCCACTTATTTTTACTTGCCAAGCCAGGGATTTAGCTAGAGGAAGAGATTCCCAAGAGCTTTGTTAGCGTGTCATGTGTGAAAGACGATACCCCTTTGCTCCTTGGACATTTGGATTTTTTTTCCACTTTCTTTCTCAATGTGTACATAGCTGTTCAGCTCATGTCCTACTAAATAGCATTGAAATGTCCTCGCTGTCGGCTGTGCCCTGTGTGGTTTGTTTTGATGGGATGGGGAGTGATACTGCTTTTTGTCTTTCTCTTTCTGTCATTTCTTTAGCTTGTTCTTACAAAGTAACTCTATGCAGTACAGAATTTACTATTGTTTAAATTGGAAAAAGCAAGGGTTTTTGCATGGAGGATTTGCTCCTTAAACAAATGATTTGTTAAATTACTTTGTTTTTATCAAGCAGCTTATTTTTGCCAGAAATTAAAAGAAAGACTCTTTCCTTTTCCTGTGGGGTTTAGTTATTGCTGTGATACAGTCAACTGTTTTATTGGAGATTTTTAATTTAATAAGCTAAATTTCTTAGGTTGCACTGTTGGTATTTATAATGAGCATCTTCTATTAAGTCTAGTCATCAGGCACTAAAGCAAAATATGATATAGCATGCATCTGGGCTTTTATCTTCCCTTATTGTATTGTTATATATCTATAAAATCTTAACAGGTAACTTTTAACTTTACAGCTGTCAGGACTAAGCCATCATGTATGCCTATGTTTAATTGAACTCAAACTACTGCTGCTGCTGTTCCAAAGGATGAGTGCAGAAAGAAAGATTTTTATACCAGAACAATTATTGAAGCTGTTAATTATTTATGATGTTCTCTTAGAGTAAAAAGAAAAAGCAGAGATCTCTAGAGATTCCTTTTACCCCAAACATTCTATGGTTCTATGAAATCTATGATCTAGTTCTAAGGGTTCTTTACACTTGTATTTCATCAAAATTGGTGTTTTATATTTGTGGAAGAACTATTGAATTTTCTTTTGCAACCTGAAATATGAAACATGAAAAGTAGCTTCAGAATCTTTTGAATGGCATTGTGTGTTGCTCAGTGCATTGTTAGGCTGCAATAGCTGTAGTCAAGTTATTACTATTTTATGCAGGTGGAAATAAATTCTTCATGAGAGAAAATTTAACATATCTGAGTTTTATAGTCTGATCCTCAGAGGAGCTTGGAGGTTGCTTGTATTTATTGTTAGTGTTAATTTTTCAGATAACAGTTCATTTTGGAGCTGCACAATCTTAGAGTATGCACCAGTTACACCTGCTGGATGAATTTCTGCAGGGTCTGGTTTTGTGGATTGTGAAGTAATGCACTTTAAATAGTATGCACCGTTTATTTTACAGTGATGTGCAATGTTGCTGTTTTATCTTCTCCGTGTTTGATTTCAGATACTTTCTACAATAGCCATAGACCTTTATATTTGCAAGAATTGGAATGAATGTACACTTGAAGTCATCTAGGCTCTTGAATGATTCATGAGATTATTAAAGCCAGTTTTGGAATAGGGACCCATATGTTGTTCTTTTCCCATATTTTGTTTCATGTCCTGTGCTTTCAATTGTTTTCAAATTTTCTTATCTGCTGCAAAGCTTATTCTAGCATTTTTGGGTTTTTAATCACTTACCTAGATTCAAAAAGCCTTTAGGTAGCACTGGCAGTAGAGCATGAATATTCATTTTTTATGATTAAAACTGATACTATTAACACCAAAAATTATCCCCGCTTCTGATGTTTTAATGCTATCCATAATGTACTGTTTTCAGTTTTATTATGAACCCTTTACCATCTCTAATTTGCTGTTGAAAGCATAGATGTCTTACACATCCTCCAGTTGGCTTTTCAATACTGAGATTCAAGGCTGCAGGTTTTGTGTGCTTTAGTTGTAATCACCATATTTGATTATTTTTTATTTAAACAAACTGGATGTTAAGTAACTAGCCTTGCCCCTTCTCTACAATCATGCTAAATCTTGTGATTGAGTAGGTATAGAGGCATTTGGTAGTTACAGCATGGTAATTTATGACATTAGTATGCAAAAGGGTAAATTTTGGTAAGGATTTAATGCTTTGGTACCTCCAGGAAGAGTCCCTTGCTCTAACTTCACTCAGATAGCATAAATTGCTAGGGATAGCACAGTTCAGGGAAAATGTATATAATTTTTTATATTAAAATGTTGGGAATCCATAATACAGCTTTTTATAAAAGCAAGTGGTTGTGGTTCAACTTAATGGCTGGTAAATTGTACTGCATCCTATTACAGTTCAGTTTCAAGCACAAAGTAAACGCTTCTAATCTAACCACCCAGAGGGGAAAGTGCAGATGTTAGGTTGTCCAGGTTTATCCATGAAACTAGGCTCTGGACCTCTGAGGGATGCTCCCTCCCATTTTTAGATTTTTGTTTTGTTCCTTTTGTTCCACACCATTGTTCTGTAAAACAGGGTAGCTGTGTGGGCTGAAGTAGGGATATGTAGGAGTGATATGGTCATTAGATGGATTCCAGCATGTTACACTAAGATATTGTTCTGGGGCTTTATTGACTTGATTTGATTAAACATCATAGCTGAAACTGTTATGTCAAGATGTGCTACTGTATCTTGTTAGACAGAACAAAACACTGATCAAAGCCTACTCAGCTTTTCCACATACATATTTTCTCAGTCAAATTGTTTGTTGGCAGGTTTGAATTGGAGAGAGGTGAAAACAGGCAGGGAGTGAATAGTTATTCTCGGACCTGTGAAGTTAAGGTAACGGAACAGAAAGTCTGTTTCTTTATCTAAAACAGTCACTTGTTATGATTGTAGCTTTGGAAAAATGCTAATGGGGTAATACTGTATTTGATGCTGCGTTTCTGCTCAAGCAGCTTGAAGCCAAAGCCAGCTGTGTAAGACTGGTGTCTGCTAAAACTTAGTGCTCTTAGTACTAGTTTGAGCCCTGCCAGGAGCCCAAACTTGCTGAAAGTAGGAACTTTTTTGTCTAGCTAGATCCTTGCTGCTTTCTTCTCTACTGCTCTTTGCATCTGCTGATGGTACTGAATGTTTTTTCCCTTACCAATGTTGTTGCTTGTTTGGTTGAAATGTAATACCATACAGAGGATGTTTTTTGCTGTAATAATTCTGAAGACATTGTTTCTCTGTATTGAGGTCCAGTGTCCAGATGTTCCTTGCACTCTAAAGTACATTAACTTTTTCATTCTAATTTAATAAATGTATCATACAAATGAACGTGTATTATGTCTCTACGCTGCAATTTGCGTCTTTGTTTATAGACCAGTCTAGAATTCCAGTATCAGCCAGTGCCTTATAGTCAGTCTTACACATTAGTTAACAATTTACACTGGTTCTTAATGTGATCATCTGGTGGGACTGGTACATTACACCCTCAGAAGTGTTCATACATTCTACTGTGTGTTCCTTTCTCAAGAAAATTGCCACGATGGATGTTCAGACAACAGAACGAGGCAGTAGTGAGGTGATGGTATTCAGAGGGCAGGGGAGGAGGTCAGAGCTATGTGGGTGTGAAAGAAATTCGCTGTGGCGTGAAGGGATGGAGAACTTCAGATGGAGAGTTACGTCCTCATGTATAGGCCTTGTTCTGTGCCAGTTAAGCTACAGTTAAGAGCTGGTTTTATCTGCAAATATATATTTTTGAAGATTTGGTTTATATAGCATCTCTTGTTCATTCTCTGCAAAGCTAAAGTCCTCATTTAACGGCATTGCTATGCTCAGTGATTGTTAATCAACTGCTAGTCTGTAGTGCTAGTGTATTATCTAGCTAACATAGTGGGGTTTACTTTCCAGTTCAGTGTTTTTAATCGGGAGTTAATTTTTTTCAAACATGATAGTTGAGAGGAATATTGTACAACTGAATTTCCCTTGATTTTTTTTTTTGTAGTATCTGGCACCTATTGTGAAATGGTGTTCAAGTTGTGCTTTCCTCTAGCCCTTGAGTATCACTTTGCATCCCAATTTATGTTCCAAAGCTTAGATTTTGCTTTCACATTTCTCCAGCATATTGCAAGAGATTGCAAAAGTGAGAATTAATTTACTTAAATGTTGCTGTTCTTGTTGCTGCTAAAGCATTATAAGCCTTTTTTCAGCTTTTTAATTTCAGCGCTGATCAACCAGTGATGATGTGTGCAGGGTGTAGAGAGAAATTGGTGTACTTTGAATTATTAAAACAGCCAAGTACCTCAGCAAGAGTACAGCCTCGAGAAGGAAAGGCAAGTAATGTAGAATAAGTAGGAAAAATGAGACCATATAGTAACGGTCTTCTCCTCTGCAATTTTAAGGTCTAGCCTGCTGAAGACTTTAAAATTTCTCTCCTACTTCTTCAGGAAACCTAAGTTGGTCTATTTTCATACTGACATGTTATTGAAGGATTTTCTTGCCAAAAATCATAATTAATTTTGTGAGAACAAATAGACTACGCTTACAGTGCACCATAACTTTTGAAGTAAAATTTGCATATAAATGGGAAAAGCTAATTTGTGGAAAGCAGAGTAGATTTAAATTGATCTTTGATATGTTTGTATTGCCATGTGTGGGAGAACTATGAAAGTACTGCTATTGGGCGTATTCAAAGAATTCACTTGGAAGTGGTAATCTGTAATGTGCAGCAGACATGATACAAATGGATCTCTTTAATTTTAATGCATTTATAATTGGAATAGAAAAAAGGATGATTCCATTTATTTTAAAATAATTTCCAATTATAAAATAACTACAGTGAGTGGAAAAAGTACATGGGACTTACCTTCCATGTCTGCACTGTCCATATTTCTGTCTGGATTAGATTCAGAAGCCTGGTATTGTGTCATGGACAATGATTTTTTTATCTTCAATGCGTAATTCTGTAATTGTAAACAGCTTGATGTAGAGCATTCAGGTTGGTTAAAAATCCTTAATACTAATTTTTTACATGAATCACCAATTATAAAAGTGCACATAGAGGGGGTAATGGTGCAAGTTCCTGCTGAAGGCTGCAGTCTTGTCTCCTCCATGACTGCCCAGCCTTCCCAAGTGCCCTTCATCGTAGGTATGAGGCTCTGTTTCATCTGCGCTGGAGGTGTCACCAAGGTTTAAGGAGTTGACGTATGCACTGTGTCAGAACCATTTCCATGAAGACAAAAGAGTGGTTCATTGTTGCAGTAGACTCTTCTGAAGGTCTGGTATGCCAGCCACACACAATTCCAAGGGAAATCTGCTTCCCTGGGGCCTCAATTAAATGTGTAACAAGGAAATTTTCTACCTTGGCATGGCCTGTTTGTGATTTTTTTTGTGGAAGCAGTGCTAAAGTTGCAATAAGAGGTCCAAGGGCGCTCAGAAGAGACCTGAGGGCTTGAAGACAACTGCGTAAGGAATCAAATGATGTTCTCTACCCTTGAGGTTGCAGGGAAGAAACAAGACCCAGCAGTTCAATACCTGGCTTTGAGACTGGTGTCACCAGGCCTGTTGTTGACAGATGGGTGCACCTGTCTCAAAGAGGGAAAAGCATCCTTGCGCAAGAATTGGCAGAGCTAACTGAATGTGAAGGTGGGAAGAGAGAAAACCAAGCTCATCAGAGATAAGGCTGGGGATGGCCTGCCTGTATTTTAGGGATGGTGTGCTAGTGAAGTCCTTTGACCTGCCTTGTGATGTGCTGAGAATGCAGCATATTTGAAATGTCCCTGGACTAATGTGCACAGCGTGAAGAGTAAATAAGAGGAGCAAGACTGTCTGATGGGCCCTGGTACCCCTGAGCCTTGTTCTTGAACTGTGTGACTGGGGGGATGATAGAATCTCAGCTGACTGAAGTTGTTTGAGAATAGCATTGGAAGGAAATTTACCTATATGCTGCTCTTGGCAGGAACTGCTGATGGGAACTGGTACTGCACAGAAAACCCTACAAGGTATGTGCTTGGGAGTTTTTTATAATACTGGAGTCGGGG
>VZRI01006828.1:90299-104431 GCA_013397515.1 Upupa epops
ATGTGGCTGGCCTGTAGCAGGAGGATTGAGAACTCTCTTGCTCTTAATCAGCACTTTTGCAGTGCTATCTGTCCGTTTTAAAAAGGTCACTCAAAATCAGTAAAAGGTGAGTGTCTGGGTAGGGAAACCTTAGCAGGATGATACCAAAAGAAATGGTTGGTTTTTTGTTGTTTTCTTTTTGTGATAGAGAGTATTATGGAAATACTTCATAGATTTAAGTACTGGGATTGCCACAGCTGAATGACCAACCTGAAAACTTCTCTGGAGCACATTTCTTTTAACAGCAATGGGAGGATGATTTGTGTGTCTCCTATGGTTTCAGCTCATTCACACAGCAAGAAAGTAAGAACAAGTATTTTCTGATATACTTTAGGATGTCAATTCATGTCATACAGCCTCATTGCCTGGCAACCAGACTCAGACTTCATGTCAAATGAATGTTTCAAGGGAACTTAACATGATCTGTGCCTTTGCTATTGGAATGTAGCACAAGTGCTATGAAGTATCTCTGAAATGACTGAGACTACTGAGCCAATCTGAATATACACTGAAGGTGATCCATTACTGTTCCCTTCAGTGGGGGGAAACTAAACAGTGAATGCAGCTGGGAAAACCAGAAGGCTTACTGCAGTGTTGTGTAGTCAGCTGTCCATAAACAGCATGACCATAAAGACTGGGGTATGACTATCTCTGAGCAACAGTGAAGTTGCTGTGATACTCAGTGTTAGAAGTTAGCATTCTTGCTGAATTGATTGCGGCTTTTATATTTTAAATAAAAATGCTTCTTTGTGCTATTACATGAGTTTGGTTGTATGGGGTAAAGGGAACTTAGGCAGAATAAATACCTGGTTCCTTTCTACTGAAGGCAAAGTCCAATGCAGAATCTGTTGCTCCTCTGGAGAGGAAAAGGCCGAAGTTTTAGAAAGAGGAATAAGTAAAAATTAGTTCAAAGCCAGCAATCTCTTGCACTCATTTGGAATTTAGAAATTGTCTGTGATTTTTGTTACAGAACTAAATGGAGTATCACTAGACATTTAAAGAAGGTCAGCATACCATGCTTAATGGTATCTTCTGATGCCACATAGAAAGAAAGTATTCTTTAGCTTGTAGCCAACTCCTGATAAAGTTCTGGATCTCCCAAGCCATGAAAATGTCAGGGCTCTGTATGCTAGTCATATATCAGGCAAGCCCTTTTATATTCCTTCTGTTCTCGTGATACAGTAAATGAAGTCTATATACTTCTAACCACTGGTGTGGTATTTGGGAAGCCAAGTAAGTCACAGTGATTTACCCGCCTGTTGGCAGCATAATCTTGAGGCTCAGGAAATGAAAACATAGAACCGTGAAAACATGAGGTATATGGACTTGATGAACAGAGTACTCGCTGGATGATGGATTGGCTAGATAGTCACATTCAGAGAGTTGTGGTCAATGGCTTGAAATCCAAACGGAGAGCAGTGATGAGTGGTGTCTCATCACTGTACTCACCCAAGGGTCAGTACTGGGGCCAGTTCTGTTTAACATCTTTGTTGTCAATATGGACAGTGGAATCAAGTGCCCCCTCAGTAAATCTGCTGATGACACCAAGCTGTGTGGTGTGAACATGCTGGAGGGAAGGGATGGCATCAAGAGGGACCTGGACAGGCTTGAGGGGGGGGCCTGTGTCAACCTCATGAGATTCAACAAGGCCCAGTGCAAGGTCCTGCACCTGTGTTGAGGCAATCTCAGGCACAAATAAAGGCTGGGTGGGGAACAGGTTGAGAGCAGCCTTGAGGAGAAGGACTTGGGGGGTGTTGGTCGAAAAAAAACCTCAACATGAGCCAGCTATGTTTGCTTGTGGCCCAGAAAGCCGGCCACATCAAGAGAAGTGTGACCAGTAGGTCAAGGGAGGTGATCCTCTCTGTCCTGCTCTCATGAGACCCTACCCTGGAGTACTGCATCCAGTTCTGGAGCCCCAACGCAGGAAAGATACTGAACTGCTAGAATGTGTCCAGAGTAGGCTCACAAGGATGATTGGAGGGCTGGAGCACCTCTCCTACAGAGACAGGCTGAGAGAGTTGGGGTTGTTCAGTCTGGAGAAGAGGAGACTCCAGGGAGATCTCATAGCAGCCTTCCAGTACATGAAGGGGGCTACAGGAAAGTTGGAGAGGGACTGTTTTCAAGGGTTTGGAGTGGTAAGAGCATGGGGAATGGTTTCAAGCTGGAAGAGGGTGGGTTTAGACTGGAAGCCAGGAGGAAGTTTTTCACAATGAGGGTGGTGAGACACTGGAACAGGTTGCCCAGGGAGATTGTGGCTGCCCCCTCTCTGGAAGTGTTCAAGGCCAGATTGGATGGGGCCTTGAGCAACCTGGTCTGGTGGGGGGGGTGTCCCTGCCCATGGCAGGGGGATTGGAACTAGATGATCTTTAAGGTCCCTTCCAACCTGAACTATTCTATGAATCTATTAAAGGACAGGTATCCATAAGAACGTTGTGATATGACTCATTGCTGGAGAGGGGGAGGGATTGGACAACGTGATGTCTATAGATTCCTTCCAAGCCCTCACATTCTGTGATTCCACGTGCAATTGCCAGAAAGCATGTTACCTCTTAAAGACTACAATCTCTGCTCCCTTAACAGATGGAATTGTGTTGCATAGTGCCAAAATTTGCAATGCAGAAACTCCATGTTGTTTGTTAGGAGAGAAGCAGGTGACGTGAACAAACACAGCAGACTCCTTATAAATAAAGTTGCATTAAAAATGTGAGAAGTGCTGTAAAATATCAATAGATTACAGGAGGGGAATGAAATAAGCCAGAATCAACAAAATGGCTCCTTAAATCAGTGTCTGGATGTGCTGTTCCTTAAGATGAAACAGGATGTTACACTGATAGGTGAGCAAAGAAATGTTGATGTCAAGGAAGAAGTGGTTTTTCTTCTATTACTGTTCCTGTGTCACACAAAAATTTCAAAATAAGCTGGGAATTTATGGAAAGATTGGTAAATGGACACCTACTGTTACTAACCAAAATAATTTGGAGCTGCTGTTTTGTAGTTTTCAGGAATTCTTGGTTTCATCTAGTCTTGCAAATTACTTACAGTCTATTTGGCTGTTTTCCAGTCCTCTACCTGACTGAATGTCATTTTATGTTTTGGAATATCTAGAGCAAGAGTAGGTCATTCATTAGCACTGGGAGCTAGAGGGTCCTGTATGTGGATGTTGTATAGATAGCTTACCCAATGTAGTTTGTTCAGTGGTATTAAAATCCAATGGATGCATTCTGAGTTTATATTACAGATATTAAAACTTAACAATTGTCTTCCACATGGTGAAGGATTGTAGTTCTTGAATTTAATTACTTTTACTGCACAACCTTTGTATTTTCTTATAGCAGACTATAAAACCTGGGAGTGGTTTTACTGAACGTGGCACACTTTATTCAATGAACTGTTTCAGATACTCATTATAGTTGACAGATTTGTTTAAAAGGTGTTATGTCGGTGCATCAATAAAGCACACAAAGTGGGCAGTTCTAGCTGTACATATGCAAAACTACATACTGTTCACTAATGCAGTCATCCCTGTAATTGCCTTTTAGGGTGATAGAAAAATGAGTGTTCTCATGCAGGTAAATGCTTTTTCATGGCAATTCTTAGTGAAGCAGCTGTATGTTTGATTATGGTTATCATGGGAGGAAAAGTCAGCACTTTCTGGTTAATACCTCATGGAAATACTAGAAGAGAGTTTAGTATTTGGGCTACATTGAATATGGTTTCTTAAGTATTATTTATTAATCCAGTTTTATAACTGGAACTACTTTCCTGCTATGATTATACCTTTAACATTTGGAAATTTTGGTATGCAATTAAAGCGTGTAGAGTTTGATGTAGTGCACAGTAGATATTTTTTAAAGGTAATAGTCACTTCTTGTGTATCAACAAAAATTGTTTTTCTATTTAGCTAAATTCTCTGCTTTAAAGCAATTACTGGACTTGTAATTCTAGTATAGCATTTGTTGCACATTGGTCTCCTCCTCAAAGCTGTTCACTTAAAGTGCAAACTCCCTAGGTTTTCTTCTGTGTGGGCTTGAGAGAGCTGCAAAAATAGATTTCCCTTAAAAAAAGTGGGAAGCTGTATTGTAAGGAGAACATTGAAAATGAAGTGATTTCTAGTGTTTTGCAGTGGGCTTGTTTTCAAAGCAGAAAATCCCAAACCCTAAAACACAACCCAAATCCTCCAAAACCTACTAATTACCTATTCTAATGTGCTTTTATTTTTTTATTTTTCTATTCTAATGCTGATTTTTTTTTTTTCCCCATGAATGCAGTACATGATCACTGAGGATTGTGATGGCATCTTCACACTGAACTCAGCTACCTGGAAATCATGCTTAGCTTTGAGAAATAGCCTCTGTGTCTGCCATAAGATGGCAAAAAATAATTTCACATGCTAATAGGATGCATTTCTGATGTGAGAACATGGCCTGCAAGGTTTCCAGTAGAATTAAGGAAATAGTTCCAGGATAAGCTTTCTTTAGAGAAGGAGATAGTGACCATTAGAGGGCATGTTAAGTCTTAGCACGTCAACAGCACATGTCATTTTAAAATAGTGCTTAACAGAGGTGAGGAAAACCTGCAGGGCAGAAAACGTCAGAAAAGCCTTATAACTGCTGTCTATGGTACTAAATACTCAGCGTGTAAGGATTAGGCACTTAGGGGGGAGGAGGAAAAGCACACAGATATCATTGTCTTTGGCCTGAACTCAAAGCCAACTCTAGAAGTGTTTACAGCTCTATGTTAATGTTGTATGAGCATCCCTGGGTGTTTGCTTTCAGCTCTGCAGGTACTCGTTTGTCTAGATCATGTTTATGTTACTAGCTCTGCCTTCAGTGTCAGACCTGACATGATTACCATGATGGAATACCTCTCACTTAGGCAGCCTTCTTACAGCCAGCAGAGCTGGGTTTTTGCTGCGGTGCAGTCCTAGATTCCATCAGGATCTCTCTGTTCTTGAGGCACTATGTCTGAAGAGCTAAACCTTCTGGAGGTCAGAACCTGGAAAGTGATACTGGAGGTATCCACAGCTCGGCCCACAGGTTGTTGATCAGAGGTCTGTGGTGCAGTACCTGGTGCTCAGGGTCTGAGGTTGCAGTGGTGAAGTTGTAAGACTAGTAGTGCATGGCTGATCTGGCTTCAGCCCAGTTTCCCACTGAAACTGGTCAGAGCAGGTGCAGGAAGTAGTACAGGTCTCTGCTCCACTGCTATAGCTGATAACCCTGTCCCAGAGCCTACTTTGCTTTTGTGGGGCAGGCAAACCATTTAGTTGAGAGGTGGATGGAGTTCAGCAGTAAAATGGGAAGCTTACAAAGGTGTCTATGTCTCCCTGCTGGTTAATCCTAATGATACCAGGTCATACCTGTGGAGGCCAGTAGACAGGCTCTGCTGCTTTCAATAAGGGATTGAATTTCACATCTAAATAAGTATGATCAAATAACAGCATGTTTCATACAAACAGTTCCTCCTCTATTTTTCAGCCAAGCCTTCAGGGCTTTATCTTATACCATTCAGGGCTTTATCTTATACCAGCTACTGATAAGGTAAATGTTCCAAACAGTTCAGGGGAACATGATGAACTATTGTGGGAAAAGGCAGACAAGTTTCTCACTAATGTAAACGCATTAAAATCTCTTAGCTCAGGAAACAAATGCTTCAGTTTAAAAACATCCTTATACTCTGAAAATTATGGGCAGGGGAATTTACCAGTTTTACTAAGTTCATTGACTTCACCTTAAGCATTCTTCAGATAATTAGAGCTTTTGTTTATGTATAAATATTTTTCTTCAATAGAAGACAGTGGTGATTTATAAAGCGAGACATGTTTTGGTCTAAAATGTAAAATAGTGGTGAGGAACAAAGTTTTTCCCTTCTTTTTTAAAGAATTGTCTTCTGGACCTCTCCCATAAGTATAGGGAGAACAAAGTACACCCTGACATCCCATCAGTTTAACAACTACAATGCCATGAATAAACAAGGGAGAGGGGTTTCATCTCTGTACTGTCTGTGTCAGTGGCCGGGGCTAGAATTGAATAAGGGAATTTAACCTTATCCAGGAGAAGGGTTGGGAAAGTCTTCCTTCCCAGTGGGTGCCAGAGAATATACCCATCTGAGGCAGAAAACACCCTGACACCACTGGATTCTGTAATTTAGATCATGAACTGAAAAATGCTGGAAGTTGGCTTTATCAGAGACAAAATGAAAACAGACTTCTCCCTGTCGCTGCTGTGCCTGTTAGGACCATTGCATCCATTAAAACGATGCACAAAGCTTTCTCTAGGCACAAGAGTTAAGTGAAATAGAGCTACAATATTTTCTGGTTTTGTTTTTTAGAGACATACTAAACCTTTTATCCCCCCAAATGTTAGTTTTGTGATTGAATGAAAACATTGTTCTAGAAACACAAGATGTTTTACACAGTCACCTATTTTTACCCTTGAATATTGCATCACTTTAAAAAAAAAAAAGCAAACACCAAGATTCATTTATTTCACTTGTATTTTTATATTTTTTTAGTAAGAAATGGGAAAAGGTGATAACAGAAACTGGTGTAAGATCTGTTAGAGAAGAAGCACAGGTTAGTCTGGAGAAAACAGGATTACAGCTTCCCTAGGGTCTCTTTCTTTTCCAATGATCATCTGATATTTTTGCTGAATTTCTGGGAATTGTACCCTGGAGATTTCTCTGAGTGGGAGTCGTCTGGTTCCAAGGTTTCTGAAGAGCATGCATCCATACACTGGCATTGTTCCACGTAGACATAGTTATAACTTATGCTGGTTCCATTTTGGCAAGTTAGGGTCACCTCTCTTGTTTGGCTGCTGGACTCCTGGCAACAGCTACACTCGTGTTGCATCTGGTTTGCTTCAAGAGAATACCTGTATTCCACCGAAAAGAAAAGATGCTTTCTCATTAAAAGCAGACATGCATGAAAACACCAGTGACTTCAGGACCTCCTCAGTTTAGGCAGAACTACTGGTAAGTGATGGGAAGTGGCTGGCTGAGCACTTCTTCCAGCTCTCTCAGTACCCTTGGGCGACTACTTAACTTGAGAGACCAGTATAAGTGAATAGTAAATGATCCCATAGAGATGCTAAATTGAAGTTTTGGAACTTACATTGAGGAGCCAGGACAAGTTCCTTCACAATATGCCAGCTCAACAGGGTCAGCCGATTCACAGTCACCATGGCGGATCACAGTTTTTTTGCTGTAAGGTTTGCAGTTCGGAGCTGCGTAGAAAAAGGGATGGAAAAAACCCTCCATGAACTCCAAATCACTAGTTCAGAACTATGTGAACGCTAAACCCTTTTCAAAGCATATTGTGTCTGATTATTGAGAATGTGTGTCAGTGGGAGGTACTGTGTGATGGTTGCAGGTTGTTCTTTGAGCTCAGCTGTACAGTGTCTATGAGAGATAATATAGTAGCTTCAGCATTAGTACTTTGAGTTCTACTATTCAGTATCAGGAAAACAAATTTGCCTTTTCTTGATACTTAGAATAAGTAAAAACTTGGGGAGGGCAGCATCCTCTTGTCTGCTCAAGAGACAGAAGTTGAATGCAGCAGTTTTCAAGCAGAAAACATGAACACAACATCACTTACGTTTGCATATTTTGCAGCAGCCATCGGCAGTAGTCTCTGTTTCATTCTTCAAGGGTAAAGAAGGAAGATTTATATTAATGCACAAATTACAATCACGGGGAAGAATGAGTTAGCAATACTGATACTGGGCAGAAGGCTCCTCCTCAGAGACAGTAGACTGCAGTAACATTCGTTGTTACTGAATGTAACGAGGGATGACTTACTGTCCCCATCACTTTAATTCTTGTAGCTTCATGCAAAAATGCTGAAGTTTTCTTATTCCTAATATTACCACAAAATTAAGTCTTTTCTTAAGTCTGTTCTGCAGTTTGATCGAGAGTGATTATTTGTATTGTTCCTTGCCCCCACCTTGTTCTTTTAAATGTGTTCAGTCAGTGAAGTATTAAGACTTACAGGATCACACTCTCCTGGCTCGTACACGGGACACACTCTCTTAGTTTGAACTGCAACAAATTGATCCTCGATTTTTTCGCATTTGTAGTGGCTGCAGTTATCAAGTGGCAGGATCTCATCAAGCTAAGGGTTTGTAAGAAAAAGAAACATTTTGTTTTTTCATTGTGATCAAGTATAGTATGATTACTTCAAAAATATTGTAGCTAACTAATTTTTCACACCTCAGAGATTCTCAAGTGCTTCTGAACTTTCAAGATCCAAAAGAAAAATCTTGCAAACTGTGGCTGGCCAGAAGTTTCAGCCCTGGCTCTGAACATTCAGACCAGTAGAAACAATTGGTTGGTATCAGTGATTTGTTACTACAAGTTTTTTAGTTCAGAAGACAAGTGTGTTGTTTCCATAGTAATTTCATTATTAATTAGATTTTATTTACTGGTAGGGGCCATGAATTGACTCTTAGCTGTTCTACCCTGTATTAGCTAATAGATCAGAAAATGGGAAGAATACTTACATTGAGCACGTGAACGCTGTTGTTACTTAGCTTGATTTTGCAGGCTACTTCAACACACTTCCCACAGCACTCTCCCTCCTCGGTCATATATTCATGACCCTACTCACAAGGATAGAAAAGAGAAGGTATGTATTCTAGGTTAGGAAAAAGTAGGCTTTGCTATCATCTCTTCTTTCCTTTTATTCCCAAAATAATATGTATGTTTTGGTTTGGTTTTTGGAAGGCAGAATGACCCCCACCCCAGATGGTTTCTCTGCCAGCTCAGAGAAGCTGGGGGGCCACTGTCAGTTAAATGGCCCATTTAGGTGAACAAAAGATACCCAGACATGAAGACACCTGGAGTGTCTTGGAGTTGGAAGCAAAGTATCCCCGGAGGTTGGGGGGTGACTTTCCAGAGGGAGTTGTGACTTTGTGAGTTTGTGACTGGTTTGGGGGGGGCATTCCTCTTCGCCCCGCAACCCAATAAAAGATGCTGCTCAGGGATGAGCAGTCTCTCTTCCTCTCTCCTCCTTCCCCCTGTCCTGGAGCCCTGTGGGGCGGCCAGGGGGCCATGCCCCACGCTGGAGGTGTGGTCGAGGCCCGCCCCGCTTGCCGGGACTGGGCTGTCACAAACACGCAGGGGTACGGACGGTGGCAGAGTGCCCTGGCTGCTGCCCAGAAGCTCTGGCCCAGACTGGCAGAAAACCCTTCTCCTGCCCGCTAGCTGAAGCAGGCGGGCACAAAGAAACCACTAAGGCTGATTGCTCCCTGTGTCAAGCAGAGCAGTTAGATTGATCATCGCAAGCCTGGAGATGCCAGAGTGATGAGCTAACCTTAAAGAGGAAAAGCCCCCAAAGCCTGAGACCCTGGAGGAGGGGGTAGTTCCCTGCTGGTTTGTTGCCGTGGCCATCATCATATGCTTGCCACATGGCTGGTCTGTGTGGCCGCCAGCAGGAGAAGAAGCTTGCCACTGAGAAAAAACATTGGGTCTGGTTGAGTTAGCAGGAGTGTGGAGCCCAGAAGAGCATTTGCTGTTCTAGCTTGGCAGAACGGTTCATGCAATACAGGAAACTGGGGTTTAAGTGTCCTAGGGTTGGGTAACCCCTTGTTGCTGCTTCTGTACTGTGCTGTCTGTGCCCCTCTCCCCAGGGGACCTGACCTGAAGCCAAAGACTGTTGCACAGTGCTTCGCCCATTTCTTTTCCTCAGAATGTGTGTGATGGCATTGTGACTGAGTTTCTGGTTTTATTTGTGTCACCTGCTTAGGCTTCTGTTTTTGTGCTTAGAGAGAGAGATTCAATAAACCCTTTTGTTTCCAGAAGCTGTTTTCTCTTGTCTGATAGATTCTATCAGAGACCTGACTGCCTTTCCAGTTTTTTGGCATTTCCCTGAACTGTGACAGTATGTTTAGCTCATGATGAAAAATTCTAGGCTTTTCTAACTTGGCTGACTGGGCAGCCTGGAGAATCTGAACTCACCAGTGGGCAAGATGTTTCACACTGAACTGTTTCACAATGCACAATATTTTCATCAGTCACTGGATCTTTCTCAGAACTGCAGGTACATTTCTTACATGAGTCAGTTATGGTTGACATTCCAACCTGGAAGACAGGAAAAAGTCTCAATTCCAATGGCAGTAGTTTCTAAGGTATAAGCAGAGCAGAAAGCATTGCTGAGAACTGCTGTGGCTGCTGAAAGGCCAGTGTTTGTTGTTACGACTTGCAAGAAAAGCTCACATTCTCACATTAGAGAACTAACAGAAGCAATATAAAAACAAAAAGTAACTTAAAAGAATGAGGGGAAGAAGGGTTTGTCCTGCTTCATTATTTTACCAGCTTTTCAGTGCTCCATTTAGGAACTTTTTTCCCTGTAAGTTGTGTTCAGTGTTATAAAAACATAACTTCTAAATTAGAAATTTAATTCTTTTACTTAGATTAAGAGAATTGGATATAGATGTAGAAACAATAATGCAGATGAGTAAGCAGAGACACTAATTTACACATTAATTTTATCCCTCAAAAGGTCCAGTTTTAATGTTTAAGTTTTCATTAAATTACCTAAATACCAATTTTAGCAAAATATTTAGGTATCAATTGAAGCATAAATCCTATTTTCAGTTTTGAAGGTCTTCTGGACTTATTTCTAGGAGTGGATGAGTTCAGAAGATTCATCAGCTCATTTGGAAAACTTAGTAATTCCAGAAGTGTGAGGGAGTTTAAAAAGAAACTACATCACTAAAAATGTGCTTTTCCAGTTAAGGCCTGGAGATAAAAAGCACAATCTGAGAAAGGAACATTCTCAAAGGTTTAGTTTGACATAACAGGTGTACATTTCACATGCCACACTACACCAGTGTAAGTAGAACATCCTCACCATGTACAGTGTGCCATTAATCACACAGGTGTTGGGCATTCGTCCTGAAAAAGAAAATAAAAAAAATTCCAACTGTGAGACTTCCTTAAGATATTAGCAAGTTTTGTAGTAATGCCAAGATTACGGGAAAGTGAAATTCAATCTCCCAACATGAGTTGACCTCAGATTTAGTATAGTGGGATATTTAAAGTTTCTGTTTTAAAATTAGCTAGAAGAGTTGAGGAGGAGTGGCTACAAACCTCAGCTATGTGTACAAAATGCCCTTTTTACCCTTTTGATACCAGGTTCACTTAAGATTGAGTTTTTCCTCTTTGCCCAGTAACTTTTGAAGATGCCTTTGTTACTGATTTTTCATGAATTCTCTGAAGATGGCTTGGGTGGAAGATCAACTCTGAGTGGGGAAAATGGTATTCTTCTGTTAACATGACAATATGGTGGAGCCCGTTCACATCTTTCACAGGCACATTTCACATTTGGCTGTTCCTTTGATGTAACTTTTCTGTTGCAGGCTTAATCACTGCCTACCTTTTTAGCTTTAGTACACATACACTTATATTAAAATGTATATGTACACGCATGTGCGTGTTTAAGTGTTGAATGCTCATGAAACTGTAAAAGTCCAGCAGCAGCAAAAGTATAGTGAATATATTTCATACGCTGGCAATACAGTCACTCACCATGACTGACTTTATATTTTTGCTTTGTGTTATTTGCTTTTGTAGATAACTTTTAAGCTTTCTGCTGGTTTATTCTTGTGCATCTTAGTTTAGCTATAGTTGGGACAATGTTGTTGTGCTCCAGTGTTACATTGACAACATTGAATAAAAATGCATTCATCGTTATAGACACGCTTCAGCTACACAGACCACGTGAAGGTTCAAAGCATTATCCTGCTCTTCATCCCACCCATCCCAATTCTTTCAGCAAGCTTCACTGAAAATAACACTTTCTTTTTCAGTAAACTTGTAATGCATCTAGAGCCAAAAATTAGAGTGAGTTCATCCCGCCAAAACAATTTAAGGAAGGCTTTGCTATTACTGTGATATGTGAACTTGCTTAGATATTGACAGATGTATGAGTCTCATTTACACACCTGTATTTTTAATACTTACGGCATTCAACTCCAGGACAACATGGGTCTTTTGGTGATAGAACAGGCACAGAAACAAATCCTAGATCACAAGTTTGTGGCTGAACTGTTTGGCATGGGAGCGGCTGGCACTGTACGGTAGTGGTGAGGGGATCACAGACACATTCCTGGCATTCACTTATCCACTTCTCTCCAGGCTGCAAATAGGGAAATGATTTATTCTTAAGTGTTCTCTCAGTCTAGCTGTTCCATTTCAACTTTAGATAGGCTCTCAAAATTAGTAGGGAGCTCGGACTACGGTTTTCTTAGTATAGGATTTCAGACATGAAGAGCAGGCAGGCCAAGATCAGTCACATAACTACTTTTCTGTGTAGAAAGAAATGTCTTTAACATTTCCATAGCTGGTCTGCTTATTCTTATGACACTGCCAGCTACCGAGTAGTTCTGTACTAAGTTACAAATAATGAACATGACCAGCTTTGTTATTGAAACACATGCAAACTGATTTGAATTTGCTGTTCGAGGACAGGAATTGGGTTGTTTTGGAAATGGTGAAAACAATGAGAGGAACCACCTTTCGTGGAGGGTTGATATCAGTGCAGTTTCTTTCTGCTGAAGTTGTGAGGGATGTTGTGGTGGTTGGGGAGGTAGTAGAAAATACAGGTTCTGTGGACAAGTTGACTTGTGTCTTGGTTTCTGCTGTAGCTGAAGTGGAAGTGGTTGTCGAAGGACATGACCCCTGGTACGGCTCAATTTCGCACTCCTTGCTGCAAAGTGCATAAAAATTGCAGCCAGCTCCATCTGTTCTGTTGTACACCACTTCCCCTGAAGAGGAAAGTTGGAGCAAAAAATAAAAGATCAACAAAAATATTTAGTGTGGAAAAAATGCCAAAAAATTATAGTCAAAATATAAAGTGTATTACAAACTCTATGTATGGTTGATTTCAAGTGGTTATAATTAATTGAATAGTGTTTTAACTTTATATTACATTCTAATATAATAGTTTATAGTAATAATAGTTTATGTTACTTATAACCATAAAATAAGACACTGACCAGGAGTAAAGAAGTCGCCAAACACATGACAATAACATGGAGTTGTTCTGCTTGAGGTACTTTCTTCTGTTGTGCCAAGTGTGCTGGGGGGAGAACTGAAGATTGTAGAAGAGCTTGTTGTGACATGACTTGATGCTGATGTACTGGTTGTAGCTACTGTTGAGGACAAGTCATACTTTAGTTTGCAGTATGGGATTTTGAGTTCTTAATTTTAACGTACTGGAGAGGACAGTTCAACATTCTCACAAACCAAGGCAATGGTTTTGATTAGTCCTATTGCTCAGTGGACATTGTAGAAATCTCACCTCTGCACTGAGTATTACCCAGGGTCTGGCAAATCTTACAACACTAGCATATGGCATATAGGGCTTTGAAGAATGTTCAGTCATCACTGTCTCCCTCAAGCTCCAGATAATTAATCTAAAGATTTGTTACTCGTGTAACAGACTACTAAGAGAGAGAAAGATAGCTGGAATAATTGATTTAATTCTTTGCAATAATAGGTATGACAGTGGAAGAACGAACAAGAAAATACATAAGTTGCTGTGCTGGAAGAGGTGTTTGCAACCATTCCAAAAGTAGAAGATCACGTACCTGGACTGCTTGTGGTAGAGAAAACTCTGGGAAAAACTGTGGTGGTAATATGTGGTCCAGTAGAAGAAGCAGATGTTGAAAGAATATGTGTGGCAGCTGGGGTGCTTGTAATTCCTGATGTGGACAGAGAGGAGGTGGAAGTGGGTGCTGTAGGAAAATGTGTTGATATTGTGGAAATTTTTGTGGAAGCAGTTAAAGTTGTAGACCTTGTGGTGCTCCCAGTAGTGGTCATGATAATGCTACTGGCTGACGTGGGCACAGTTGGTGTGGGAGTGTGGATGGTTGTGCCTTCTGTTGTGGGAGCAGTGGTGGTGGAGAGAGGCGTGCTGCCAGTGGTAGTTCCTATTTTGGGTTCAAGGACAGTGGAGGTGGTTGTAGATGATGTTAGAGCATGAGTCATCACAGTAGAGGTTTGCTCTGGAGCAGATGTAGTTGTAGATGGGCTTTCTGTGGCGGTTGTGGCAGTGCTACTAGCTGATGTGTATGTGATGATGGTTGTTGTGCCTT